>VCAZ01000170.1:437500-730074 GCA_005784505.1 Bagarius yarrelli | reverse complement strand
TTTTTTTTTTTTACTTAACCGGATGTACATCATTAACTGACATTTTGATGTAAATGGATTGTTTAACAGCAAAAACGTGAGACGGGTAAGTTGTACTATTTTAAATCTAACGCCATCCGTTTACTTAATGTAAGAAAATTGACAAATTAATTAAAACATGCTTGTTTACATCTTGTTTTAAATCAGAAAGTAAATTCTCTATAAGCAGTGTATGAAAAATAAGAGCGTTGTTTGCAGCCGATGCTAAAACAAAATCGCTATCAAATACAGGCACCTACTTCCACTTGTACCAGCGGCTTTGGAACAACTCTGTAAAGCTCTGATCTTTATTCTAGTACCGCTTGACTCAGGCAAAACATCACCGGCATGTCACTGAGGTCCTACAGAAGCTCTGCGAGCACCACCTGTTCTTAAAATCCAAGAAATGTACGTTCCACCACTCCTTTATCATATGCACGGACGAGAAGAAAAAGGAAACAACCATCTGCTGAACCCAACACGGTTAACAAACTCCAAGGTTTACCCAACTCAAGGGTAAACCTGAGACACCGTCCTGGACATCAGAAAAAACACAGCCTCAATAAAAAAAGTCCCAGAGATCATTCACTACTGCTCCACTCCTAGTGCATCCAGATCCCAACACACCATCTGTCGTGGAAGTTAATGCCTCAACCTCCAGATTAGGGGCTAAACTTTCACAGCAGCAAGAGACACGACTCCATCCATGTGTTACTTCTCTACGAAATTAACCCCAGTGGAGCAAATCTAGGATATCGGTACTAATGTTCATAAAAACACATTTCAAAAAAATAATAAATTGATTTGCATTTTAATGAGTAAAATAAATATCGATGCCCTATAATTAAGCAAGATTTCTGGTTTCCAGGTGTCTTTTTATCTTGTCAGTCATATTAAGGCAGCTGGGACCAAAAATCACCAAGAAAACAGTTGGTAACACAGAACATGGTGTCCATCTGGACAAGACCACGAAAAATAACCTGCTAATAAAATTAGAGCATATCAGCCATGTGTCAGGAACTGTAGTCAGTAAAGTTTTAGAGGAAATGCATTTTTTGTATTTAACCTCATCGTCACCCATTTTAATTAAAAATATTCAGCATGTGTTGCAGAGCCATAACATTACTGTTGATCAATCAGTTGTTCAGGAATTTGCTTCAGCAGCCACTTCATCTGCCTCTTTGTTTAAAGCGGTAAGGGTAAGGGTGGTCCCGCTGATCATCAGCACTAGGAGTATTACAAAAACCAAAAAATTTACAGTAATTAATGTATAATTAACTAATATCCTGCTGGTTCTTATGGACATGTGAACTATGGGGAATTCGCAAACCTTTTGTCTGAAAGACGGGGTTACTAACTTCATAACCTGCCGATAAAAACAAAAAAATAGACAGTGCTAAGAACATATAATAACATACAAAGCAATTATATTCAGTAAATTATAGCATCAAATCATTTATTTTATAAAAGGAATCAAACATTTTAGATAAATCACCTCACATCCATGTTTGGTGCCTGGAAATTAAAGTGACTTTTAGCCTAATGATTTTGTAGATTGAATAAATCTAATGCACTAACCTGTATTTTCCGGAACCATTGCACCAATTAGACTGCAGTAAAGACTGCTCTCTCCTTAAGAAAATAGAAAAAAACGTGTGAGGGAAAGAGGAAGAGTTGCAGTGGCACAGATTATTTTAATGGTGTCCAGAATTTTATTTAAGATATAAATAATATTAGTTTTGTGGCTCCGGAAACTGGATTCGTATATATCCCTAATGCTCAAATATCTCGACTGAAATTGAAAAGTAGTTCACTGAAAATGAGTTCCAACTCTGTTGTTTCTCAAACAAAACTGTACTTTTAGTATCACATCATTTATAATGCTTTTGGGTGAATAGTACAATTTTATTATTGATTGATTTATTAATTTATTTAGAATTTCGTTGAGGTCCACGAGTCTAAAACAGCCAATTACACGTTTCTTTATGACTTTATTTAAATAAATGTGGGCGAGAAAACAGCCAGCCGAAAAATAATAAATTGTTGATTTAAAATAATAAAATAAGAAGAAGAAGAAGAAGAGAAGAAGAAGAAGAAAAAAAGATAAGAATTATCTTACTGTTGGCTGTGGTAAAGAACTGAAGGCAGGTGAGAACCAACAGAACCAGCAGGAGACCACGAGAGAACATGATGATGATGATGATGATCAAGAGCAGAATGGTGTTAGTGCAGATATTACCTGACTCTTTAATTTGTATAGCTACTGAGAGGTGGAGTGCGTGTGTATGTGTGTGTGTGTGTGTGTGTGTGTGTGTGTGTGGTTGTGTGGTTTAAGTTAAGATGCTGAAAAAGTTCCATTCTGACTGTCACAGGAAACCTCACTGACTTTTTTACCTCAAACGAAGAAGAGGAGAAAATTTAACATTTATTGAAAATTTAACTCTATTGAAACTCCTCTCACACTGACGTTACACACAGACACACTGTAAGATTCATGATCGGGTTAGTACACATGGCACTAAATAGAACAGATATCGCAAGTATCTCCAATATGGCTGTTTATTGGTGTAACAGCAAAACATAACATAGGTAAAAACTCTTTATTAGCGGTACGATCAGCACTGCGATTATCAGCCATATGGGGGTACAATGAGCAAATATTGGATTATATTTTAATATAAATCTATAAAAATAAATCAAAATTTATATAAATATAAAGGAAGAGCAGCCCAAGGACATCTTCCTGGCTTTTAGGTAGGACTGTCAACAAAACGAGGCAGTATCGAAAAGTTTCCAGCATAAGGCTGCATGAACAGCCACGGGGAGCACAACCTTTCGTGTAGTCGGTAATATTGAAAAGACACTTTTCAATTCGCTTTTGTAATCATGGTTGTACTCACCATTGAGGTCCCCAAGGTTCAGACCTCACCTGTATTTTTCCAATAACAAAAGTTGTAAAATGATTATCTTGAGCTATGAAGAAACCGAGTATTTCCTATTTAATCATTGTTTTATGACAGGAAATGACTTAAATTAATGATAGAATATTATATTTAGGGATGTGAATTAATACATTTTTGTCTATTTAGAATTATTTATGTGAATGAGAGGTTTCATAACATGAAGAGTCAGGCATCAACATTCCATCACTTCCTCCCTTATTGTTTCCAAGTCCCTTCGGGCTGCTTTATGGAAGCAGTCCCTGCCATCGACCGGCTTGTCATATTGCCAGGCTCAAAGGCAGAGTGTTGCTTTCTACACTCCCCTGCAGGTGTGGTTGAGGACCATGAAGAGGAAGATGGATCTGTGGACCATTATTCTTACTAGGAAGTCCTCAGCTAAGAGACCCCAATGCAACGAGTCTCAGGCTTATGAGAACAGACCATTTTGGGCCATATAATGTATTCCTCTCTTCTTTCTAACTTATACAGCTGATACTTTATTATTTAAAAAAGGATGGGGGGGGTGTCTGATCATAAATCTTTGTCTCCTGAATCACACTATTACTCATTTCAAAGATGCTCACCATCAAGCATATCGCATCACAAAATAAATCTAAGGACTGGTTTGTAAAGGTAGATCTCAAGGATACTTCCATATATTCCATATCGATCCTTCCTCAACACAGGAAATGACTGAGGTTTGCTTTGAGGTGTAATGCATACCAGTATTGGGTTCTTCCTTTTGGTCTGTCACTCTCAGCCCGTTTTTTCACCTGGTGTTTGGATGCTGCTCTGGCTTTGCGACTCCAGGGCATCTGTATACTGAATTACCTTGACTTCTGGCTAATATCAGCTCAGTCCCAGGATCAGGCTGTTTGACATTGGCATGGTGTCGGATTTAATGATAATGCAGGCAGAGCTGTACTCTGCTCGTATGGATTTAATTTTCACAGCCTTACAGGGCTTGAGAAAGGCCCAGTCACTGTCTCAACTGCCAGGCAGTTTTAGAGGCTGTTATGTCTGGGAAAGTGGTAGCTCAGTGATTAAGGTATTGGACTGCTACATGAAAGATGGACCCCCAAATGTTCAGTTGTACAAAAGAGATTAATGTAAGTTGCCCTGAATAAAGACGTATGTCAATTGATGTAAATGTAAATGTCAGTCATGTAAATGTCAGTCATGTGTGATACTCAGTCATGTAGTATTACATTTGCAGTGGTGGCTTAGGATCAAGGGTTTCCCTAGGGGGCATCTCTTATGTGCCATAAATATGTAGAGGAAGCCTTGGTTCCTGTCTTAAAGCCTAGTCCTGGGGCTCTTTGTCATTGCATAATGCTAATGATGGAGCCTTCCTCACAGATCGGGGGAAAATGAGAGGCCCATATTGTTACAGGGTTTCTGTTCTTACTCTGAACCAGTTGTGTCTGGTGAAGGCTCTAGACATTTGAGCTGCTCAGTGGCCCTAGTCAGACCATTGTTTTAGAGTGCCCAATAAATGGATACCCCAGCTACCAAACAAACAATGAGCAGGTGGGTGGTTGAGATTAAGTTAAGTATACAACCATGGTTCTCAAGAGATTACCAGTGCTGCAGCGGATGCACTCTTATACGTCCTCGTTGCTGACGTCACCCCGTCCAGGACATGCCACTCAGCCTTTGGACTGATTTTCCATGTGTACAGTATGTGGAATTTGGTAGGAAATTCAACCAAATCCTCCATATCCATCTATACAAAACAGAGAAAGGTTTCTCACAATTCTGTGATTTTTTTTCCTAAAATATTCCGACTTTATTCTTGTATTGCATCAACTTTAATCTTGAAATTTTGACTTTATTGGTAAAGTATCACAACTTTATTTCTGAAGTGTTACTTTATTCTCATAGTTCTTACGTTATTGTCACAGTATTAAGACCTTAATCTCGTTATTTCAACTCTATTCTTGAAGTAAACTTTTTAAAATTGCACTAAAACTTAATCGTAATTATGTCATGTTCATAATGTTGCTGCTTCTTACATAATTGACAGACATATATATTTGTTATTGTTTATGCAGATGGGAGCGTTAAGCCTGCTGTTATACAGGGACTGATGAATCGCTTCTTTACCAAGTTACATTTACATTTACAGCATTTGGCAGACGTCCCCTTATCCATATTACATTTATCTCTTTTATACAACTGAGCAATTGGGGGTTAGGGGCCTTGCTCAAGGTCCCACAGTGGTGGCTTGGTGGTGCTGGGAATCGAACCCCAGTCTTTCAGGTATCACCACTTGCCCCAGTTCAACATTTTTTTTTATTATGCTCATTTTTACTCATGAAATCATCACATAAGGGCGCCACTGGCCAGGAGGTATAAAAATAAATTACAAACCAACTTAAGTGTCTTTTCACCGAGTCGGTTTATTTTATTACATTTACAGCATTTATCAGACGTCCTTTATCCAGAGCGACTCACATTTATCTCCTTATACAACTGAGCAATAGGGGGTTAAGGGTCTTACTTGGGAGCCCAGTGGTGGTGGTGGTAGCTTGGCAGTGCTGGGAATTAAACTCACAATCTTCTGGTTAGGAGCACAAAATCTCAACCACTGAGCCACCACTTACCACATTTTTTGATGCACAAAGCTTACTATTAAGAGTTGACTCATTTAAAATGATCCACAGCCATGACAAAAACATGCGCTATATATTATATTATATGAATAGCGGCTTTATCATTATAAATATTAATAACATAAACATTTTAGGTATTTGAATGCAAACAGGGGTTTTATTATAACTCTACAGAATGAATAAATGTATGTTTTAATGTGTAAAAATATAAGAAATGATGCATTGATAATGATGAAGAGAGGATTCAAGTGGTTGGATTTGGATTCAGGCTAATAAACAGGCGCTGGTCGATTTTTTTCATGAGTTTCTGAACCCAGTTGACTTCAGGATCTGCACAAAACTGATGTCCCTTTTTTAGAGTAAATCTACAATAAATAAAAAAGATTCACTTCAGTTTAAAAACTACAATAAAACCAGAAGATCCAACACACAAACATGTACCAAACCCAATAATATTCCCCAAATCGACAATAAACATGATGAAAACTTAATAAAGAGGCTAAAAACTTACATGACTCCACGATTTCTACACTGCCGATCTGTTAGTTTATACTTCATAATGATTTGTAAAGGGATTTTATAGGTCTGAAATCTGGAACAGCACTGATCAGGTCCATTTCCATCTACAGAAACCCAAAACACATTTCCGCAGTAACTCTGTGATTAAATGTTCCAGATTAAATGAATATGAGATTGTAGACTGATGGAGCGGACGCACTGATTGGTCAGAAAGGCTTTTCTTATTTTTTTTTTACTAACAGCTCTTTTTTTTAGAATTTAAGAAGGAAGCCGATGAGAAACGAGTGTTTAAAATTGCTATAAAATAAGCAAGAATGTTAATTAAATTGTTTTACAGGTAAAAAAAATTAAATGTAAAAAAAAAAATTAAATAAAATCAAAAATTCAAATGTAAAAATGCTGGAAATTCATGTGGTATAAAAGGAATAAAAAAAATTAATATTACTGTAAAAATATAGTAATAATAATTATCTTACTGTTGGCTGTGGTAAAGAACTGAAGGCAGGTGAGAACCAGCAGAACCAGCAGGAGACCACGAGAGAACATGATGATGAAGATGATGATCGAGTGCAGGATGGTATTCATGCAGATGTCACCTCTGACTCTTCACTTTATATAGCTGCTGAGAGGAGTGTGTGTGCGTGTGTGGTTGGAGGTGTGTGTGTGTGTGTGTGTGTGTGTGTGCGTGGTTTGATAAAAAAAGTTCCCCTCTAACTGAGAGATTAAAATAAAACTCCTTTCACAGGAAACCTGACTGTATTTATTTTTGTTTACCTCGAATGAGGAAGAGGAGAAAATTGAACACTTTGTGTTGAAACTCTTCTCACACCGACGTCATAAAATAAAGATAAATAAGTGCAGTTTTATTGGAGGTAAATATTAACACACTTTAACTGTATGTTTGTGTGATGTTAAGCAAACATGAAAATATCTGACGTCATGTAATTAATCAAATATAAAAAATATATTAATGTGGTGATGTTATGTTTATAGAATGCAGTGGTTTTTTTCTAAAAAGAAAAAATAAATAAATAAGTGGAGGAGGGAGGTTTTCTGTTCTAAACCCCTCAGTTTTCTGTCCAGGTTTTTCACTAGATTGGGTCATGTGACTGTGTGGGTCATGTGTGGGTCAGATATTAATGTTGAGGTGAGGAGGTCTAGGGTTCAGTCAGGGTTCCAGTTCATCCCGAAGGTTTTCAGTTTTCAAAGGAGTGGAGGTTCTGTGCATTCTAGAACTAACACAGGATGACATCTGCACCGTCTGGGGGCAAATATGTTTACATATTATTACGTTTTTTCTAAATATAAAAAGGTTATTTTTTTAATGGAAGAACAGTGACATATACAAGTGGTGAGTTTAACAGAACTGAAACACCACCCCCTCCACACACACACACACACACACACACACACACATACTTACTAATTATAAAAGATTATGACAGTATGGATTCATGCAGTAATTTGCTAATCGAAGACTCACCCCTGTGGTACACCTGTTTAAATTTAATACCCCTCTACAACAACTGGTACAAACTCAAGTTGTTCTAGTGGTTGAATATAATAAGAGTCCACTAGACTATTGTACAAACCTAATTCCACTAAATAGAAACAGAATACGAAGACCTGTAAATCCGTAATGGCCCAAATTCAATTAAAAAACACCACAAAAACAAAATAAATAAAATAAATAAATAAACAAAAGGTTCAAACTAATAAACTTAATTGTTTTGTAATTTTTTTTGCTGTTTTTTAATTTTAGGCCTGCCTCACATTCCAATAGTTCTGGTGCAGGGGAATTTTCCCCACGCTGTTACACCATCTTCCCATTAACACTCAGTAAGTGGAATTCTTTCACATTCTTGTGTAATGTCTGTTGACAGTCTGCGGTCTGCGTTGTTGTATTTTGCGCATCATACTGAACCGTATATTTGTAATATGAGACCGGTTTGGACTGCAGGCAGGTCAGTGTAATACACACACTCTTTTACTACAGAGCCAGAATGTGTACAGGATGTGGCTAAATAATGTGGACGTTCCTAAATAAGACGTTGCATAGATGGCAGCATATTTGATGATGATGATGATGATGATGATAGTGGCGGTGATGAAAGTGGTGATTATGATGATAATGATGACGATGATAAACATGGTGACGGTAATGATGGGGATGATGAAAATGGTGATGGTGATGATAGTGATTTTGAAAATGGTAATAATGATGATGATGATAATGAAGGTGATGATGAAGGTAATGATGATGTTTATAATAATGATTTTGATGATGATCTTACAGAATTCCGTATATCTCTGCTATTATAAACTAATTGGAGGAGGCGGGACTGGGTGTGGTGTAGGCGCAGGGCACTTTGTGGTTGTTATAATGTTCCAGTTTGACTCTGGAGATCAGAACAGAACTTCATCTACAGAAAGTCTGAGGTGATTAACTGTAAGTTAAAGATTATAAAGTAATGCTGTTTACATGATTATACGTGATAAGAAACGTTGCGTGGTGTGAGAACCTACAGCCAAATGTGACCTGTGGTTAACACAAACCTTTGTGCTTGAAGTCAGTTGTTAAAAGTGATGATGAGATAGTGATCAGCGCCCTAGTTTGCATGTCACCGCCGAGCGTTTTAACATCAGTCTGATGGTGGTGATGATGATTTTGACACCTTTTCTTTTTTTAGCATGACAGCGTGGAAACTACTGATGTCTCGTCTTGAAGAAAACTTAAATTAGCTCAGGGTTCTGCAGCCAAGTTTCTGCTACATATCTCAGTTTTTTCTTAATGTCCAGATGGGTGATTATTGTACCAAACCTAATAATTTACACTTAACATGTGTTTTCAGGATGAAATGATCCTGAAGATCTGCCCCAGAAACAGCAAAAGACAGATAGATCTGATAGGATGTCTGGATTTGTTTTTTGTTTTGGGAAAATACTTTATATAATTGGTAACTTCTGAACTGGTACCTCAGGGATTTAACCAAACTGCCAAAGCTTGGGCCTTTTTTTGTCTTGTATTTTGGCACTTATAGCTGAAGTGTATTTGTCTTGTCCATCTGTCCCTTGAGTGTGTAAAAGTGGTAGCTCAGTTTAAATACACCATTTAAAACAGAAGTTTGTGAATTCAAGTTCCAAAGGCCTTTTTTTTCTGTCAACTGGCAGAAGTCCTTATTTAAAGCCACCTAAAATTATCTTAGGCAGTTGAGGGTCCCTCACTATCAGGACAGGACGGGTCCTAAGATCCTGCGCTGGTTAGCTAGCTTTGGTATTTACAAAGATATTTAAACTCTCTCTGGAACAGTCTGTAATCGCCTGGGGATTTAAACAGTCCATCATTGTTCCAGTCCCAAAGAAACCCTAACCCGTCTGTCGCAATAATTACCAACCAGTAGCTCTAACCTCTATTGTGAAGAAGTGTCTTGAAAGACTAGTCCAAAAAACACTCTGTACCCAATTACAGTTTGCACACCATCCTAACCCCTCCGCACGGTACCTGTAATTTTTTCCATGAAAACCTCCAAGCTGGAAGATGACTGGGACTCAGCCTGTCACTTTGTCACTGGATTTCCAATTTTCCAACAGATAGACCACAAGCAGGGGGAGTAAACGCATCTCATCTACCTTCACCCTCAGCATTGGAGCCCCTCAAGGTTGTGTTTTGAGCCCCCTGCTATACTGATTGTGCATGTATGACTGTGGCAATCTCCATTGTTCAGTTTGCTGATGACACTATGGTGGTGGGCCTGAGCTCCAATAATGATGAGGCAGACTGTCTAGAGGAGATTAAAACCTGGAAATATGTTGCCAGGATAACAGTCCTCGCTTAAACATCAGCAAGACAAAAAGAGATGATACTGGACCATAGCGCAGAGCAAGGGAGGACCTACAACCACGCAGAATCTAAGAGACCCCAGTGGACAGAGTGGACAAGTTCTGGTACCTGACATTTACATCACACAGCATCTGTCATGGTCCTGTCACATCAGCACCACAGTTAAAAAGCTAAACTGTTCTATATTCTAATATCACAAACGAAACCTGTGGTGAAGTGACCTTATTAACTTCCTGTTCACCCCTCCCTCACGTCTCTCTTCTTTTTTTTCTTTTCTTTTATTATATCTTTTATTCTATTCTTTTATTCTATTCTTCTCTCCTTTCCTCTCTTCTCTCTTCTTGTTTTTTCTCCTCTTTTTTCTCTTTTTTCTTTTCTTTTTTTTATAATGTCTCCTCTTCTCTTTTCTTTTCTTTTTTTCTTTTCTCTTTTTTTCTCCTTTTTTTTTAAAATGTTAACTCACACACACACACACACACACACACACACACACACACACCTACACACACGCGCATGATCTAAAAAACATTCTAAATATAAAAGGTGAATTCTCATTGTCAGGATAAGATGTGTGATACAGGAAGTTTCAGTTTTAAACATTTTAAAACAAACACACACACATACACACACACACAATCGGTTCATTTTTACTAAAACAATTTGAATGTTTTAAATAATATAATTGATTAATAGTTCAAAGTTAATTTCTTTTGCAAAACAGAAATGAAATCGACGTCCCTGCGGCAGATTTAACTGACAAAAACAACAAAGCGCTGCAAACCGGTGGTGGCTCATGGTTCAGGTGTTGGATTGCCAACATGAAGTTTGTGGGTTTGAGTCCCAGCTTCACCGAGCCACCACTGATGGGCCCCTGAGCAAGGCCCTCAACCCCCAATTGCTCAGTTGTATAAATGAGACAAACGTAAGTCGCTCTGGATAAGAACGTCTGCCAAATGCTGTAAATGTAAATGACCATTACAATAACCACCGCTTGAGGTCGCTGCTGTCTAGGTTGGCGAGAGAGACACACTGCAACACCAACGCCGTGGAGGCAGAGCTGCACTTTCTCACCGAGTGCACAAAATATACACACCTGCGCGAAAAATACTTTAATAAATTTTAATTAATTCACCCCCAATTCATCAACCTACCCCACACTCACAAACTCTGATGTGAACTTTCACAAGAAAAAAAAGATGTTTGTGTGTGTGTGTGTGTGTGAGGAGAACACAAACACACATGCACATATACGCTTTATAAGTACGTACATTTCTCTTTCTTTTAATTATATCACCTTTTTATAAAGATACTTTTTGGTGTTTATTAATTTTATTCATTTTTATGATTAACACTGTGTTTATGTGTGTGTGTGTGTGTGTGTGTGTGTGTTTTCTGTTCCCCTGTAGCCGTGCTGTGGCAATACAAATGTACAGATTTGTCATGCTAAAAAACAAAGAATCTCGAATCTTGAGAGAGAGAGAGAGAGATGGAGAGAGGAGAGAGAGAGAGAGAGAGAGAGAGAGAGAGAGAGAGAGAGAGAGAGAGAGAGAGAGAGAGAGAGAGAGAGAGAGAGTGTGTGTGTGTGTGTTGTGTGTGTGTGTAAAAAAAACAAGTCAGCAATAGTGAAGGTAAAAATATAAAAAAAGAAAAAACGCTTAAAGTTCATCTAACAGGAAGCAGAAAAAGGAACTGACTCGTTCGTAGTGCCGAAAAAGAGCGGTGAGGGGCAAAGTGGCAAAAACCTCCAAAACCAAATAAACACACACACACGTTTGGTTAGTTATCCTTGTGGGGACTTTTCATAGATGTAATGTTTTTTATACTCTACAAACCGTATTCTCTATCCCCTAACCCCTAACCCCTCCCCCTAAACCCTAACCCTAATTCTATCCCCTAATCCTAACCCCTATCCCTAAACCCTAACCCTATCTCCAACCCTAAACCCCTAACCCTAACATATATATATATACACACACACACACACACACACACACTAATAGCGGCTAGTGACATCTTTCAGGTGAATAAAAAGATTAGTAATAATTTACGTGTGATTTCCGTTATTCACATGACGTCACGTCAGTTATGTCACGGTGTGGTGTTGTCCTATTTCTCCATCATAGAACATGGTAGTTTTCGGATATAAAAGGGTGCCAATACTTCTGCACACCTTATATTAAACGCATGCATACACTCCGATTCTATGAGTGTTTCCTTCTACAGCTGTGGGAGTGAAGCTCATACCCTCCTGGCGTGTTTGAGCGGAAACTCCTGCGCGCGCGTGCTGAACTGAGAGTGAGGATGAGGATGTTCCGAGATGTTCCGGATTGCGCGTCCTGATCCACTGGAAAACTGTGCGTTCTGAGTGTTTCGACGTCACGGTGCAGAGACCTTATTATCCAGAACCCCCGTCCCCTGGTGGTCCTGAGCGCGAGCGCGGTGCGGTGCGGTGCGGTGCGGTAGTCAGACATGCTTTATGTCACGTCCTTCATGAGAAAGTGATGCTGAATTTCTCATCTCTTCTGTACTGAAACAGGTGAGTGCGGGGTCGTTTACCTGTTTGTTTGTTTGTTTGTTTGTCCTACTGTAACATCCTTCTTTCTATCCCATCATGCAAAGGTCCTCACGCGGCCCTTTTAAAATTTAAACTGGTGTTTTTTGCGTTAAAGACACAGTAGACCGAGTTTACTTAACAGTCACACACACACACACACACACTTTATTAACGGAAAATCTTTAGGACTGTAATCACGTCACATAACGTTCAACTGAAAGTATGAATTAAAAGAGTATAAGATCACAGATATGACGTCACTGCGCCTCATCATTAAAAGTAATATTTATATCTTAATTTTTTTTATCTTAACTTTGGGATTTCATTTCGTACCACAACCCTTCCAAAAGTGTGTTTCCTGTCTTCTATCATCATCATCATCATCTCACACTAACACCTAAAAAGTAAAGTAGATGTTTAAACGATGCGTGAGACACGCAGGACCTTCTGACATCGCACTTTTCCACCAGAAACGGATCTCGATCAGGAACCAGTCTGTGCTGTTCCACTGAAAAAATGTCCTGGTACTGTATCCACGTCCCACCTCCAAACCGGCCCCAAAACCTTGCTGGTCCCGTGATGAAATCGAAGATATTAGTGGGCGGAGCTTCCACCACAGACGCCGTTTTGAAAAGTTTCTAAGTAACAAGAGCAGATAATAAAGAAGAAGAATGAGGAGTGGGGAAATAGCAACCACAGACTTTACACTCTGTGTAAGCGATACTAAATATATTAGTATGGTTTTTAATCAGGTTCCTCCAACGTTCACCTCCTTCGTTTGGTGTGTGTGTGTGTGTGTGTTCAGTCTTACAGATGATTGGAGATGATTTTTGTTCTTATTTCTCTTTGTTGATTCTGTTAAATCTGTAGTGGTGTGGGGTTAATGATCCTCTCTGTTCAGCGCTGAGGGTTGCTGGGTGGCCTTGCAGTGACACTGAGCGTGTGCGTTTGAGGTCAGAGGTCACGGACGCTGGCCATCTGCCCTTCTGGTGTGTGTGTGTGTGTCTTTGTTTGGTCAGAACAATTAAGAGATAATCTCGTGGAGATAATACAAGTCTCTGTTACGCAACTGTCCTCGAAGTCCTTGAAGACACATCTTTTTTATCTCTCTGTGTGTCTCTCTCTCTGTCTCTTTCTCTATCTCTCTCTTTCTCTGTCTGTCTGTCTGTCTCTCTCTCGCCCTTATCTCTCTCTCTCTTTTTTTTTTAGACCTCATATTAGAGGATGTGGTTGTTCAGGGGTTTAGGTGTTGGACTATTAATTGGAAGATCAGGGTTTGATTCCCAGCACCAGCAAGTTATCATTGTTGGGCCCCTGAGTAAGGCCCTAACCCCCAATTGCACTCTGGAAAAAGTGTCTGCCAAATTTCACGTCGTTTTAGGTTGTGTATTTTGTGTGATTTATGATTTAAAGATTAATTAAAGACTAGTGAGAATGATTCAGTGAATCAGATTATTTGACTCATCTGAGCTGTAAGAGTCGACTCTTTTTTCTCAGCTTGTTTTTGCTTTTTCTTGGTTATTTATCTTTGTCTATTTTGGACTGTGTGTATGTGTGTGTGTGTGTGTGTGTGTGTGTTTGTGTGCGTGTGTGTGTGTGTTAGCAATAAATAAATGTTGTTCTCTTTAAAATATTTAAAAGGAATTTTATAAGGAACATTTTTTATTTGTTTGTTTGTTTAATTGTTTATTTATTTATTGCTTTCTGTATTTGCCACTTGGTAATTTGTTTTTTGTTTATTAATTAAATAATTAATTAGCTTACTAACTAACTAATTAGTTAATTCATTTCTTTATTTGTTAATTTATTTATTTTTTGCTCATGCACACACACACACACACACACACACACACACACACACACACACACACACACACACAGGCAGCTGGTTCAGAGGATTGAGTGATTGTGGTTCATCGTTCTCTCACTAATGATTTGTTTCCTATTTTAAGCTTGTTGTTGCCACGGGAACAGAAACGCTGGCCATCTTATCGAAACCCGCGACCCCCCCAAACACTCCATCGCTCCATTTGATCATTTTTCATTGAACACAAAAAAAAAACATCCGTCAATTTTCTCCTTCGTCCATCTTCATTTTCATGCTTCATACTGATTCGTCCTCCTCCTCTTCCTCGCTTTGATCTATTAACACGTGTGTGTGTGTTGAAGTGTGTGTCATAACAGTGGGTCAGTGGAGAGAGACTGATGATGTCCATAGTTATTGATTAACGTTAAGAACGTATCCATCTGGTGAAGAGAAGCGATTCATCACAGAGCTCCAGAGAGGAAACACAGCAATTAGAGGTGAAACAGTGTCACGTTAAAAAATGAGAGAGAAAGAAAGAGAGAGAAAGAGAGAGAGAAGCACCATGCAACACGTCTCTGAAATAAAGAGGTGAAAGCTCTTTAATCTTCTCCTTTCTCTGAGGCAGAAGGTCTGCAGATGGTTGCAGAGGAGGAGAAAAACAGCAGTAGATCAGAAACCCCTGCTTTTGTTTTAGGATGCTTTTGTGAGGATCTGGCAGCAGGTGGTACTGTGACTGACGCCGGATTGGAGAGTGACACAGTTGCCAGGTTCTCTCCTTTAAATATCAAAAAACATAGCCGTAAAAATCGCTGACACTGGAGACTCTTTCTGTATATGTTGCTATAGAAACGATGAGAAAATCAAACCAAGCGCTTTAATATAACCAGCCAATCAGAACGCAGGATTTGTTGGCGAGGGGTGGTGTTCGATTGAAGAATCCTCCTGATTGGTGGATAGGGTATGTTGGAGGTTTAATTAACACTTTTAGACTAACACTTTAAACTAGTCCTGAACTGAGGCTTTTTGATGTTTGATGGTGGTTTAGGGTGTTTTGCTTGGTGATTGATGGTGTTTAAACAGCAACCTTTGACCAATCAGAGCATAAAGTGTTATAACTTGATGGTCAGTTGTGGTGTTTAATTGAATAAACCAATCAAAATGCAGAGCTTGTTCATTAAATTATGTTTTTGGTGTATTAATGTGTTTAATGGACAGTGTTGGTGTTTGATGGTTTAATTAATATCTTTGGACCAATCAGAATGAAGGTCTCAGTGGTGTTAGATAAAGAATCCTCATGATAGGTGATGAAAAATGGTGTTTTTGGTGGTTTGAGGTATTCAGTGACCATCGATGGTGTTTGGTGGTAACGGATGGCATTTAGTGAAGAACCCAAGTGTTTGATGAAGAAACATAATGTTTGATGGTAAATTAGGATGTCTCTTGGTGGTCTAAGGTGTTGGGTGGACTGTTGTGAGGTTGCTGGTGATGGTGGTTAAATGGTATACGAAAATTATTTTTGGTTGGTGTTAATTACCATTTTAATGGTGTTTAATAACAACTTTTGTCTAATCAGAACTTAGACCTTAAAGTCTGTAAAATGTGGATCGAATGTTTCGGGTTCCTGGAACAGGTTTGTGTTCCTCGTCCCCGTCTGTCCTCACTGACCCTGGCGTCCCATCTGTTCCTGTTTTCTTAAAGCTGTTCTTTAGGATCTTTTTAGGGGACAGTCGCTGGTGTCGTAAACTTGGCACAGCTGAGCGCCCAACACCCCCCCGCCACCGCCCGCCCCGGACTGACCCGGCGGCAGGTCAAAGTTTGCGGTGAAGGTTGTCCTCCTCCTCCTCCTCCTTATTTTCCTGCTTCAGGTTTGAAGTTTAGCAAAGTTCACTCTCAGTCATTTGCTCTGAGAAACAGCGCTGACCTTTGAACCCTGGAGGTTTTTGTGATGGTAACTGAGACCTGGCCTTCTTCGGCTTGGCCGCCTGTAATCGTTTTAACCTGTCTGCTTTTTTACGACAGTTTGGGAATGTGTGGAACTCGGTGTTGTAGCGCGTCTCACTGCTTGAGTTAGTGTTTAATCCAATTGGTCGAAATTTTTTTATTTGTGTAAAGTATAAGTGTGAGTGTGTGTGTGTGTGTGTGTGTGTGCTGCGAGTGCTGTATTCCTTTAAACTCGTTATGAAACTCCTGCTCTGATTATCCAGTCATTATAATTTTGCGTTTATTATTATGCACTCGTGACATTTGGTACCCGCCAATTCAGCCAAAGTAAAACTGTGAACCTCCACCAGGCCACCAGAAGCTCCAACCAACCAATCATCTGCTAGAAGCGTCTGTACAAACAATTGCAGAGGAATCTCAGCATATGAATGTCCTCTCTTAAAAATTGTCCCCATAATAACTGTCATTCTGCTATGTTGCACAAACGTCCGTGAACCGTTAAAGGTTTAGAGGGAAAACTGAGCGAAGCCAAACCAAAGTCAGTTCACGAATTTTACACATTTTATTTTCATCCACCGAAAGCTTTGTTTCGTAAGAGTCGACCTGCGACACTTCATCTATCCATTGTCTTTACCTGTTTATGGTCCAACCCATCTGTCATTTAGCGAAAGACAGGGTCACCCTGGACAGGTCACCAGTCCATCACCGGGCACCTCTTTTGCATGTCTTTTCTAAATGTTTTGATAATATTTTGGGGGTCTGGAACCAATTATCTGCATTATTGTTATCATATTTGTTTTCCAGCACATCCCTCATCTCCAGAATGAATTAAAATTTATATGCCGACATTCCACTGATGTAAATGCGAATAGAAAAATGCTGCAAAAATGTCTGGATACCTGGTAGCTCTGTGGTGAAATACTGAGCAGAAAGTTTATCAGCAGGTTTTGAGCTTCAATCCCAAATGATAAACTGTCACTGCTGGACTCTTGAGTGAGTCCCTTCACCTACAGAGGTTTGGATATTAACACAGGATTGTACTAATGGTGTCTGATAGTGCCAAACATAGGTACCCAAGACAGAGAGTGAGACAGAGAGTGAGAGAGAGAGAAAGAGAGAGAGAGAGAGAGACAAGGAGAGAGAAGAAGAGAGAGAGACAGAGGCAGAGAGAAAAACAGAAATAGAGAGAGACAGAGAGAGAGAGAGAGAGAGAGAGAGAGAGAATGGGGTTTAAAGAGAGAGACAAGGAAAGAAAGGGGTTTTAAAAGAGAGAGAGACAGGGAGAGAAAGGGGTTAAAAGAGAGAGAGACAGGGAGAGAAAGGGGTTTTAAAAGAGAGAGAGAGAGAGAGACAGACAGAGAGAGACAGAGAGAGAGGTGACACAGCAGGTTTAAGGTTGTTACACAGCTGAATTACTGAAGCTAATTTTATAGAAGAGCCTGTGCTCCACCCACCGGCCAGGTCAGGGGTCAGAGGTCATCGACCTTCACCCATTGTGTGTATTGATTGTCTGCCGGTTGCTCATCTCCACCATTGGCGTCGCTTTGTTTCGACTCTCGAATGCTTTTAGCCGCCACGGTAAACAGCTGCTCGCCCACTTCCTGTATTTAAATAAAGAAAAAAAACGTCTTTCAGGGACATTTAAACTGATATAAAAAATCAGCAGTCCAGGCGTCCATTAACGGTGTACGAGGGGATTTAATCGGGGTTTGGCAACCGGGAATCTCCGAAGTGTTTTCCTGCTTCTTTGTGCGTTGATTTTAATGTCACTTTGGAGAAAAGATACGAATCGGTTCAGAAGCAGTGTGTCCTTCTACATACATACACATGAACACACACACACACACACACACACACACAGAGGAGTCGTGTGAGCTTTATATCATAAGAACATTAACTGCAGCCAAGGAAAACTCCTTAACTTCACTGACCGCATGAGAGCACAAAGTGTACCCATTAACACACACACACACACACACACACACACACACACAGTTCCTCTCAGGTATTTTGTGTTTTTATCCAGTGTGTGTTCAGTGTGGCTCTGTTAAAACGATCACTCAGTTATATTAAAGCTCCGGGTTCAATTCGGTGTCGTTACTATGGCAACAGCAGGTCAGCGTCTGAATCAGTTTAACTGCTGAATCAATCAACCGGGTTTCTTTTACAGTTTATTCCGAAACCAGTCGTAACACGGGAATTTAATCATTAATTAATGATCGGTAATTAATCATTAGGAGTTTTGGAACGGAGAGATGTGCGTGTGTGTGTGTGTGTGTGTGTGTGTGATGGAGGTTAGTCCTTCATAGATTTCGATGTCTGAACACATCTATTATATAATCCGATCCCTGTGCCTTCTACAACTTTATCCAATCACAATCACTTTTTTTTCATGCAATCATCGTAAAGCCCCGCCCATAAATCACCCGCCCATAAATCAACGATTACCTCATCAATCACACTTCCTTGTTTTTCATTTTGAAGATTAAAATACAATGATGTCTCTCAATTTCTGACAAATTTCATTGTGGTAAAGTGGTGGCTTAGTGGTTAAGACTGATAGCAGAAAGACCGGGGTTCGATTCCCAGCACCACTGAGACACCACTGTCGGGCCCCTGAGTAAGGCCCTTAACTGCCAATTGCTCAGTTGTATAAATGAGATAAATGTAAGTTGTTCTGGAAAAGAACGTCTGCCAAATGCTGTAAATGTAAATGAAAGAAAAATTTTGTTTCTTTGATTTTTTCTGCCACAAAATAATAATTAATTAGTAATGAATTTATTATCAATTGATAATTTTCCTGATTATTGATTAAAGAAAAAACCGGATGCTTATCAATCACCCGTTTTTTTATTCGCAGTAACATTTATACCATTTACATTTACAGCATTTAGCGGACGTTCTCATCCAGAGCGACTTACATTTATCTCGTTTATACAACTGAGCAATTAGGGGTTAAGGGCCTTGCTCAGGGGCCCAGCAGTGGTGGCTCGGTGTGCTGGGAATCACATTTTTCCGATTTAAAATAAATCTTTAGGTTTTTTTATATATGTATAGCTACGAAATGTTTATACACATTATAAGTTCCAAATGTTGACATTCTGCCATTGCTGGGCCCCTGAGCAAGGCCCCTAACCCATAACTACTTCAGTGGATAAAATAAATGAGATATATGTAAGTCTTTCTCAGTAAGGACATCTGGCAAATGCTGGAAATGTAATAGATTGAATTGGCGCATCTCTGAGACGTAACCATGGCAACCGTCTCAAATCCCATAATGGCACGGAAACCCAGAACGTCAGCCGAACGAAGCAATCGCGGTATTGAATTCTGGGAAGAATAATAAATTTAATAGAACTGAGTTCATCTTACTCTCATAACACACACACACACACACACACACACACACACACACATCTTCCACACTCACACACACTAATACACAACCTGTTGATAAAAACGGAAACTACATTCAGGATGTGAGACGAGGAACGAACTAAAGCACAAACAATATCATTAATGCTTATTCTGACCTGAAAAACACAGTGTTCTTTCTCTCTCTCTCTCTCACACACACACACACACACACACACACACACACACACACACATAACACACACATGCCAAAAAACATAGTGTGTGTGTGTGTGTTTGTTTTATTGCCTTGACTTTCAAAGACCAAACATTTCTTCCTTTGTTTTCATTTCAGTCTCTCACACACTCGGTCTCAAGGTCGTCCATGCACCACGCTGCCAAAGCCCAGAGGTGGGGTGATCATCAGGAGGGGAGTGTGTGTGTGTGTGTGTGTACCATAAACTACTGCAGCATGTTCAAGGCCACGGTGACCAGGACCTAGACATGGACTCTGTGTTCCTACAAAAAGGGGTTTTAGAACGAGTGTGTGTGTGTGTGTGTTGGGTGGGGTGGGTGGGGTGGGGGGGGGGGGGGGAGTTATAGTGAGAGAAAACAGATGAGCTCTGGTTTAGTCACCAGCCAGAAAAACAGCTTGTTAAAACTAAATTTTGGTGACCTCTTTAATCGAAAAAGATGGATTTTTTTTGTCCTTTCTTTAAAATATTAATTGTTTATAGGTTATATTACACTACAACCACAACTGTACCACCTACAACATCTGGAGCAGTTCAGAATCAATATTTATCTTAATATTAATATAACATCACAAAAACATTACAGATATCAATCAAATCTATCAGACATTTAAAGGCTGTAAGTCAGTGTTACCGCTCGGCGGCGCTGGTCTGGAAGTGGGGAATAAACTCTTTCCCGCGTACAGACGGGTTTTTCGCTAGTCTCACTGGTATTTTAAAAAATAATAGATGAATAAACCAATAAATTGTCTGAATTCTGAAGTGTTAAAAACACTTTAAAAATAGAAAATCAAATAAACTGAATTGAATTAATGTTCATAAGACGTCTTGTCCAGACCGAAAAAACTAAAAGAACATAAATTGAGTGTTTTTGTGATTGGCATGAAATGAGTTTAAATACGATTCTGAGCACGTTGTCCAGATCCTGTGTCTGAACCCGCCCCAAAATCTTCCTGGTCTTAATTGTAAGCCAGTGATGTCATTGATTGGACCTTCAACCACAGAGTGTAGAAAAAACACAAGATAAACAAAGAAGAAGAAATAAATCTGTCAGTTCATTAGTGCCGGACGGAAGAGATCAATGTTCTCCTCACCATCAGGCCCACCAGAAAAATCCAACAATAACTAGAAAGAAGCGGCAGAAAAAAGGTGTATACGCGGAGTTAGCGGGGGAATGGCAACCACACAGTTCCTGTTTTTATCTGGACATTTACAGCTTTTGGCAGGCGTCCTTATCCAGAGTCACTTACATTTATCTCTTTTATTAAACTAAGCAGTTGGGGGTTGCTTGCTTAGAGGCCCAACAGTGGCACCTTGGTGGTGCTGGGAATCGAACGCTGAACTTCCAATTAGCAGTCTGACACCTTAATCAGTGTTCCACTTCCCTAAAGCCAAAATATTCATAGAATTGTTGAAGACTTTTTTTTAATTCTGTGTATATTCATGTCAACAGAAGGGAAAGAAGGGGAAAAGAGTTCCGACTCTTTTTCGATCAGACTCACAGACAGAAAATCTTACATTTGATTATTTATAATATTCCGCATGTTATCAGTAATCAGTTTCTGAATCAGCTCCTTCTGGAAAATAATCTCAAAATCCTAAAAGAGACGGACTGGTAACATCTGCGCTTAAGTCAATAATAAAAACAGGAAGTTGGTAAATTTCTCAGATCTTATCTTCACGTCCAGCTTCAGAATAAAGCTGAAGGCTACATGATGTATTGACGTTTCTGTGTGGTTGAACAGACAGTCTTTAAGACCCAGCAGATGTTGTGCATGTGGTTCATCTCCAGATAAGAGGTAGAACAAATATTTACCAGAGAGAGAGAGAGAGAGAGCTGTAGGGGTCCTGAAGGTCAGCAGTCCTCAGATAAACCCCATGTAAAACACACACACACACACACACACTTTCTCAATTCCCTGAAAAACTGCAATGTATATATAATAAATAGTGAAGCAGTCAAAGTAAACATGACAGTCCAAACATTCACCACCAAACACCAAACCTCCACAATCAGACATCATTACACACCAACAATCACCATCAAAAACCATCACAAACCCAATATTCACCATTAAACACCAATCAAGACCATCAACAAAACCATGTTCACCAATAAACTCCAACCCTGACCATTTACAAAGAAAATTCACCATTAACCACCAACCCTGACCATCAACAAACCCAATATCTACCATTAACCACCAACCCTGACCATCAACAAACCCAATATCTACCATTAACCACCAACCCTGACCATCAACAAACCCAATATCTACCATTAACCACCAACCCTGACCATCAACAAACCCAATATCTACCATTAACCACCAACCCTGACCATCAACAAACCCAATATCTACCATTAACCACCAACCCTGACCATCAACAAACCCAATATCTACCATTAACCACCAACCCTGACCATCAACAAACCCAATATCTACCATTAACCACCAACCCTGACCATCAACAAACCCAATATCTACCATTAACCACCAACCCTGACCATCAACAAACCCAATATCTACCATTAACCACCAACCCTGACCATCAACAAACCCAATATCTACCATTAACCACCAACCCTGACCATCAACAAACCCATATCATACATCGACTACCATTAACCACCAACCCTGACCATCAACAAACCCAATATCTACCATTAACCACCAACCCTGACCATCAACAAACCCAATATCTACCATTAACCACCAACCCTGACCATCAACAAACCCAATATCTACCATTAACCACCCAACCCTTTTGAACCATTACTACCATCACAAACCCAATATCTACCATTAAACCACCAACCCTGACCATAACCACCAAACACCAACCCTTCTACCATACATTAACCATACCATAACCACCAACCCTGACCATCACAAACCCAATATCTACCATTAACCCCACCAAACCCTGACCATCAACAAACCCAATATCTACCATTAACCACCAACCCTGACCATCACAACAAACCCAATATCTACCATTAACCACCAACCCTGACCATCACAAACCCAATATATACCATTAACACCAACCCTGGACCATCACAAACCCAATATGCCATACCTACCATTAACCACCAACCCTGACCATCACACAAACCCAATATCTACCCCATTAACCACCAAACCATTAACAAAACCACCCACCCTGACTATCACAAAACCCAATATTCACCATTAAAACTTTAACATTCACCAGCACCAGTAGTCCCCGCTTAGAACCATCACCAACACAGATGAGCTCATTTACACCATGGAACTTCTGTCTGGTTCGTCAGAAGTTGTGAGGTGTTTTAATCATTATAGATGTGCAGGTGTTTTAAAAGAAAGTTCTGCTGTGGTGGACAGGAGGTTATTATTCCTGATCAAAGAAACTTCCAGCCATTTACTATGTTTTTCTTGAAGATGTGAGTTGTTTTGTATTGAACTATTGTAACCAAAAAGTATATAATTAATTATATTAATTATATAATTAAATTGTATATATTATTGCATATAATTAATTATATTAATATTAATTGTATATAATTATTATATTTACTATATGATCATCTGAAGAAGATCTGGAGCATCACTGCTGTTTGAGCGTTTGTCGGTCATTAACACCAGCCTGGGGCTTTTCTCTCCAGCGAGCAGATCAGGAATAAAGCAGGGTCTCATTCTCTGTAATGTTCTCTTAAAGGGACCAGTCGGGATGAAGACGAAAAAGTCGGCGACGTTTTATTCAGCTGTCACTCTTCCTCTCGTATGAGAAAGAGCCGTGTGTCAATCCACCATTGTGACATTTAAGACAAAGAAAAAAAGCCAAGGTTTCTCTAGGGGATTTAAAATGTAGACCATCATCGCCAGGGGCAACAGGACCTGGTTAATCAGTGCAGAACACACACACAGAGCCCGGGGGTGGGAGCAGAGGGATGGATGATGGATCTGGTTGAGCGCTCGGTTAGGAAGTTGTGGGAAGCTGGGAGGAGGGAGAGTTTCCTCTGTGTGTGAAAGATCTTCATTGTCTGTCCATCACTCGTCAGTTAAAGGTGTCTTGTTCCTTCTTCTTTTCATTAGTCTTCCATTTCCTTCTCCATTAGCTTTCACAGTCCACCTTCATGCTGAGAGGTGAAGCATAAGAAGAGCTTCTAATGTCTGAGTCAAGATAATAGGATACGGATATCTACATCAGTAAAGCTTCTACACCTACAGGAACCAGCATCAATCTCAGATCAAGTTCTCACCAGCATTTCCATTTCGTTCTTAATGTTTATTTACTAAAATAGGACATTACACTAATATACAAACACCATTACACACCAGCATTTTCAATTAAACACCATTAAACACCAGCATTTTCCATTAAACACCAGCATTTTTCACTGAACACCATTAAAGACCAGCATTTTCCACTAAACACCATTAAACACCAGCATTTTCCACTAAACACCATTAAACACCAGCATTTTCCATTAAACACCAGCATTTTCCACTGAACACCATTAAACACCAGCATTTTCCACGAACCGAAACCACACTTAAAAACACCATTAACCCAGCATTTTAAAACACCACATGAACACCCCATTAAACACCAGCATTTTTCCATTAAACAACCAGCATTTCACTGAAACACCATTTTCCATTAAACATTAAACGCCAGCATTTTCCATTAAACACCAGCATTTTCCATTAAACACCAGCATTTTCCCATTAAACACCAGCATTTTCCACTGAACACCATTAAACACCAGCATTTTCCACTAAACACCATTAAACACCAGCATTTTCCACTAAACACCATTAAACACCAGCACTTTATTTTCCATTAAACACCAGCATTTTCCACTGAACACCTATTTAAACACCAGCATTTTCCACTCTAAACACCATTAAACA
The DNA here is from genome assembly GCA_005784505.1 of Bagarius yarrelli. Lineage (NCBI taxonomy): Eukaryota > Metazoa > Chordata > Actinopteri > Siluriformes > Sisoridae > Bagarius > Bagarius yarrelli. The sequence goes on along the minus strand of VCAZ01000170.1, from coordinate 705,328 downwards.
CCCGCATTTTCGATAAACTAAAACACCATTTAAACACCAGCATTTTTTCATGAAACCTGAACACTTTAAACACCAGCATTTATTTTAAACACCATTAAACCACCAGAATTTTTCATTAAACACCAGCATTTTCACTGAAACACCATTTTAAAACACCAGCATTTTCCATTAAATACCAGCATTTTCCACTAAACACTATTAAACACCAGCATTTTCATTAAAACATAAGCATTTTCACTAAACACTAAACACCATTAAACATAAGCATTTTCCACTAAACACCATTAAACATAAGCATTTCACTAAACACCATTTTAAAAACACCAGCATTTTCAACCCCCCTGAACACCATTAAACATCAGCATTTTCCACTGAACACCATTAAACACCAGCATTTTCCACTCCTAAAACACCATTAAAACATCAGCATTTTCCACTGAAACAACATTAAACACCAGCATTTTCCACTAAACACCATTTTAAACATCAGCATTTTCCACTAAAACACCATTTAAATTAAACATTTTAAACACCATTAAACACCAGCATTTTCCACTAAACACCATTAAACATCAGCATTTTCCACTAACTAAACACCATTAAACACCAGCATTTTCCACTGAACACCATTAAATGTCAGCATTTTCCACTAAAACACCATTAAACCACCAGCATTTTTTATTAAAAACACCAGCATTTTCCACTAAACACTATTAAACACCAGCATTTTCCATTAAACACCAGCATTTTCCACTAAACACCATTAAACACCAGCATTTTCCACTAAACACCATTAAACAAACAGAATTTTCCACTAACATTCAATAAACACCAGCATTTATTAAGAAACACTACAAATAGTAGCATTTTCCATACACCATCACACACCAGTGTTTTCCATTAAACACCATCACACCACATTTCCCATTAAACACCATGAAACAGCAACCTTTTTCGATTTTTTTTTTTTTTAAACACCATTAAACACCAGCATTTTCCACTAAACACCATTAAACACCAGCATTTTCCACTAAACACCATCACACCAGCGATTCCTGTTTTAAACACCATTAAACACTAATGTTTTCCAATAAACACCATCAGACACTAGTGTTTTCCCATTAAACACCATCAAACACCAGCAGCTCTCATCAAACACCATTAAACAGCAGCATCTCCCAGCTTCTGGTTAACCATTTTCCACCAAACACCATGAAACGTCATCGTTCCCCATTAAACATCTTAATCATCACTGCCAGTAAACACCTTTAGTCAGTGGAGAACGCTGGTGTTGATGAAGAATCTTGATGTTTGGGAGAATGTGAATGTGCTTTAGAGTTTGGAGGTATTAGTGGAGTTTTCTGGGGTTTGATGGTTAATGATGATGTTTTATAATGTGGTGTTTGGTGGAGAAATAGTGCAGTTTAATGGAGGATTTTGGTGTTTTCAAAAATGTTCTAAATGAGATGATGAAATTATATTATTGGATCTGAATCACTGCTTTCGAAATGAAGACTGATGGAGTTTCATGGTGTTGATCAGAGACCTACTTTACCCATGATCCTGTCCCCATTTGGCCTGTTGCCTTGTAGAAGTGTGTGTGTGTGTGTGTGTGTGTGTGTGTGTGTGTGTAAAGACCTCTCTCCTGTCGCTTCATGGCTGAACGATGATGGATGGCTGGAGCAGAGAGAAGAGCTGGATCTCTGGCAGGAAGTGTGTGTAGATCTTTCTGCATCTCTGCTCAGCTGATACAATCCAGAGTGTTGCAATAACAGCGACCTTTTCAACCAGGAAGGACCTTTTATTCCACAGGACAAGACCAGGTCAGGTCCATCCTGTGTGTGTGTGTGCGTACGTGTGTGTGTGAGTGAGTGTGGAAGCCAGATGTTTTCACACATCCCAACATCAGATGTTTATTCAACACTAAAAGATTTCTCCTGTGCGTGTGTGTGTGTTTGTGTGTGTGTGTGTTGTGTGTGTGTGTGTGTGTGTGTGTGAAGAGCTTCGCGGACAGTTTATTGCGTAATTACATCAACGGTCACAAGGACACGCGGAACACGGCTGCACTTTTGCCCCCCGTTTAGATAAAGCCTGGATTCGGGGCACAACTGGCTTCGGTGTTGTAAAATGCGAGCTGGGGTTCATCTGCAGGTCTGTGGGTTTATTGCTGCTCACGTCGCACTGAGGCTCGCAAACGCTCCGTCCTGCGCCATTCATCTCCCAGATGGAGTTTTCTTAGCCTTTTATGTATTCTGTTTATTACCTGAACTTTTTGTTATTTTTTGGAGATTGTGAGTGTGTGTGTGTGTGTGTGTGTGTGTGTGTGTGTGTACTATGTGTTACTATTACGATATCGTAAAAAATTAATAAATGATAGAAAATTCACATAAATTAATTTTAAAATAAACATTTTAATCAACCAATCATAACCATCTGATGTCATTACTGTGTGTCGGCCAATCTTCCCCTTCTCGTAAATTGAAAATGTAATATTATAAATTAATTGATTGATTAAAAAAACATGAAATAATTAAATGACATCTGCAACATCACATGCTGTACTGAACAATTTTATTCAACATGTGTGTGTGTGTGTGTGTGTGTGTGCAGTTTAGTTAATGTGTGAACATTTCCCTCACCTTCAGGACCAGAAATAGTAAAATGGATTTTTTAGGGGTGTGTGCAGGAATAGAAAGTAAATTTGTTTATTTTTTTAATTCATGGTTATAAAATCAGTCTTGTGATTGTTAAATGTTTAAAGTTTGTGATTTAATGTAATGATGTTTCTACAGGTTCACCATTTCACAACATTTTACACTCTTTATTAGTGATGATGATAACAGTGATTGTTTATGTTTCACTGTTTAAATTAATTCATGTTTATTTCGGATCATTAGAATCGACACAGTCTAAATTCACTAATGTTCTTTTCTGATTATCATCAATTATTTTAATTATGGTTTATAGTCTAATTTATAGTCTGTTGTGATTTAATGTTAAGATTTTTTCGGTGAAAGCTTTTCAGTTTGTTTGTGAACAATAAAGTGAAAGAATCAAAAATGAATCGAGGCCGTTTGGTTGACACACACTGATGACATCAGAAATGATGATTCAGAATCACATCCTGCTTGGCAAAATCATGTCCACTGTTTTCACACGTCTTTATTCAGATCGACGTTTATCTCATTATTTTGTATCAGATCAGTGTATGATCTGATACCCTGCTGTACATTGGGATATGATCTGATACCCTGCTGTACATTGGGATATGATCTGATACCCTGCTGTACATTGGGATATGATCTGATACCCTGCTGTACATTGGGATATGATCTGATACCCTGCTGTACATTGGGATATGATCTGATACCCTGCTGTACATTGGGATATGATCTGATACACTGCTGTACATTGGGATATATGATCTGATTACCCTGCTGTACATTGGGATATGATCTGATACACTGCTGTACATTGGGATATGATCTGATACACTGCTGTACATTGGGATATAATCTGATACACTACTGTACATTGGGATTTGATCTGATTCTCTAGTCTGTACATTGGGATTTGATCTGATCCTTTAGTCGGTACATTGGGATTTGATCTGATCCTCTAGTGGGTGTAACAGTGTGCTGTTTTTGTGACCTTTTGTTCCTCTTCAGGACTCGGTTGAAGGTTAAAAGGCGCGAGAGCACAACAAGGTCAGTGCTGCACTCACACCAAGACTGCTGGTGACCTTTAATGAATTGACTCCACACACACACACACACACACACACACACACACACACACACACCTCCCAACCCCTACGGTTTATAACTGGACCCTAAACTTCCCGTGGCTTAATGATGATGACTTCTTCATCTGCCCAAATGCCCTCCTTTTGTTCTCCTTTAAACCCTGACTAACCCTTAGTGCTCCCCTCCACCTCAAATCTGCCCCTCCACCCCAACAGCCACCCCCCCACCACCCCCTCTACCCCTCCCTTTTACACTCACCGGAGGCTAATCCTCTCCTTAAGGCTTTATTCCTACCTTTCTTTTTATCTGTCTCTTTTTCTGCTCTGTTTCTCCGTATCTCTCTGGATATACTGACTGTATCTGTCCCCTCCTCTCTCCTCTTCTTTTCTCTCTTACTGTCTCTCTCTCTCTCTCTCTGTTTCTCCGTATCTCTCTGGATATACTGTATCTGTCCTCCCCTCTCTTTTCTCTCTTACTGTCTCTCTCTCTCTCTCTCTGTTTCTCCGTATCTCTCTGGATATACTGTATCTGTCCTCCCCTCTCTTTTCTCTCTTACTGTCTCTCTCTCTCTGTTTCTCCGTATCTCTCTGGATATACTGTATCTGTCCTCCCCTCTCTTTTCTCTCTTACTGTCTCTCTCTCTCTCTCTGTTTCTCCGTATCTCTCTGGATATACTGTATCTGTCCTCCCCTCTCTTTTCTCTCTTACTGTCTCTCTCTCTCTCTCTGTTTCTCCGTATCTCTCTGGATATACTGTATCTGTCCTCCCCTCTCTTTTCTTTCTCTCTTACTGTCTCTCTCTCTCTCTCTCTGTTTCTCTCTCCGTATCTCTCTGGATATACTGTATCTGTCCTCCCCTCTCTTCTCGCTCTTTTCTCTCGTACTCTGTCTCTCTCTCTCTCTCTGTTTCTCCGTATCTCTCTGGATATACTGTATCTGTCCTCCCCTCTCTTTTTCTCTCTTACTGTCTCTCTCTCTCTCTCTGTTTCTCCGTATCTCTCTGGATATACTGTATCTGTCCTCCCCTCTCTCTTCTCTCTTACTGTCTCTCTCTCTCTGTTTCTCCGTATCTCTCTGGATATACTGTATCTGTCCTCCCCTCTCTTTTCTCTCTTACTGTCTCTCTCTCTCTGTTTCTATGTATCTCTCTGGATATACTGTATCTGTCCTCCCTCTAGGTGGGCTTTTCTCTCTTACTGTCTCTCTCTCTCTCTCTCTGTTTCTCTGCATCTACCTCAGAACTTTCTATCTCGCTTATTATGTCTCTTCATCTCTCTCTCTCTCTCTCTCTGTTTCTCTCTCTCTTTCCTCTGATCTCTTTAAGCTCATTTGCCCTTTTCTTTTTTAAAATGATTTGCACTTCAGCAGCCCAGTGTGTGTGTTTGTGTGTGTGTGTGTGTGTGTGTGGCTTTTTAATAGGCAAATGAGGGCCCCAGCACCAGTTCTGTCCCCTGGCTTGTCCGAGTTGGTGTGTGTGTGTGTGTGTTGTGTGTGTGTGTGTTGGGGGCGGTTTTAGCGTCACTCTGTGTTGTGTGGGGATTTGGGTGTGAGAGTGTGTGTCCATGAAATCAAGAAAACTGATGACATTAGAAACCTTATTTAAGGCGGAATTCATAAAACCTCCTTAAAATTAGTTTAATACATTTCGCTAAAATTCCATTCAATTAAGTTTTTTTTAGTTAAAAAAAAATTAAGTTAAAATTTAATTCCACACATATATACAAATAAAACAACACAAAAATACACAAAAAACACATAAAACATGTTTTACATTTCTTTTAATTAATAGTTTTCTCTTTAGTTTCCTTTTTTAAAGGATTCCTTAAAACTGAACTTAATAAATTAATCACATTTTATCAGATTAATCGAAATCCTGAATTCAGACTGAATGAAAATAAAGTTATTAGTACGCGATTCTCGCCTCAGTTCCACATCACAGAAGATCGGATTCATTCACATCATCAGGTTAAAAGGTAAAATTTCTCTTCTAACATAAAAATTTATTTACGTCTTGGACTGGAAGGGGTTTAAGACTTAAAATCGACATTATCTATTTTTATTTCTAGGCATTTTACTGTCTGAATTAGATTTAAAGCCTCTCAGAAAGACAAAAAGAAAAATTAGGAAAGCCTAAAATTTATAAAAACAATAAAATTCGGTAAAAATGCATATTTTATTTTAAAAAGTTGTGTTTTTAACTTAAATTTAGTTCCATGGAACTAAAAAATAGAACAAATTTTAAAATTAGTTTTTTTAAAATCAGTTTTATTTTTAGCTCGAACCGTTTGTTTTTCAGGTGTTGTTTTGGTTGCAGACTGCAGAGAACTTAAGTATTCTTTTTCTCTTTTTGTCATAAGATCATTTTGTACGTTTTAAAATTAGTTTTAGCCTAAATTTTAACACTGAATTTTATTTTTAAGGCATTAGCCTCATCCTGCGTCTCCTCCCTGAAATCAGGATATATTTGTTTTTAGTGTTTTTTGCAGTAAGTCGTCAATACGAGCAGGTTAATCATCACCTTACTGTAACGTTTATTGTTTTTAATTTAAAGATTAATTAAAAGTCGAGCAGGTTTTGGGATGTGATCTGCACCTGAGTGCTGATTCAACTCCGCCAGCGGAGATGAACGAGTGAAGGGAAAGTGTTTAAGACAAAGCGGCGCTCTGACAGACGGAGAGGACGTGTTTCCATCACCGAGCGCATCGTCCCTCACGCCGGGAAGCTTCCCTTTGTGTGCCGCAGGAGAAAGAATGAAGGATAAAAGACGGATAATGAAGGATGGATTGCTTTAGTCACTAACTCGCTCGTTTCATTTACAGAAAAACTTTAAAAGCCGCGTGTCAACAGCTTTTGAAAAGGTTCAATCTTCTTTTTTTTTTTTTTTTTTTTTTAATTAAGTACTAAATTAATTAATAAATAAATGTCGGCTGTAAATAATAATTTAATTCTTTTTTTTTCCCTAGAAAAGAACACAAAATAATTAAATCATAACATTATAAACTTTTATTCTAATTTTTATTTTTATTATAAGGTTAAAATTTTTTTTTTACAAATTTTGAAAAGTAAAAAAAAAAAAATTAAAATCTAAAAACACCAATAAAATTAAATTAAATCATGAACCAATCTGAACTTTTAAATCATAATTATTTTTATAATATATTTTTTAATTTTATTAAAGAATAAAAAAAAATCTTAGAACAAAAATTAACTAACTGAAAGAATAAAATAGAATTAATTTGTATTATCAGTTACACAAACCGGAGATCCTGTGTATTTTTTTCTATTTTCTTTCTTTTCTATTTGGTTATTTATTTGTTTATTTATTTATTGACTCGGGTTTTTAGCGCTGAGGCTCTAAATCAACTTTCCAACTGAAATTCGGGAAAAATAAAATCAGTGTTAGTTTAAATCCCTCAGTTTTAGTTTTTCTCACCTGAACACAAATTACTGAACCTGTGTGACAGGCGGCCTCCACAATTAACCCCCTCGCATCTGCCCCACCTACACTGACCACTACTCCCTTTACACACACACACACACACACACACACACACACACACACATCGCCCCCCTGGGCTCATTAATGCTGTAATTCCTGCTCATCTGGAAGCTTTGTGTTCCTGAGAATGAGAAACTTTCCCAACCTCATTCACACACACACACACACACACACACTCACACCCACATATATACACACACACTCACATATATACACAGACAACTCGACAAATTCTCCTCTATGAAGGTTTGCTTGTGTGTGTGTGTGTGTGTGTGTGTGTGTGTGTGTGTGTGTGTGTATGTGTGTGTGTGTGTGTGTGTGTGTGGTGTGTGTGTTTGTATGTTTGTCTAGTGTTTCGTTGTTTGCTTGGCAAATTCTTAGTGGCTTTGACAGACACACGGATTAGATAACAAACCACTCGTCTCTCTCTCTGTCTGTCTCTCTCTCTCTGACATGCTGTCTTATAGCATCCCGTCTCTATAGCCAGTGTGTGGACGCTGAATCTCTCTCTCTCTCTCTCTCTCTCTCTCTCTCTCTATGTATCAGCCTGTCTCTCTATCTGTCTTACTCTCACTCTCCCTCTCTCTCTCTCTCTCTCTCTCTCTCTCTCTCTGCCTATCTCTCTATGTATCCCTGTCTCCCTCTGTCTCTCTATCTCTCTATCTGACTTCCTCACTCTTCTCTCTCACTCTCAACTCTCACTCTCACTCCTCTCCCACTCTCACTCTCTCTCTCTCTCTCTCTCTCTCTCTCTCTCTCTCTCTCTCTCTCTATGTATCGACCTGTCTCTCTATCTGTCTTACTCTCACTATCTCTCTCTTCTCCTAGTGTAACAGGTGATGATTACAGTAAGGAGACAGGAAGTGACCCACTGAAGGACTTCCTGTCCCAGACTTCCTGTATGATGGCCTGCTGTAGGATAATTCTCAGTTAATCAGCAATCCTGACCTGAAAAGATTTGTTTGGGTGGGTGATTGAGTGTGGTGTGTATGTAGAGATGTGTGTTGTGTGTGTGTGTGTGTGTGTGTACACAAGGCAAGGCCAAGAGCCAAAATGCAAGGTCTGACACTACATTCCTTAGATTGGGCCCAATAAAACCTGGGAGTGGCTGAGTTCGCGTCCCTCCATCTGCATGAACACACACACACGCACACACACCCACACACACACACACACACACACACACACAGATCACCTCCAGTGTCACAGCAACAGAAGGGCTTGTTTGTGTGGGTTGCTCGTGGCGGCCAAAAGCAGCGCGTGTGTGGCGCATGTCCCTGATCTGATCTCCTCAGGGTATCATTCTCCACACACACACACACACACACACACACACCACACATACATACATACATACACACACACCTCCACAGGGGAGCATCTGTCACCCCAGGGGAGGGGGAGGGGGCAGTGAGGTCTTAGATGAATGATTCTTTTGGGAACTTAACTCTCTGAGCAAATGGTTGAAAAGAGGGAGGGAACACAAGGCCATGGGGGAGGGGTTCATGTGTATGTGTGTGTGTGTGTGTGTGTGTGTGTGTGTGTGCGCGCGCTTGTGTGTGTGTGTGTGTGTGTGGAGCTCAGTTAGTGTTTTAGTCAGGGACAGAGCAACAGTGGCTTCAGGACTATCATGAGAGGAGCTGCAGGAGCTTCTCCCTGCTTCAGATTGGAATACTTTTTGGGCTTTTACACACAAACACACCACACACACACATATGCACACACACACACACACATGGACAGCATGTATCTCATAAACGGATTTCTGCTGTGACACTTGGAGTCATGGAGACGTACTGAAGGTAGGCGGTCACGTGACATTGATCATTCGATCTCATTTGTTTGGTGTCACTGAGCAGTTAGCGGTTAGCCGTTAGCACCTGGTTGCTACTTAAATCATCTTTTAATCTCCTGGAGGTTGTATTAAAATCCAGAATGCTGCAAGAACTGAAGAACCTCCAGCAAAGATCAGCTTCAGCTTTCCAGACCTACAGGGAAAATTTACAGCTAAAGAGAATTTCTGCAGAAAAAAAACAAACAAACAAACAAAAAAAAGTATTTAATTAGCTGTTTTGTGGTAAAATAGGAAGACGAGTCAGAGTTTCAGTCTGAAATAAAGTGCAGGTTCAAGTGATTTCCTTTAAAATGTCTTCTGGTTTTTGTTTAAAATCTTTATTTTACAATTTTATTTAAATTTTAAACATTTCTAAAATTTTAGGATTGAAAAAAAATAATTTTATGGCTAAATTGTAATTATTCACTTTTTGTTGTTGAGTTTTTTCTACTTTTATTTTTTAATGATTTTTTTCTACCTTTTTATGCATTTTATTATTTAAAATAAAAGAAAAAATACAAAAAGAACTGTAATAAAAATTAACTAACTTTATTTTTAAAAGTCGTTACTCAAATTACTGATTGTGTAAAAAAAAAATTCAGTAATAATCATAAAAAATTTTTTAAATTAAAAATACATTCCTAAATAAAGTTTATAAAATAAATAAAGTAATTTGATAAATTTATAAACAACATCGTGCTGAAATCTACAATAAAATTAAAATTAAATAGTTTTTTCTTTTTATTTCTTTTTTACATTTTTGCTAAAAAAAAAAAAAAAGTTGAAAACAAGTAAATATTAAGTATAAATTTAAAAAAAAAAAGTAAAACAGATCATTAATAACAGTTTTAGTTCTAACTTTATTAATTAAGTAATTAAAATACGTCTTGTCGTTCTGTGCTTGAACTGAGCGAGCGAGTGATGTGACGTGATGTGACGTCGGCGCTCCACCATGTGGCTTTATATCGCCGTGGTGAGTGAAGTCATAAAGAGGTTCGTGTGTCACTGAACTTCTCCGTTAGAAAAAACCTCAGGATGATGGGTGGGTTGGTTGTTGGGGGGGGGGGGGGGGTGGATGTGGGCTGGGGGCTGCCTTTGTAATTAGCTGCCCTCAGTAACATAATTAGATTAATAAAGAAAAAAGGGACACTAAGGGGACGCAGGGGCCAAAGGGACACGCCGCCTTTTAACACTCGAAAGTCTTAATGACACTTGAACTTTGACACGTTTCAAAGATTCGATATTATTTCCAATATTTTTCCCTTTTTTGGCCGTTTAAACAATAAACCAACGAAATCTGCAGTAAATTCCTGACATTCCATCAGAAAGTTTTACTGTATTAAGATAAAAAAAAGTTTAATTGTTAAATGATATAAATCATTAATAAAATATTGTTATAAACATTTTTTAATAATAACATTTTTTTAAAAATTGCTCACTTTTGAATTATTTAAATTATTTTGACGTTTAAATCGTCTAAAGACCAAAAAGTTAAAAACTGCAGTAAAAATTGACTGTAAAAGATAAACACACTGCAGGTCGACAGACAGTTGTGTTAGTTGTAAATAATAGAATTTTCTGCTCGTTTGTTAAGGTTCTAAATTATTTTAACATTTTTATGCTCATTGTTATTTAAACTAAAAATAAAACCCTGAATATGACATGTTTAAGAATTTCATTCAATAAAATAGCTTTTTAAACGTTAATTGTGTCCTTTAAACTTTCATCAAAATGAATTTTTTTTCACTTAAAAGTTCCCAAAACAGCACGTACTCTAAAACTCTCCGATCACACACTCTCCGAGTCACACTCTCCGAGTCACCCTCTCCGGTCACACACTCCAGTCACACACTCTCCGAGCACACACTCACTCTCCGAGTCACACACTCTCCGAGTCCACACTCCGAGCCACAACTTCCAGTCACACACTCTCCGAGTCACACACTCTCCGAGCCACACACTCTCCGAGCCACACACTCTCCGAGCCACACACTCTCCGAGCCACACACTCTCCGAGTCACACACTCTGCAACTCTCCGAGTCACACCACTCTCCGAGCCACAAACTCTCCCAGTCACCCACTCTCCGAGTCACACACTCTCCGAGCACACCACTCTCACACACTCTCCGAGCCACACACTCCTCCCACCACACACCTCCGAGCCAACACACTCTCCGAGTCACACACTCTCCGAGTCACACACTCTCCGAGCCACAAACTCTCCCAGTCCACACTCTCCGAGTCACACACTCTCCGAGCCACACTCTCCCACCACACACACTCTCCCAGTCCACACACTCTCCGAGTCACACACTCTCCCAGCCACACACTCTCCCAGCCACAAACTCTCCCAGTCACACACTCTCCGAGTCACACACACACACTCTCCCCAGCCACACCACACACTCTCCCAGCCACAACTCTCCACCACACTCTCGCCAGTCACACACTCTCTCCGAGTCACACACTCTCCCCAGCCACACACTCTCCGAGTCACACACACTCTCCAGCCACACACTCTCCGTCACAGTCCACACACTCTCCCACACACTCCCAGCTCACACACTCTCCGAGTCACCACACTCTCCAGCCACAAACTCTCCGAGCCACAACTCTCGATCACACACTCTCCCAGCCACACCACTCTCCGAGTCACACACTCTCCCAGCCACACACTCTCCCAGTCACACACTCTCTCTCCGAGTCACACTCTCCCAGCCACAAAACTCTCCCAGTCACACACTCTCCGAGCCACAAACTCTCCGAGTCACACACTCTCCGAGTCACACACTCTCCCAGCCACAACCACTCTCCGAGCCACAAACTCTCCGAGTCAAACACTCTCCCAGCCACACACTCTCCGAGTCACACACTCTCCCAGCCACACACTCTCCGAGTCACACACTCTCCGAGTCACACACTCTCCTCCAGTCACACACTCTCCGTCACCACTCCTCCGAGCCACACACTCTCCGAGCACACACTCTCCGAGCACACCTCTCCGAGTCACACACTCTCCGAGCCCACACACCTCTCCGAGCCACACACTCTCGGCACACCACTCTCCGAGCCACACACTCTCCGAGTCCACAAACTCTCCGAGTCCACACTCTCACTCTCCGAGTCACACACTCTCCGAGTCCACACTCCCGAGCCACAAACCTCTCCGAGTCACAAAACTCTCCGAGTCACACACACTCTCCGAGTCACACACTCTCTGAGTCACACACCCTCCGAGTCACACACACCTCCGAGCCACACACTCTCCGAGCCACACACTCTCCGAGTCCACACTCTCCGATCCACACACTCTCCGAGCCACAAACTCTCCGAGCCACAAACTCTCCGAGTCACACACTCTCCAGCCACACTCTCCGAGCGCCACACACTCTCCGAGTCACCACACTCTCCGAGCCACACACCTCTCCGAGCCACACACTCTCCGAGTCACACACTCCCGAGCCACCACTCTCCACAACTCTCCGAGCCACAAACACTCTCCGGCCGAGTCACACTCTCCGAGCACCCACATCACACACTCTCCGAGCCACACACTCTCCGAGTCACACACTCTCCGAGCCACACACTCTCCGAGTCACACACTCTCCGAGTCACACACTCTCCGAGTCACACACTCTCCGAGTCACACACTCTCCCAGCCACAAAAACCCAGCAGATTTTATTCATTTACACAACAGAAAACGATATACTGTACTGTCACAGTTTAACATCAACATCATTAACATCATTTTTTCAATTTCAGGGTTCAAACCATAATAAAACAATCTACACAGAGTGTGTGTGTGTGTGTGTGTGTGTGTGTGTGTGTGTGTGTGGTGTGGTGTGTGTGTGTGTGGTGTTTTAGAGAATTTTTCTATCACATTCTTACTCAATTTTAACTTCAAATTAATAACTAAAAATCTTTTCGTAAAGTAATTAAATATAAATAAGCCACAGAACTAAAGCTATAAATCAGATAAACTTCTTATTCCAGGATTCGCTGTAATTCACAGTGAAACTGCTTTAAAGATACGACTGAAGAATAAGAATAATAATAATAATAATAATAATAATAATAATAATATAGGTCTTGTATGTATAAGATAAAATTTTGATCTTTAAGATTTAAAGTTGTAATTTTAAAAAATCAGTTTTGTCACTAAAATGTATTTTTTTCATGACTTAAAAAAAAAAGTGAGCGAGAACTAAAAATCTGTTCCTCAAAATAAAGAATTCTTGCTAATTGAGCTGGCTAAGCGCATTTACAGTGAATTAGCATGACCTCCGATTCTCTCAGAGTTCTCTGTCTTACACACAAAGAGCTGATGAAAGTTAATGAGGGGACTCGTGTGTGTGTGTGTGTGTGTGTGTGTGTGTGTGTGTGTGTGTGTGTGTGTGTGTGTGTGTGTGTGTTTGATGGGATGAAGATAAAGGCAACTTCGCGACACTGAAGACATTGTTTAGTGTCATTAACAGTCTGAGCACTCGGTCTTGGTCCCCGAAACGGGACAGGAAAGGACAGGACAGGACACGCCCCCTTTCTCTGTTACTCACCACTTAATGGCGTGTTGGGATAAAGAGCAATCCTTGTGTAAAGCTGGTTAAGAATTACGGTTGGAGTCGAACAATGGTTTTAAGTTTTAATCTCAGAAAACACGACTCAAAACGGGACTCGATCTCACACCCTTTAGTTATTTATTCATTTATTTGGTGTATTTTTTTCTATTCTATAACAAAGGTTGGTGGTGCAGGGAATTGAACCTTCGATCTTCTGAGCAGCAGTCAAAGATCTTAACCACTGAACTACTGATGACAGAAAACAGGCTTAAAAATTAAATGTTTTATAAAAAAAATCAAAAAATTGCTAAAAAGTAAAAAAGTTTAAATATTTAACAAAAAAAACTTAAAGTAAGTTGCAGTTTGACATTTTTTTGTAATAAAACAATCAGGAAATGTAAAAGTCAGAGAAGCTGTACAAGATGAAAATATATCAAATATATATAATATAATATAATAAAAATAAACAAATTTACATAAAATACTAAAATTAATAATAAAGAGAAATTAATTTGTTTTGTGTTACTTTTACAAAAATCCCCCAATAATTGTGCTTATTTATGTAAATTTGGTAAAAAAAAAATGTTTTGTGGTGTGTGTGTGTGTGTGTGTGTGTGTGTTTGGTGTAATTAGTGGTTTCTTTTTCTTTGTTCATTCCTTTCGCTGCTCTGATAAATGAGGAAGGTGTGTTATTGATTAGCGATTATTGATTGTCAATGATTTTGTATTGTGTTGTGACTCACACACACACACACACACACACACACAAACACACCACTGAAATATTAAATATACATTTTCTGTGTCCTGCAACAGATGCAAAAAATTTGGAAAAAAAATGAAAAGATAAAAAAATACATTTAAAATACTTATTTCATGTTACAGACGTCTGTCTGTCTGTCTGTCTGTTTCTGTCTGACTTTCGGTGGGTGTCTGTCTGTGTGTCTTTGAAGGATTATTACAAATTAATTTAATCTTGATTTAAACATACTAAAAACTTTTATTATAAAAACACACAATGCAGCTGATTTAACTGCTCACATCAAACACACAACCTATAAAATACAACTAATTAATGATGATATTATAATTAATGTTAGAGTGGAAACTGTGGGGGGGGGGGGGGGGGGGTATTGGGGCGGGGTTACAGTTTCCTCGTCCGTCATCCTTATCAGTTTTAGCTAAATGTCACACTGTTCCAGGACTCTAATACACACACACACACACACACAACCCCCCCCACACACACACACAGCTGATATGGTGTAGTCTTTAGCTGATAATAAAACGGTTGTTGGAGTTTAAAGCATTTTTTTCAATGCTTTATTTTGATTTTCCAACTGTATCATAATCATCATTGCTATTGCCGTGTGTGTGTGTGTGTGTGTGTGTGTGTGTGTGTGAAATGTAAATATGTTTATTAGTTTTAATTGTTAACTTTTTTGCTGTAACTTTTCAAATGTGTTCAGTTGTGGTGTTGTGTTTTTTTTACGTTGTGGTGTTGTGTTTTTTTACAGGTGTGTGTGTGGATGTGTGGGTGTGTGTGATGTGTCTGTGATGATGGACAGGTGAGACAGTATTTTTGGACATGGAGAGAAGCTGATCCTTTTTCCCTCTCAACCATAAGAACACTTAAAGGTATAAAGTTCATCTGTCTGTCTGTCTGTCTGTCTGTCTGTCTAATTATTGTTCTGTCTGTTTGTCTAAATATTTTTTGTCTGTCTGTCTAATTATTTTACAGTTTCTATTGTAATGAATTGCAGCAGGATGATATTGCCCAGTTTTTTTTACACCACTGCTATTGCAAAGTCTGACAGCAGCAGCAGGGGGGAAGAACCTTCCAAATCACTTCCAAATCACTTCCACATCACTTCCATATCACTTCCATATCACTCTTACACACACTGAGGATGTAACAGTCTGTCACTGAAGGAGCTGCTCAGAGATGGAACTCTTTCATACAGGGGTTAGAGTCACTCTCCAGCAATGATGATAGGCTACCATCCTGCTTTCTCCAACCCCCTGTACGGCAGCAGTTCCCAACAGGGGGGGTCTCAACCCAAGGGGGCATCAGTAAGCTCTGTAGGAGGTCGCATCATATCGTACATTGACATTGTTTGTTTGTTTGTGTGTTTGCTTGTTTGTAGATCATGGGGAACTCATACGCAGGACAGTTGAAGTCGTCTCGCTTCGAGGAAGCACTGCATAACTCCATTGAGGCGTCTCTCCGTTCGAGTAACGGCGATCCTCAGCCCATTTTCACTCAGCTGTACCTGGAGCCGGATCAGTACACGCCCAACCTGGATGGTGAGAACAAACACCAGGGATGAGTCTGTTGACTAATTCTGGTATCATGTGACCTGTCATGTGATCATTTTTCTGCACGTTTTGTTGCCTTAGACATAAAATCAAAAATGGACCTGAGCCTCCGGTCGGATTCAGGAGGTCACGTCCTGATGAACTGCCAATCGTCCAGCGGTCTCGATGACATGGACGACGACGACGAATCAGATACCAGCAGCCCTCCACTTCCTTACCTGCAGGACACGCCCCCTGACGGCTGCTGCACCGTGGACGGTACGGAAAAAAAACCACTTTAAATAAATGACACAGTCACTCGATGAATTTAATGAATACATTTTTTAAATGTTTTTTAGTGACAGAATTTGGTTTATTATCTACTTTTTTTGTTTTTTTTCTGGACCAAAATTGTGATTTTCAATCAATTTATTTCAAGGAAATGAACTTAACCCAAAGACCAAACTTCATCTAAAATCGGTTTTTTTTCTTGTAGGTTTTTGTCAGGCAGGAAAGGACATCCGTTTGGTTTCCGTGGCGACGGAGCCCATTGACATCCCGGCTGGGTTTGAGCTGGTGGGCGCCAAATCTCCCAGCATTCCTGAGCACATCCTGGTGTGCGCCGTAGACAAGCGCTTCCTGCCGGACGAGAACGGGAAGAACGCACTTTTAGGTAAGAAACGTTTAAGATTTTAGGAAAAAGTTAATCTTATCAGTAAAAGACAATGAGGGACAAGATAAAAGTCATCGAAATACTGTATAAACATAATTATTACCCATCAACACTAGCTAGCTTGACAGTTCTAGCTAACATTAGCTGCATTTTACATAACCTAAAAATCTGAATCTAGAAAATGACATCTTTACTTTAATTTATTATATTGATAAAATATATTATTTTGATAAAAATCTAAATTCTGTATGAATGTAGTATAAAGCAACCCCATGGTGTGTGTGTGTGTGTGTGTGTGTGTGTGTGTGTGTGTGTGTGTGTGTGTGTAGGGTTTTCAGGCAGCTGCGTAGGCTGCGGTGAGAAGGGTTTCCGTTACTTTACAGAATTTTCCAACCACATCAACCTGAAGCTGAGCACGCAGCCCAAAAAGCAGAAGCACTTAAAGTACCACCTAGTGAAAAACCCCCAGGGGGCGCTGTGTAAAGGAACACTCATCTGCTGGAAAGGTACCTTGACTATTCAATCTTTTATTCATTCATGTATTTAATCTCATAGTAATTCATTTGTTCACTGTCAGACTCAGTAATAAGTGGGAGCTCAGTGGTTAAGGTGTTGGACTGATACCTGGAAGACCTTAACCCTTCAATTGCTCAGTTGTATAAAAGAGATAAAAACGTCTGCCAAACGCTGTAAATGTAAATGTAATAAATCAGACTTAGTAATGAATCAGTCTTAGCAATGAATCAGACACATTAATAAATCAGACTCATTAATGAATCAGACTCGGTAATAAATCAGTCTTAGTAATGAATCTGACTCAATGATAATGCATCAGTAATGCATCAGTAATGAATCATTCTCAGTAATGAATCTGACTCAATGATAATGAATCAGTAATGCATCAGTAATGAATCAGTCTCAGCAATGAATCTGACTCAATGATAATGAATCAGTAATGCATCAGTAATGAATCAGTCTCAGTAATGAATCTGACTCCCTGATAATGAATCAGTAATGCATCAGTAATGAATCAGTCTCAGCAATGAATCTGACTCAATGATAATGAATCAGTAATGAATCAGTCTCAGTAATGAATCTGACTCAATGATAATGAATCAGTATTGAATCAGACTCCATTAAAGTGTCTGTGTGAAATTTGTGTCTCCGTCAGACTGTAAGGCACGTCAGTTTTCCAACGTGTCTTCATCCAAACCGAGTTCATCGTCCTCACTTAGCAGCAAAGAGAACGGAGGAGCAAATAGCCACAGTCCATCCTCCTTCTCCCTCTCAGGTGTGTGTGTGTGTGTGTGTGTGTGTGTGTGTGTGTGTGGGTCAGCTGCTATACTGTACATTTTTCCATCTTCTTTACATAAAAATACATTTGGACCAATATTTGTAATAAAATATAAGTTTTATGTGTGTGTGTGTGTTTTACAGATTCCCCCCCAGCACGAGGACAGTCCGGTTCGTCTCCGGGAATTTTTGGGACTCCAGATGTCACACGAGAATGCAGCTTCCTGAAACCTCTGAGCTCCACCACACACACACCTAAACCATTACCTATAGGTAACACACACACACGCACACACACACACACACACACACACACACATAGACGTCAGAAAACTAGTATTTTTAAAATACCACAAAGGTGCATTAACAGTTGTGTATTGGAAACCTGTGTTTGTGTTTAGTACCCACTGCTCTGCGTGTTAATGGCCTAACCAACGGTTTAGGCGGGGAAAGCCGGCCCACTTTGCTAAGTCCTAATCACACAAACCCACTGACCACGCCCACGCAAGTCTACCGGCCAATCAAACAAGGAGACAGTCCAGGTGAGACGCATCAACCAATCACAGCACAGAAATTACATCACAACCTCACCCAGGTTATAATGATATCATGTTGTCATGTTGGTTTGTTACCTACACCGATAAACATGTTGAACTCATTTTCCCAGCGTCCTCTGCTATGACATCAGGCCCTCCAAAAAAGCGGCACCGCAGTTGGCACCCGTCTCCGGTGATGCCTGTTCCTTCCACCGCCGTCCCGGTGCCACCGATTCACACTCTGACCTGCGGAACAGGTGAGACAATCGCCTTCAAATCAACCCGCAGTCTGTATTCCATTTTTTCTTCTAGTTGTAATAACAACAAATAATTAATTAAATTATAATTAATTATATAAATATAATTCTATTCTTTATGTTTATGGTTGAAGTCTTGTTTTGCTCTCCAGTCGCAGGTTCGCTTCTCTCACTGACCAATCAGGCATCAGGTGTCATACAGCCTCAACCAATCACAGCGGGGGAAACCGTAATCATCCCTGATAATCTACTGAACACCTGCGGAGTTCGGCCAATAATCCTCATTGGTAAAACCCCGCCCACTGCTTTCCGAACACACATTAACATACACAACTTCCTTCCTGAAACTCAGAAATTAATTAGCTGTAATTAGTAATTATCTTGTTTATCTTGTTATCGTGTGTGTGTGTGTGTGTGTGTGTGTGTGTGTGCATGCTTGTGTGTGTGTGAGAGAGATCCTTATGCCAAACTTCTTGTATGTCTCTGCAGGTCAAGGCGTTCTGCCGTACTTCTTTGGGAATGTGTGTGAGTTGGTGGTGAGCCCCCTGCTGGCGAGCTGTTATAATTACAGCCAGCTAAGTGAGAAAAGTCTGGTGACGCTTGGAGTGTCACCGAATCATCTCCCTACCTCCGAGACCCTAATCCTGCTCACACTACAGTACCTTGCACGCCTCGGTAACACACACACACACATACAAACACACACATACACATACAGTAAGGAATGGCCGAGAACATCAGATTATGGTTGCTATAGGTTGCTATAATGATTTACAGGAAATCATTTTTTATTGGGAATATTTTGAATTGAGATGTTTGTAGGTCTCATTTGTTAGATTTAAAATACAATTATTTAATTTTTTTTTAGTAAAGAAACATTGATTTTAAAATAAAATATTAAATAAAGTCTGATGAGAAAATGAAATAAGATTTTATTTTACTAAAAACTGAGCCTGTCGCTCGGAAGTTTGGGATTAGGGAAATTGTTTAATATTTATAAACAACGTCTCTGTTGCTCATCACTTTATAACTATTAATAAGCAAATAGTTGGTTTATATATAACATTATGTAAATACATAAGCTAATTATAAGTCAAATTGCTATCATTATATACCATTCTTTTGTGACAATTTTTAGCTGGTGGATATAATGCCAAGTAATGTCTACATAAGCCCTTCATAAGCTGAAATGACCTAAAGATTTACAGATAGTTGTTATAATGCTACATAATGCCCACTTATAGCCCTTCATAAGCATAAGTGACATTATTATACATCATTATATGTGACACTTGTTACAGACAGTGGTTATAATGCTTTGTAATGTCTACGTAAGGCCTTCGTCAGCCCAAATGACATAACTTACATAATTATTTAATGTTAGTTGTTATAATTCTATGATGCCTTCTTACAAATGGTATATGCAGTTGATGCAGGTCAGTGAAATAAAAATTATTAGTTTACTACTTAGATAAGTTTAATATTTATTTATTTATATGACCCCCCAGAAATCATTACTGATTTATTATCAATGTTAAAACTGCTGCCCTGATTAATTATTCATTTTTTGGAAGCTGTGATCATTTTTTGCTTCTTTAATGAAAAAAAAGTTAAAATACATAGTGTTAATTTAAAATAAAATAAATTAAAATCTAAAAAAATATTTCTTCGTTTAATACTTTAATAAATTGATATAAGTAAAAAAATTATTAACCCCAAACTTTTTTATATTACTGTATAATGTAACATTTCTATTAAGAAAAAAATCTTTTTATTATTTATGTTTATTAATTAAAGAATCCTGAAAAAAATATATTAATCAGCACAGCTGTTTCCAACATTGATATTAAATCTATATATTGGGTCATGTGACTTTGAAAACTAGGATAATATTCCTTAAAATTCAGCGCTGCATCATGTAAATGAATGAGGTGGTAGCTCGGTGGTTAAAGCGATAGACTGCTAACCAGAAGATTGTTGGTTTGATTCCCAGTACCACCAAATTACCCCTGCTGGGTTCCTAAGCGAGGCTTTTAATGCTCAGTTGTATAAATAAAGTGATTGTAAGTCGCTCGGGAAAAAAAGTTTTTTTTTATTTTTCATCTTATAATTAAAGCCTTAAAAATAGGAGAGGATTAAAAATACATAAAAAACTTACAAAAGTTACAAAAACTTTTCAACGGCAGAGGAACCGGATTATAAACGACTGAGAAACGTGTAAAGAGAGAAATCTTGTTTACTGATGATTAATGTTTACTTTATTTTATCTCCTGATGTTTACAGGTACGGAGCAGATCCCCATGCGGGAGGAGTTTGAGCAGATTGTCCTAAAGGCGGCGGTATGTGGTGCTGCCGTTCCTCCCATCACCGCCGCGCAGTTACCGTGGCTGGCGCGAGTGGAGGCGAGCGTTTCTGGCGGAAGTGTTCAGGTTCTGCTCGGTCAGAACTCTCTGGGTGAAGGAATCGCCGAGACTTTGCGCACGCTCACTGAAAACACACACCTGCAACAGCAACAAACTTCACGGCTGCCCAACTACGTCCTGATCATCCACACGCCAGCCACCGCCGGAGCCTCCGAGTTCTGCGTCATGGTGCTCGGTAAGTCTAACCTATGCTCATGTGAG
Organism: Bagarius yarrelli; assembly: GCA_005784505.1. NCBI lineage: Eukaryota > Metazoa > Chordata > Actinopteri > Siluriformes > Sisoridae > Bagarius > Bagarius yarrelli. The sequence goes on along the minus strand of VCAZ01000170.1, from coordinate 684,011 downwards.
TGTGTGCGAGTGTGTGTGATGCTCCCAACCTTATTGGTGTGTTTGTGTTTGTCAGGTAAATATCAGTCGAGGGCGCTGGCCGAAGGAATGCTGACCACCAACGAGTTTTTAAAGGAGATCAGCTACGAGCTCATCACAGGGAAAGTTTCCGTCCTGGCGTCACACTTCAACAACACGTCTCTCGGTCAGTGGAACCTTTGAACACTTCATGCTGCCTAAAACTTCTTTCTTTAGTTGTTTGTTTGTTTGTTTGTTTTAACATTACAGACTAATTAGTTTTCTTCTTTGAACTTTTTCCCCATATCAAATCCAAAGGGCAACTTTCACTTTATTCATTCACTTACTTATTTCTTTACTCACTCACTCACTCTTTTACTCACTCACTCACTCACTTACTTACTCACCTACTCGCTCAATCCATCATTCACATACTTCCTCCTTCTCACTCACTCACTCACTTACTCGCCTAATTCATCATTCACGTACTCCCTCCTTTACTCACTCACTCACTCATTCAATCAATCACTCACTCACTTACTCACTCACTCACTCACTCACTCACTTACTCGCCTAATTCATCATTCACGTACTCCCTCCTTTACTCACTCACTCACTCACTCACTCATTCAATCAATCACTCACTCACTCACTCAATCACTCACTCACTCACTCACTCACTCACTTACTCGCTTATAGCTTTTAAACACATGATTACTTCGGGTCACGAGTTGTTTGCTAGGTCAAGTTTTAAACTTAATTTAGTCACATTCAGTTAGATGGTTAAGTTACTGGACTGATCTGAAGGTCTTGGGTTCAATTCCCAGTGTATTTACATTTGTGGTATTTCACCGATGGCTTTATTAAGTCCGACTTGTCATCTTATTTGCACGGCGGAGATGTTGAAGGTTAATGGCCATACTGGGACTGTAGCAGCTTGGTGGTACACATAAGAATTGATCACCGGCTCAACACTTAACACAAATGTGTTACCACTTGCCCAAAGCCAACAAGCTGCCACTGTCGGGCCCTTAAACAAGGCTCCTTAACGCACTCAGTTGTATAAATGAGATACATGAAAGTCGTATTATTCAAAAGTGTGTTATTCTAATATAAATCATGGCGGTGTGTGTTTTTAGGTGGTAATCTGGAGAAAGAGTTGGTGCGGTATCAGCGGAGGAGGAAGCAGCAGGCTGAGCACAGTAACATCGTTCACTCACAGGAGGAAGCTGATACGAAAGTTGAAACAGAGACACAAGGTTGAAAGGCATCTTTATTTTCCTCTTTAGTTTTCTTTATCTTCCTGATGATCTCACAAAAAACTGATTTATCTGTCACACCCTAACGTAAGCGCCTATGACCTGGTATGTGTCAGAACCTCCTAGAGAGGTGTTTCAGATTTACCCTCCGCAGCTGACCGTGGCTCGAAGTCTTCTCTCCCTCGTATGTGGCATCGCAGACTCCAGCAGTCAGAACCTCGACCTTGGGCGATTTTGCAAAGTCGATTTCCTGGTTCTGATCCCTCCGTCAAACGTTCTACTTCATCAGACTGCCAGACGCATTCGCCAGTCAGGTGAGGCTCAGAAACTGTACTTTGGGGGAATATATGCAGAAAATTTGAATACAGGGTTGTCCAAAGAGACCGCGGCAAATTATGGGTTTGGACACCAAGTAAACAGACAAGATAAAAAAGGTCAGTGAAACAGATACTCCGGTGGTGCCAGTCAACAATTTTTGGTGGCTGTAGCATGTGCTGCATTTTACTACATGAACTTTTGTAAACTGACTAACATCTGGTAACCCCCTACATATATGTAGATTGTGGGGGTGTGACCTGGAGAAATGGGTTTGAAACTTTCACACCTAAATATACAGTGTATGTTTGTATTTGTGTGCTTTTTAGGCGTTCTGGTGGATCTGGGGATGGAAGATGCCTCCACAGCTCAACAGAAGGTGGATAAGTATGTAGTACGTCTAGACAATGATGTTCACACCAAAATGGAAGGTTTTATGAAGAAAGTAAGACAGAATCCATACACGCTCTTCGTCCTCATTCACGACAACTCACACATCGACCTGACCAGGTATCATTATTTATACTATAGAACTTTATATTGTAATAAATACAAATAAAAGTAGACAACTCTTGATATTATTTTATTTCTTCCTTCATGGGTTCTTATTGACATACCCAGACTAGCAAATCAACAACTAGCATATTGATGATGTTTGTTCCTTTTTGTTTTCCATCCCAGTGTGACGTCTGGCTCCGCCACCCATGGTGATCTCCAGGGACTGGCTGATCGTGTTGTGAACTCCCATGAGGTTTTAAATGCTGAAAATCTGCTGCTCCTTCAGGTCACATCTTTTCCTTACACGTTGCAGTCATGCCACTCGCGCATTAGCATCCACAACGAAGTGCACTGGCCCAGCAACCAGCGCTCGGTCAGTTGTTTACTTACTTTAATGTTCAATATCCTAATGTTTTAAATGTCTTTCTATAAAAACTAGCAAACTTTTAAAAAAGAATTACATAGAAATTGACAAGTGCATTGACAAAAAAACCCTGCTGTTAAAGCTGGTAGCTAGAGTCAAGAACACAACAGTGTTACATTATAAACGAAGGCTGCTGTTGCAAAGCGTATAATTTGTGTGTGTCAGCAGGGGACGCTCTCGCCAAAAGAACTAGTGTATTTTGGGCTTAAGGAGTACCAGCGATCTGTGCAGTGGGGAGTCTCCAGTCCCATTTTGCGCTGTGACGATGCCTTCGAGAGGATGGTCAACGTCCTGCTCCAGCGGTGGGTACCTAAATGATGCAGAATCAAGCAAGCGTTTCATAGCAATTACCATAAAAGGATCTATCACGTGAATTTGTAGACAGAGCGCATGGCCAGCCACTACACGGCTGGTTAAGAACCATTCTTAAAGGCTTAACAGAAGCAGTTGTTGGAAAAAAAGTTTGAAGATAGCTAGAACAAGCAATGAAGGGGAATTATAGATATCAGTAAGGTAATAGGGGGTAATAGAGGTATATGAAGTATAGGCAGTGACTTATAGATGCCACTTAGTAACAGTGAAGGTCTTATAGATGCCACTTTATGAAAGTAGTGTGACTTATAAACGCCACTTATAACAGTTTTAGAACAACAGTGATTTATAGACGCCACTTTATGGGAATGACTTATAAACAACTCGATGAGGTCAGGAAGACTGTTACAGACGTGACTTTATAAAAACAAGTCAGGATGACCGATAAAGTATTATGAGAATATTAAGGAGAGGTAGAGGAAAAAACAAGCATGGGGGAAAAAAGTGCAGGGACATGAAGAGCAGTGGGGTTTGAACCCTGATCAACAACCCTGAGCCTTTCAGCTACTAATTATAAGATGTCTTTAATTAGGATATCATGTAGTAAAATGTTGTAGCTAGTTACCAGTTAAAGCTCTGGGTTTGTTGGGACTATTAGGTCGATAAAAAACTCCTATTTTGCAGACAAGCAGTTAGACCCCCTTTTGCTAGTTTATTTGACTAACTGTGGCCCGATCACGATTCATACTTATACCCCTCATACTTATATATTCATATTTATACCCCTGGCCCTACAGCTACCTCCTTTCCTTGGCCCTTAAAACAATATTCCCCTACTAAATGTAGTAAGACGCCACTACTACAACAAAACACATCATTTTTATGGCAATAAAATGATGATAGTGTATTTTGTCAAAGTATGTTGTGGGACTTCTTTCAAAGTATGTTGAGGGACTATCATGTAGCAGTTATTGGTGTAACAATAGCGAACATTAGCATATTCATTTAGGAACATGACAGTAAATATGAACACTGCATTGAATGTAATAAAACAGATAATTGTTAAATTTCATATTAATGCCAAAAATATATTTGTATTTATTATTTGTAAATCTTCTGGCAGTTCTTTTTACACTGCAGGTGGTGTGTCTTGGGAAATTTCTTATATCCCTATGTTTGAACTGCAGTCCGAAAAAATCTCATGTAATCTTTATCTAGTACTTCAACTCATACCCCTATACCTTCAGCCAAATAAGGAATTAAGACAAAGGGGTAGGGCTAAGGTGCAGAAATAGGATTGGGCCTTAAAATAATTTATTAACTTCTCTATGAAATTTGTAACTGCAAATCTGAAGCTTGTGACTGTAAAAGGGTCCAAAAAATGGATATGATTCTACAACATTAGAAAACTGTGGAAAAATAGTTATGCTTTTTCGTCTTTCCCATTGTCAGTCACCCTCATCTGCACAGTATGGTGATCCGGAGCTACCTGCTGATCCAGCAGTACACCGAGGCCATGATGGCGCTTACGGCATGTCCAGCACTGCGGGAACATGTCACGCCACAGACCCTGGCCATGGTGGAAGGTGTAATGAGCTGCACTGGGCAGGGTGGCAGGGGTAACATGCTGCTGGTTCGCGTACCCTCCCTGCAGCTGGCACGGCTGGCAAGAGAGCGGCTGGAGGAGGCGCAGCACAAACTGGGGCTGGAGCGGAGATTTGCCGTGGTGCTGGGAGGACCGACATATGAGATCAACCTTACGCCACATTTCTGCACACAGCTTAGGGTCTGTAGCAAATAATCGCCTTCTGCAAATAAATGCCATCTAATCCAATAAAATCAAACTGTTTGAGAGCTTGTTGAAAATAAGAAATAACAGTTTGTAGCTGTGCATTAATGCTAAATACCAAACACAGGCATGGAGACAGTGTGGACCTGAAGACTGGACTCCTGTCACCTATGAGGATCTAGAAGATTTACCCTGCATCGTCATTCTTACCGGGAAAGATCCTCTGGGAGAAACATTTCCCAGGTACTCACACAATACATGCAAAGGTACTTTAGGCATGTGTTTATGCCCGCAAGTTCAGAGGTGCCCAGTTACAACAAAGGATATGTATTTAAATTATTACTATTATTACTTAACTGTAATGCTGAAACACTGTAGGACAATTACTATATCAAACCAAATATTAATGTGCTGTAAAATATGTACTTCAGTTTGTTTAAGCTACCAGAAACTATTTATTAGGCATAATTTTCTATAATTACAAAACCAACTTAGCAGGTAGCAATTAGCAATTTCTTTTTCTATTCTTAAACTAGTGAAAAACTACATTCATTCTTCATTGACAGAAGCTTTAATTTGTTAATATTATTATTATTGGCTGTTTTACAATTAAAATCATAATGTTATAAGTCTGTCTCTAACAATGGCAGCATGTTCTAAATAACACAATTTGATATAATGATGGTAACAACTGTGATGACAATAATAATATCCTTTGTCTATGTCACAAAAGAGGTAAATTCAGCCCTAAATGAATGTTTGCATTACCTCAGGTCTCTGAAGTACTGCGACCTGCGACTAATTGACTCCAGCTTTCCGACCCGAACTGCCTTAGAACAGGAAATAGGCGTGGCCTGTTCCTACGCAACACGTGGTGTAATTCCTGACACCATAACGACCACTGACAAAGAGACAGGGATAAAGGAGGAAGATGAGGACGAGCTAGAGAGAAGCGGTGGAGGAACGACAGAGTCGGATGAAACGCAGCTAGAGCTGGACAGGCCCCCGAGTAATGGCAGTGCAGCAACCCGAGCCTCCGGTCAGACCCTGAGTGCCTAATTACAAACAAATTAATAAATTATAATGCAAAAATTATAATCACTAAAAGCAAAGGCATTTACAACCAAAACTTTCTTTCTCTCTCTCTCATTCTCTCCCTGTCCCTCTTCTTTAGGTTCCCTTGTGGAAAATGGCGTCAGCTCCTCTGTGGTTCCTGACTCATCTCACAAATCCTGCTCTGTCTCTTCCTCCTCCCTTTTGGAACTGGCCAATGGCAGCTCACTTAACTCCTCTCCTAAGAGCGACAAGCAAGAGTGTGACTCTCAGTGCTCTGGGTCTTTATCTTCATCTCTGTCTTCCACCTCATCCTCTTCCTCATCCACCTCTCCTGGTTCCCATCAGCCAAGCCAGTCCACCCAGACATCCTCTGCAACAAGTAAATTTGCACTACAAGTCTTTGCCCGCACAGTGGTTCTGTCCCGCGCTGCGTATCGACTTCTCACCCCGGAATCGGTGGATCAGCCCAGTTCTGCTTGGCTCCTTCCCCACGGAGACATGGAGTGGATCAGTGCGCTTCGACTTCCCATCCCACAGCAGTGTGACACTTCTGAACAGTCTGTCTATTACCGTCAGTGGACCAAGACGCGTCCACAGCACGCCGATTACAACACTGCAGGCTCCACCCATCCGAGGAGGCTTCTACTAAGCGGACCACCACAGGTTACATTCACCCAGCACACCACACACACACACATATATATAGATATACTGACATGTCACTGGATCTTTTAGTTGGGGGCTTCGGGTCCTAAATAAAGACTTTTGTGTATGTGTTTAAGGTGGGTAAAACCGGTGCATATCTGCAGTTTCTGCGGATTTTGTTTCGGATGTTGATTCGTCTTTTGGAGGTGGATGTTTATGATGAGGAAGAGCTGGAAGAAGGTAAGAGGGACTATTCTATTCTGTTCCATTTAGGAAATTGGTAGTTTGGTAGTTAAGGTGTCAGACTGCTGTTCTGCTCATCTGGTGTAAGAGTTTAAATAGAAGCATATATTTCATTTTTTTATGTTCATTTCTATCTTGTTTTATTGCAGATGTTGTTACAGAAGACTCACAAGATTCACCCTGGCCTGACCTGGAAGAGATGCAAAAGATGACCTTTGACCTTAACCCTCGTGACCCAAAGTTTAAGCAGTGCAGTGCAGTGTATTCAGGCAGAACTCCATTCAGAACTGGTGGGACAAGTTAAAATGAGTTAAAATGTTCTTTATCTTATTTTTTTTATTGCACATGACCATCAGTCAGTAGTCATGTGACCTGCTAGCCTGGAGAACATACAATTAACATGTTTTTGTGGTTGTGGTCACATGATCATATATGTGTTGTTCAGGACTGAGGCAAGAGGACTATAATGAAAGCAATGATAGGAAGAGAAAGACGGTTTCTATCAGGCTTAGCATGTTTGCAGCCCATAATGCATTTCATCACTGTGAGCAGTGCCATCATTACAGCGAGCCTGGGCCTGCTCGTCCGGTAAGTCTTTCTTTTTCTCTCTTGCTGTCTCTTACACACACACACACACACACACACACTAACATAAAAGAAACATGAAAAAACGTGTAAATGTGTTATATCCTCAGCTGTCTGATTGCACCTTCCACGCCTTCTCGTTCTGCTCATCGATGCTCGGTGAGGAGGTGCAGCTCCACTTCATCATCCCGAAGAACAAAGAGCACCACTTTGTTTTCAGTCAGCAGGAACACCAGCTCGAGAGCATGAGACTTCCTCTCCTCTCTGACCAGGTGACTTGTCTCTGCACCACAAAGCTCATATCAAACTATTAAACCATTTATAATGTCACATGACCTACAAACTGACACACTGAAACCAAACCTAGAGCACCAGGGAAGCAATAATGACTGCAGGATATAGTAAGGTCTGCATCAGAAGGTTTTTTCTTTTCACCTTAAATTTTTAGTTTTGTTCCTGCAGTGCTAGATAATCTCTCAAATATGGTTTTTCTTGTTGTTTTTTAGTTCTTCTTCTTTTGTTTTTTAGTTGTTTACCAAATTCTCTTCTTTTCCTTGTCTTAGGATGGTGTAAAAAGTACAATCTTCACCCCCACGACAGGGCGGCAAGATCTGGGTCTGCTAAATCTTCACCATGCTCTGGAAGGAGCACCGCACCTTCATATCCTAGTGGTGAAGCAGCATGAGATGGCCCTCTACAGGAAGTTCTGGCCCAACCATGTCCTGCTGGTGCTACCCTCCATCTTTAACAACTCTGGTGTGGGTAAGGAACCAAAAACACTTTTTAACATGTTGCTAGAGAAAGACGTTCAATCCGGCATAGTCATGGTTTGCCCCTGCCCCCTAGAATCTAATCCCTTTTACTAATAGAGGAAAAAGATATATGTAATAATAATAATTTTAATATTTAAATAAAAATCTTTGTGTGTGTGTGTGGGTATGTATGTATGTCAGGAGCAGCTCGCTTCATGATTAAAGAGCTTGCATATCACAACCTGGAGCTGGAGAGGAACAGGCAAGAGGAGCAAGGTGTTCAAAGGCAGAATGTCTGGCCCTTCATCCTTATCATGGACGACTCGTGTGTGTTGTGGAACGCCCACGTCCAGCACAGAGATGGGTAAGATGCAGTTGAGAAAGGGATGGGGAGAGGAAGGGGAATAGTGATAGAGAGAGGATTTGCCTATGACATTCGCCAAGAGATGGAGGGACTTGATCTATGGCTGGTCAGTTAGATTAAAAAACGAGGAGAATAATGGTGGAGCGAAGACAGAAAAAAAGAATGGGCTTAAAAATAAAATGGAGTACAAACTAAGACTGAGAAGCATAAATAAAGAGAAGAAAGGATAAAGGAAAATGAGTGTGGTTTGGATGAAGGGATGACACAAAAGCAGAATTGAGTAAGACAGTGTTTCGTGAATGTAAAGACCGGTTGACAGACATAATAAATGAAATAAACAAATGAGACAACTGGAGGAATAAACATCTCTCTGTCCCTTTTTCTAGCTCAGTGGAAGAGTGTAACGTATCTCTGAAGAGTGTGTTGCTGCACATAGAGGGGACTCCGTCACTCGCTCACTACGCCATGTGTGGGCTGAAAAAATGGAGCAGTAGAACTTCAGTCTCATCTCTTGGTGGTCCTTTTAGCCGCTGCCACCTTCACGATTTTGTCCTACTTAACGTGGACCTTACGCAAAACGTCCAGTACGACCTTAACCGGTGAGGACACACACAACTTTCACACACAACTTGTCCTGTCCTGACAGACAGTAAACTCAGCTGCACCACTAGAGTGCGCTGAAGAAATCAATGTAGTTGCACCACCCTATTATGCTACTGTGATGTATCCAGTTCTATTCTAGTCAAACAATAATATAAATTCTTTTTGTGTATTTGAGGAATTTATACTGTAAATAAATGATAGTTTTATTTTTGATGTGTGTGTGTGTGTGTGTGTGTGTGTGTAGCTACACATGTGAGGAGGTGGACTTTAACCTAAGGGTAAATAGCAGCGGGCTCTTGCTGTGTCGCTTCAATCGATTCAGCATCATGAAAAAACACATCCCGAGTGGCAGTCATCAACACACACTCATCAAACCCAAACTCACGGTGAGACACACACACACACACACAGTCTTAACTAATGGTTAAAATTTAAAGTGCCTGCAAACCTTTTACTGAACTCTGAAAGTTCCAATTTCAATATAACAAAAATAATAATAATTTTTTTTTACAAAATAATTGAGCAACAATTCTACTATTATTTGTAATAATGAAGAATAGTTCAAATTTCCTTTTTGGATTTATCTCGACATAATGCTAAATAATTATTAGGCGTAATTTTTAGCAATAATAAAAGGTCAATACTAATGATAAATGAATAAAACGGATCTCATAAAATTTTAACAGGGAGCGGTCACACAACCTTCGCTAACGTTAGTTAAAAAATGTCTTGAAGTTAGGACAACTTTTAAATAACGGAACTATGGGACAGTCATGAAAAATTCTTATAGCATTATTAATAGTTCATGTAAGTTTCTGTGGTATTCGTACTCGATGATTGTTCTCAAAATCTTCAGCAAAAGTTTTTAGAACAACTTATAATATAAAATTACTATAAAATACTGTTTAAACAACATTAAGCAAACCTGACGTTTTTATGGTTTTAGAACAATTTTATAAAAACTAAAGAATGTTTAAAAATGCTCTTAGAACATCAGTTTGTTAGCTGGGTAGACTGATATGTATCAGCTGTTTAATTTCTGATGTCTTTGTACCTGTTTTTTTAGACAATGAAGTCTCCATCCCCGGTGTCCAGCTCGCTGTTTGTATGTGCGCCGGACAGCGTGTGTCCAATGTTGGACATTCCAGCTCAGCTACTGCTTGAGAGGTTTCTGCAGCGATGTAGCACACACCTGTTCCCTCACGCGCTACACAGCTACACACATCCAGTACTCGCCATTGACACCTATCTGGACCTTGGCCCTCAGGTGTTACACACACTACACATTATTGTGTAACACTGATAAAGTAGCATCTTGCAACAGCAGCTTGAACTGTGTGTGTGTTTGTGTGTGTGTGTGTGTGTGTGTGAAGTTTGCAGTGTGTTACATGAGCTCCAGGCCCCACTCAGTAAACCTGGACCACAGTGGGGTCGTGTTCAGTGGGCTGCTTCTCTACCTGTGCGACTCCTTTGTGATTTCTGGCTTCCTAAAGAAATTTTGCTTTCTGAAAGGTAAAGTGCCGCCATGTTTAAAAAACAATGTTACAATCTTTAATATATTCTGTATTTCATAGGAGTTTATGCTACTTTGTGGTTTCCTTATAATATAATAGAATATAATTTGAAAAAGAGGCAGGTATGAGAACTGTGGTTTATAGCTGTTATAAGATAAGCAAGATCAGGAACTAACCTATTTTTGCTAACCTGTCACAATAGAAAAATTTCATTATATGAAGAATTAAGCAACCTGCCGTTAAATAGTTGTTCTTTGTACTTACTTTTTCCCCTGGTTTTGTATGCGTGTTTGTCAATAGGTGCAACGCTGTGTGGTGTCTCAAGATCGCAGTTCTCTTCGCCAGACGATCGCAAGACTGGAGCTGGAGGACGAGTGGCAATTCCGGCTCCGAGACGAGTTCCAGACGGCCAACTGCAGTGAAGACCGCCCACTTTACTTTCTTACCGGACGCCACATTTAACAAGTTGGGGGGGGTGGGGGGTGGGGGGGGGGGGGGGGGATTGTTCGCTTCATCCTGCCAAACGTTCAAATGAGTAATGACATGTTGATGGATCAAGGAAAGTCTGATTCCTTACTGTAAATCTTGGTCTTGGAACCTCCCGTCTTGTTTAAGGACTCGCTTGGACATACAAGGGCGCCAAAGCAGACGATTGTAAAATAGGCTCCATTTTGGATCCCGACTACATACCTCACGGATGTAGGCTTCATCTCAGGGTTTTTTGCCACAAGGCAAAAAAAGACTTTGTTACTACTGTTTTATTTCTCTCTCAAATTTTTCTTTCTTCTTATATATTTAAATATATATATAAATATCGCTTGCCAAAGACTCGCCTATGTAACAAGGACACTAAACCCCAGAGATTCAGAAGTCTGTCTTCAAAAAACTAACATGAACTTGAACTTTTCCTTACAGTCTGGTACAAATCTTGACTTTTTCACACTCATTATTTTTCACATTATGCTAATTCACAATGCTAGCTTTCGGCTAGCCATCTTTGTGTAACATTGGAAGTATCTCTTCTCTGTGACTTTATTAGATTTCATTTTCTTATATCAGCCAGCAAAAAGATGTTACAACAATCATTTTAACTCAGACACAAATCAGCAAATATTTGTTTTTTGTTTTTTTGTTTTTGCCAAAGCCAAAATATGTCTTGTGTCTTTTAAAAACAACAGAAAAGAAGAAATAATATTTACAACATAGTGGTTAGAAATTATAAAAAATATAAGGATAAAGATTAACTAACTAGCTAATCATAGTTAGCGGTTAGGAATAGCATTTGTGCAAATCAGTGGGGACAAAATGAGAAACAGTTAAAAAACTGATAGCTTTTCTTTAAATGGTACCAACATGTTTCATTCTGGTTTATTCAAAGTGAAAAAAAGAATCGATGAAGCTGGGAGTGTCACAGCACAGATGCTTTTGCTGCTCAGAAACTTACCAAATGAACTAGCGCTACAGGGGAGGTTCGACATTTTATTTTAACTGATATTAATATATTAAATCTTTGGGTTTTTATTTTTATTTTGGGGAAATCAAGCGTGTAAGGGAAAATTTTGCCTTTTCTTCTTCAACGCACAAAAACCTACCTAAGAACCTGCTTTACAGCGTTTTTTTTATTTAAAATGAAACAAGCCCAGTTTTTGTGGGATTGATATTTATTTGTAGGAGTGACTCGAACTGATCATTAGCGCTCTGCTAACAAGGGTGCCTGACCTTTTGACTAATTGTCTAAAAGTTTTTTGCACACATCTGACGAATATGGAATTTTAAAGTGCTAAGGGTGTGAAGTTGCACTATACATTTGGCTAAGGGCCAAAAGAGTCGGAAAGATTTTTGGTAGCTAATTGGTTTAAACTGGTTTTCCTCAAATAAAATGTATTACTTATAACCAGCGTTACAAAAGTTCTAGCATTACGACCCCTCGAATGTGTTTCATTTAGAAATAAAAGTGATGTGCACATAAGTTATGCAATTTGCTTTTTACAATCTTTTAATCTGGAACACTATCTGCTGCTCATTAGTGGCGTTTCGCACTAAGCTGCTTATAAATATTTAATCTTCTCTGTGCTCTACCTCAGGATCTGCCACTGTTTGTTCGTTTGATAATGTGACATGTTAATGAAATGTTTTGGTTTTTATTTTGATGTTGTTGCTGAAATTTATGAATGTAATAATAAAGTATCATTGATGAATGAATTAACAGAGAACCCATCCTCATTTGGGTGAAAAACAGGGAGCAGGAATTAAGTGGTTACATTGTGTGTTTGAGCAACTTAAATCATTAGTCCTTAAAAAAACAGCTGGAACGTCTTTATGGCGGAGTGGGTTGTCCTTGGTCACCCTGGTGATGTATCATCTGCTGGAGCAGGTCACAGGGAAGGGTCCAACAGGTCCGGGGTGGAGATGGGGTCTGGATCACCGGCAGCTCCGTTGTGGGGTATGTAACTCAACAGTGAGAGAGAGAGAGAGAGAGAGAGAGAGAGAAAGGAAGACATAAGAGAAGGAAAACAGTTAAGTAATCACACGGTTTGGAGTGATTAAATGAATAATGTAGAGTGCAAGGATGGACTCCGGCAAGACTAACTAGGTCAGCATAACTAAGAGTAATACTCAACACCATCAGTCCCCCAGATCTGCTTCTTTATCTAAGGGGAATCAATACAAAAAGCTTGATTAAATAAATAAGTTTTTAAGCTGGACTTAAACACTGAGACTGTGTCTGATTCCCGAACATTCATAGGGAGGTTATAACATAGCATTGGGGCTCTGTAAGAAAAGGCTCCGTCCCCTGCTGTAGAGTTTATAATGCGCGGGGTACTGGGGTGGGGGGGTACTGACAGGCAGCCTGCATCCTTTGATGGAAGTAGGCGTGGTGGAACGTAAGACACTAGAAGTTCGCTTAGGTCCTGCGGTGCGAGACCATTTAGAGCTTTATAAGTTAAAAGTAGTATTTTAAAATCGATGCGGTGTCTCACTGGGAGACAATGCAGTGTGTATAAGACCGGCGTGATGTGCTCGTATCTTTTAGTTTTAGTGAGGACTCTCGCTGCTGCGTTCTGGACTAGCTGAAGTTTATTAATGCACCTAGTTGAACATCCAGACAGTAAAGCGTTACAGTAGTCCAGCCTGGATGTGATAAACGCATTAACTAATTTTTCGGCATCATTAAGCGACAAGATATTTCTTATTTTAGCGACATTTTTAAGATGATAAAACACAATCCTGCTAATATTGTCGACATGGGCTTCAAATGAGAGATTGGGGTCTAAAATCACACCCAGATCTTTTACTGTTGCACTTGGTGAAACAGAAAGACTGTCTAGGGTTAATTTGTGATCAGGAAGCTTTCTTTTAGCTACCTGTGGTCCTAGAACCAGAACCCCCATCTTGTCAGGGTTAAGCAAGAGGAAATTGCATAACACCATACTTTACAAGGGAGCACGCAGAATAATCACCATTTAAATCAACAAACTGATAACGATCGGAGCCACGCAAGAGCCGTTCCTTTAATTCCTACTAATTTTTCTAATCTGTGAAGAAGAATATCGTGATCTATGGTGTCGAAGGCCACACTTAGGTTAAGTAAGCAACGAGACACAGCCTTGATAGGATGCCAGTAAAAGGTCATTTGCTACTTTGACAAGTGCTGTCTCTGTCCTGCCTCTGTGCTATCTACCTTCCTTCTCTCCATCATATTAACCTGCTCTCTACCTTTCTACCTGTCATTGTCACAACATTTAGCGTTCCTATTCTCAGTCTTAAACTCCTGCTGTTTCTTTTCTCTTTTTGTCTATTAATGCTTCCTCCTCCTCTCCTCCTTTGACCAACAGCAGCCCAATTTTCGCAGTCACCCTGTAGGGTTCTGGTGGCGGTCATTGTTAACCTGGGCCTCGACCGATCCGGTATGAAATTACGATTGAGTCACATATTTAGATTTGGCAGTGTTTTGTGTCGGTGTATGTCCTTTCTAACACAATCCTCTCTTGTTATCCAGGCTTGGGAATGGCACCGAAGTCACTGGCTTGTGACCCCTGTGGCTAAAGTTAACTTTTTCCACTGTCTAACCCTCATTGGAGCTGATGATTCTGTCAAGTTTAAAACATTTTATCCACAGTAAAGGCTTTGAAATGTTATAAATGTTGCCTTGTTTTTTAGTATTTAAGATATCAAGAATCTCTTTAAATTCCACATTTGTCATTTGACGTTACTCGGACGAAGTTTGAAGAAAAGTTCCGATGACCTTAGTTTTGTCAGGGCTACAATATTAACTCATGGGAACGTGATATTATGTCGTGGCCACGAGATTATTTTGTTAAGGTAATGACATCCTTCACATGTTGAGGAAACGACTTTTTAAATGTAATGAACACACTGATTGTAACCACACATACAGTAACACCGGCAGTCGAGCTGAAAGGTAAATATGAAGACAAATAAATTGAATAAAGTTTTATTCTGAATTCATGATATCATAAGGAAATGATGCCGTCTCCTATATTCAAGTCACAGGTCAGTTATAAGTGGAAGACTCCTAAAGCAGTGTTAGGTTTAACAGGTTTTACCATCGTCAGTTCACTATAGCTTTAATTAAGTGTTCTAATTCATTATTGACCAGTTACCCAGTATTACAGTATTATAGTTCTGCTGCCTGCAACATCCAGCATGACAGCATGACAGTGGGTCAGTAATGGTGTGGGGTGGCATTTCTTTGGAGGGCCACACAGCCCTCCATGTGCTCGCCAGAGGTAGCCTGACTGCCATTAGGTACCGAGATGAGATCCTCAGACCTCTTGTGAGAC
Source organism: Bagarius yarrelli (assembly GCA_005784505.1). Lineage (NCBI taxonomy): Eukaryota > Metazoa > Chordata > Actinopteri > Siluriformes > Sisoridae > Bagarius > Bagarius yarrelli. Next base: position 668,850 of record VCAZ01000170.1, on the reverse strand, counting down.
CATATGCCGGCACGTTTGCCCCTGGGTTCCTCCTAATGCAAGACAATGCTAGACCTCATGTGGATCAGCCTGTAGTGTGTTTTTCCACTTCAATTTTGAGTGTGACTCCAAATCCAGACATCCATGGGTTAATAAATTAGATTTTTATTGATAATTTTTGTGTGATTTTGTTGTCAGCACATTCAACTATGTAAAGAACAAAGTATTTAATAAGAATATTTCATTCATTCAGATCGAGGATGTGTTATTTTAGTGTTCCCTTTATTTTGTACATTGTGTACATTGCAATATTTTACATTGTGATAAACATAATAAGGAATAAACAGACAGATGTTTTGAGGCAAAAATAAGCAAAAATGTTATTGCTTTGCGGAATTTTATTAACTGCCACACATCTCAATATAATTGCAACATAAGGTGATATTAAGTTCTTATAAAAAAACATTTTTAATTATTAGTTTATCTAACAACTCAGATCAGTTAAGGAAGACCTACAATGTTTGTACAATGGATGTAAAGCGCAGCAGGTACTGGTATACTGTGCACATACACTTGTTTATATATATTAATAATTCAGTTACAGAGCATAACTCCAGGATGTATGAATGTATAAGTGTCAGAGCAAACAATTAAAATGATCATTTATGCAAGAAAACCTTATGTTTTGGTAATCTGAACCTAAAGAAGATTACTTTCAATAAAGTAATATAAAGTTTTTTGAAACAAGTAAATAGTAATACAGTAAATTTGTTGTAAACATTAGACACTCTTTTTCGCCCCCTGCTGGGGCAAATGGTTACTGAATGAATCAGTGAACGAATCTGAAATGAATGAATTTCTCGGATGAATTAAATTTTCTATCACTAACTTACATCAATACAATCAGCGTCATATAACGAATAATTTGTTAAAGTTTGATCAAAATCAGACAAATTGTGCAAAAGTCAGATATTAAAAATTTTATATCGGATTTTACACTACAAATGTCTTTAGATTATGATCACCAAGTTTAACAGCATTCACATAAAATCTTAGAAGAAACACTGCAAATTCCACAACATGTGATTTTTACAAACTGTCAAACAGCTCACTTCCTGTTGGGAATAAATGTGATCTATATGGATATAAATGTGCATGACTTTAGTTCAAAAAGTGTTTGCTACAAAGGGTCTTAAAGAGTTAAATATGTGCCACTGCCCACCCAGGGACACCCCTATGTAAAATTCGCCCATCCCTGATGGCCCTGTGGATTTATTAAAACAGCAAATGGTGGCTAACATGCATTTACAGTGGTAAATATAGTAGGGATATCTTATTTATATGTACAGAACTTCCTGCTGCCACCTGCCGGAAGAATAATTAAAAGGATAATGATAAAGGAATAATGTGTTATGTTTATTATATCAAATTTTGATGTTAGTTATGGGGTTAGGTAAATTCTCTAAAGAGGAAGGTGTCAGAGTATTATATATAAAAAGCACAATGTCAGAGAACTAATATGGACCCTACAGTGAGGCTCCCACAAGGTTCAGTACTTGGTCCTCTTCTTTTCTCCCTCTATACTCACTCACATCACACGGGTTCACATACCGCTGATGACACTCAACTTGTCTTTTCTTTTCCTCTATCAGACACCACGGTTTCTGCAAGGATTTCAAATTGCCTGGCAGACATTTCATCACGGATGGCTGCTCACCAGCTGAAACTCAACCCTTTCAAAACTGAACTACTTTTTATCCCAGCTGACTTATCCCCATACCAGTGCTCGCAATCTGGGGGTAACTATGGGTAATTATCCTTTTCCTTACAATATTGCCAACATAACACGTTCCTGCAGGTTTACCCTGCGTAACATCCGGAAGATTCAACCATTTTTAACCACTCAGGCCACCCAGTTGCTTGTGCAGTCTCTTGTAATTTCTAAACTAGACTACTGCAACTCACTCCTGGCAGGCCTAACTCTGAGTGCAGTTTGCCCTCTACAGATGATTCAGAATGCAGCTGCAGGTGTTGTTTTTAATCTACCAAGGTTTTCACACACCACTCCACTGCTGCGCTCCCTCCATTGGCTCCCAGTAGCTGTACGCATCAGATTCAAAACACTGATGCTTGCCTACAAAGCCAGAAATAGAGCTTAACCCTCCTACCTACCAAACACTTATCACTCCTTGCATCGCACCACACCGCGTCCCTCAGATCCACAAGTACTGCTCGGCTTGCTCCACCATCCCCTAGGACACGAGGTAAATCTGCCTCAAGATTTTTCTCTGTTCTGGCACCAAGATGGTGGAACGAACTTCCCATCAATGTCAGAACAGCAGAGACACCGACTGTCTAAGAGGTGTTTAAAAACTCATCTTTTTCTTAAATACCTTGCTCTTGACATTTTAAAAAAAAAAAAAAAAAAAAAAAAAAAAAAAAAACAAACCCTTTACTCTTTTCAACAGGTTTTTTTGTTGTTGTTGCACCTTTATGTGAACTATTATATCAGTATTGAGCTGTTTATTGATGTGACTCAAAGCACTTCTTGTACGTCACTCTGGACAAAAGAGTCTGCTAAATGCTGTAAATGTAAATGTAAAATGTATAATTCTGTTGCTTTAACTACTTTATCCACTTTCTAATTTGACAGTTAATAATCTATTGTTTCTAATGCTACGTGGATGTATTAACCATAGGATTTCACATATTTCCTCTACTGAATACTAATTCCAGCACAGTGGCTTAAACCTTCAGAAAACCACAACAAATTAGCACAGTACAGCTACAGAAGGGGCAACCTGAGGCACACATCGGCTTCAGTTGATAGAGGGCCGTCCTTTTTGGGCTCCCTGTTTTTACATAGTGTTTATGGCACAAGGCTTTAGCACGTTGGAAAGGGTAGCGTACCTAGGTTTTGCAGGGCAGGGAGCATGCGAGGAAAGTGGAACCAACAACCTGCAGTTTTGTTTTTTTTTTGGGGGGGGGGGGGGGGGGGGGGGGGGGGGGGGGGGGGGGGTCACCTGCACAACTTAGTGCAACCTATTCTTTGAAAGCAGGATTTTATTATGCTGTTGAAAAACTGTTTAAAAATTGTGCAGGAGATAGACCGAGTATGATAATGACTAAGAAATAGCTAGTTATAAAATATACATATTAGGAGTAGCACTAAAAAGAAGAAATAAGAGTGAGCTAAATATGATGTAGGAGAAGGAAAAAAGGAAAAAGAACAGGATGGTGTGCTATCAAAAAGTTTTACCAAAATATAACTAATCATAGAAGTGTGTGTGCACAAATAAAGTAGTCTAGTTGTAATACAAAATCAGGAAAAACACAGACAGACACGGTGGTACAGAGTGGAACAGGTTTATTGGACAGCCCCAAACGCTAATTAAGTGGAATAACATCAACCTCGTCGGCCGTGTGGCAGATAGGAGGAGAGGGAGGAATCAGACTGGATGACGAATCGTCAGAAAAAACCGACGGTGATGGCCTTGGGGAGATTGGTGGTGGAGGTGAGGCCCAACGAACCCGTTTGACCGGAATGGAGGGCCCAGCACTGTTAGTGAGATCCGGAGGGATCACAAAGTCAGTTTGGGTTCCTACATCACAGGTTCGAGGAGAAAAAGTTACACGCACAGGTGAAGTTTCGTTGAGTGTGTGTAGATGGAAGAGAGGACGATCCAGAAAAACACTGATTTCCCCACTTAGACAGGCTAAGCTGAGAACGCCACATTGGTCTGATGTTCTCTCTACGTTCAGTAGTTAAGCAGGCTGGAGATAAGAAAGGAAATTTAATTGGGTACCACTGGTCATGATTCTTTCAATATAATAAACTCATAGAAAAATAGATAAGTAGCAGCTGTGTGTGTGTTAAAGTAACCTGAAGTATTAAGAAGAATAAACTGAATAGGTGATTTTTTTTTAACTTAAGCACTAAAATATATGCATATGTAACACTCACAAAAAAGAGGAGTAAGAAAAATAGAACTTACGCATTGCTGTGTGTAGAAAAATATTGCAGAAAGTCCACAGAGTGAAACAAGGCCTCGATTTGTGTAAGTGAGCAGAAGGTGAACAGGTTTATATAAGAACTGTTGGTTTTTTTTTCAAACAAGAGGTCAGCATTCGGTTTTAATGGTAAATCATTTTTAAGGATGGATATCTTACAAAAATAATTGGTTTTAATGGTAAATCATTTTTAAGGATGGATATCTTACAAAAATATTTAGTCTTAATGGTAAATTATTTTTAATGAGGAGACGGCACCTTCAAAGGCAGTGTAACTCTGGGATAAGGGGGAAAAAGATAATTTACATTTACACTCAAAAAAAAAAAAAGTTTAAAAATAATGGGAATTTTGTTAGGTAAAAACAAAAGGGGGGCTGAAATTCGGCAGGTATAAAAGGGCAGGATTGACAGTAACTTTTTGCATTTTGCCTTGGTATTGTACTCTGTCACAGAGGTCTTTACTTTGCTTGTGCCATTTATTGCTGAACAGACTGCCTTCTGTGGATCCTTTGAATGCTTGATGACTGCAATAAATTGGTGTTTTTTGCTCTTCTCACCTTGGACTCAAGAATCTTTATCTGTTTAAAAAGTTTATTAATTTCTTTGATAGTTTGAGTTAAAACATAGTGGTAATTGACTCAACACGAGGCACCCTTGCGAATGTGTCTGCTCAGAGACGGGCTCTGAGTTCCGACAATGCAGACAGATACCCCTTTCAACTGGTCGCTCTGTTCCCGAGGGTTGTGGAGAGGTCATGTCTACAAAGACACAGACTGACAAAGGAACGATCCACCAATAGCATCCACATCCATTAGGGCATATTTAAATGTATTTTTGGAAATATTTGCTCAATATATTCCAACAAGTAGAACTCACTCTGAAGGTTGGGTAATTACATATCCTTAACCCTACTATTGAACACTCCTTGTTAACCCATGACTGTTTTTCACCGCAAAATTCCAACATCTCAAATATGCAAATGATACCACAGTTGTTGGTTGAATCAGCAACAACAATGAATCAGCCTACAGGAATGAGATCCAAAGCCTATCAACTTAGTGTTCTATTAACAACCTCACGCTCACTGCCACAAATACCACTGTGCTCAATGTGGACTTTTAGAAAAATAACAGCAGCAGACACTCACCTATTTACATCAACAGGTCTAAAGAAGAGCATGTCTCCAGCTTTAATTTCATGGGTGTTCACATCTTGAAGGATGTGACTTGCCATCTAAACACCTCAACTCTGGTTACTACAATGCAACAGCATCTTTCTGAGAAGATTTTAAAAAGTTCATCAATCCCCCACAAATCTGACCGACTTTTACTGCCGCACTATTGAGAGTATTCTGACAAGCTCCACAGTTTGTTATAGCGGCTTTACAGTGTGTAAAAAAATCACTGCAAAGAGTCGGCAAAACCGCCCAACATACACAACTACCTGCCCTTGAGTCTCTTTACCACGGTATATTTCTGCACAGAGCCCACAAACTCATTAGACTTTCCCCACCTTAATAGATAGCTAGATACAACTTTATTTAAATCACAAGTGGCTCTTTGTTGTTTTGAGTCTTGAGTGGCTCTGTGTTGTTTGTTGTCTGTGTAATTTTGTGTTTTTGTGTAGTACCATAGGGTCCTGGAGAAACGTTTTTTCATTTCACTGTGTTCTGCATCTGCTATATATGGTTGAAATGACAATAAAGATTGTTGAACTTGAACTTGTTTAACCTCCTTTCATCCAGGAGGTCATACGAGTCCATTCCGCACCGAAATCATTTCAAAACACTGCCTCGCCTACAGCAATTTTCATTTTCTTTGGATCATTTTAATAATAATGATAGCATCTAGTAGAGCACAAAATAATAGCATGTAATAGAACTAAGCAAAGAGTTGTATACAGTTTCCTACATCAATGCTCAGCAGTTTTACATCATCGGAGGATCGAATAAATAAGTTTTTGCTGTACGAGTGTAGACGAGTGTAGACATGAGTAAAGATGCCAGGGTTACAGGTGTGAGTAAATAAATTTCTTGGGTGCTTTGAGGGTTCTGAGTAAATAAATTTCTTGGTGTGCCATAATAAAGATAAATAAATATGGTAAATAAATATGCCAGAACTTAAGCTATTGTTGTGGGGCCGAAGAGGTCACCCAAGTCCACCTTTTAGGAAATGTAAGTACTTAAGAAGTACAAGCGAAGCCTTAAAAATCCAAGTTATGCTTGTTTCAAACATCTCCAGTGGAGTTAATTTAACACAACCTAATTCTGGATGTCAGAACAAGGTGGAACTCCCTTTTTCTGATACTGAAGAGATTTTAGGAGCAATAACCAGCAGCCCGTCCCGGCAGTATCAGGTGATCAACAACTCAGGAATCCAATAAAGACAAATGATGGACATGAATATCAATTGTAAAACAAAACAATCTGTAACAAAATAATTATCTTAGATATTTTTTTCCACTGGACTGGTAAGGCTCACAGATAATGGATTCCAAAAAAGCAAAAGATTTTGTTAAAATCATGATGTTGAATTCCTCAACCCTCTGTGTATCCAGTGAGAAGTCCCTTACATGTGGCCAACACACCACACCTGACTAAGCTAAAGGCGTATTTGATGAAGAATGAAGGGGAAACGCTGATAACCAGTGCTTTAAAAGGGAAACAGGTCTGGACATATCTGGAAAATTATATGCTAACAAATAAAAATTATTAAATGCTAAAAAGTTTGTGATGTTTATATGTCAGGATAAAGACATTTAGTTTTAGAAAATTTACCTTTGCTTAACCTTTGCTGCTTGGTGCGGTTGGAGAAAACGACAGTTTGCACTGGAACATAAGAACAGGTATTTCATGCTTAGTCTTGTTTATTATGATGTTATGTGACAGTTTCTAGTGGAAGCATAAATGTAGTCTCTTAACGAATATTATGATAATTACACTTTAATTATTCTAACCCTAATTACAGTAGGAGGAGGGGTGCTCATTAATGCAAGGGTATTTATAGCCTTAAGCTGCCAGGTTTGAACCATACGGCATTTTATTTCAAGAAGAACACAGTAACGTTACTGCGGGGCTCTAAAATGAAGACCTGCTTTGTCGTCTGTTTGTTGTGTTCGATTCTCTGTGAGATCTTCTCTGAAATTGGTAAATATTTTCGACTTTGTTACTTTACATAAAAATCCTTTGTTTGGCTTTTGATTCTTAGTTCTTTCTTGTTATGTAAACTGGCATGCAGACCTAGCGGGTAACTGATGTTGAAAGATGTCAAATTGATATTAAACCTTGATTCCAAATTTACTCCCAATCTTTCTTTCATATGTGAAACATTTTCAAGCATGGATAATCACATAGATCAGTGTTCTTCTTCATTTTTCGAATATAAGCTGCATAGCAGGATAGTCAACAGACGAGCCACCGGGAAAAAAAAATCCAACAAAAATACCCATATTTTCCTGGTAAAATATGCTATGTTCTTAGCCACTGCTATTCTAATAATAAAAATGATTAACCACAGTAGACTACTGACAGAGCGGACCTTCTGCAAACTGTGTACAGAGCTGAATTAATTGGTCTGGGTGAAATGCTTATCAGCTTATCAATGAAAAAAAATGTAAAATAGAAAACGGAAAATTCGATTTAAATTCATTAAAAATTATTTCTCAGAAACTATTAGGCTACGACAGAATGCAACAGATTTGGAAATAAATAATGGCGCAGGCTTAATAATGCTATTTTCTATATTATTTTATATATTTTGAATCTGCCGTGCCTAAAAGTGCTCATGTTCTGGGATGTGGACACGTTTACCCACCTGATAATAAAACCCAATACGGAAAGCTTAATACAAAATCACTTCTTTTAGTTCTTCTTCCTTTTTTTGGCACAGAGGATCACGTTAGTAATGTGAATTTAACAAAAGGGTTCTTTAGGATTTTGATTTTGAAGCCTTCATTTTAATGTTGTCTCCTTTTCCCCATATCACCATCTACAGGTGTGGTGCCAAACCCGCAAAAAATGTTAGCAAAAATAAATAAATGTAAGATTTCAATTAATGAACTGGCAAAACAACGCTTTTACAAATGTATTGTGATTTTGCAAATGTATTGTAATTATACAGTATCAATAGTATCTATAAATAAAAACAATAAGAATAATACTTAAGGTTACAACAAAAATGCTGTCATTTACAGTTACAGTATAGAATCACAATGATTTTTGGTAAACTATTTTTAATATACAAAATTTGAAATTAGTCTAAAACTATTTTATCATTAAAATTAAAATATAAATCATCAGCTATAAATTAAAATCATCTCTGATGTCACCAGACATCAGTTTGACGTCTAACTTATGACATTGATTTGATGAATCATAAATTAAATGTCAAACAGACTGGACTTCGTATACAATAAATTAATTTCAGTGCAGAATTTTTAACCCAACTGCCCTTAAATTGAGTTTAAAATGATGCTATACAACATCTTGATCAGGTCTTGACTAATATTTTACGTCAAATTGATATCAAAGTGCCCACTACAAACGTGTGGTTATGTGAGTGGGAAGTGGTGGCTTATTGGTTAAGGTGTAAGACTGATATCAGAAAGACCGGGGTTTATTATCCAGCACCACCACTGTGGACCCCTGAGCAAGGCCATTAACCCTTAATTGCTCAGTTGTATTAATAGGAGATAAATATAAATCGCTCCGGTTAGGAACGTCTGCCAAATGCTGTAAATGGTAATTTAATGTCAACATTCAAGTTCTGTAGTAGCAGCACTAATCATAAAAAACACTAATTATTACAAATAAACATTCACTTCAACAGTGTTTTTTTGGGGGGTTATTAAGTCAACTAACAGTTAACAAACTATAAGTTATTAATAACTATGCTATTTTTTGCTTGAACTGGTAGAGTTGTTAATCTGAAGACCAGAAACACCTGGGTTCAAGCCCCACCTCCGGCAAGTCAACCACCGTTGGGTCCTTGAGCAAGACCCTTAACCCCTCCTGCTCCAGGGGCGCTGTATCATAGCTGACCCTGCACCCTGACCCCCAACTTACTAAGATGGGATATGCGAAAAATGCATTTCATTGGCTCTGTACACGTACCTTACGCAATGACAATGAATTGAATATACTTATACTTATACTCTTACTAGCTTGGTGAAAAGCATGTTTAAGGGTTTATTATGTTTTTCAGATTTCCAGTAAGTCATGAAGTTTGCTGCGTCTCAACCTGTTGATTATAATTGTGTTGTTTTTGTTCGACAGTTACAGTCGACTTCACACCGACCGTTTGGACGAATGTAGATTTACCGATCACAGTAGACACTGTGAGCATTCAGTTGCCAAGCTGTTACTTTTCGAGTGTTGAAGGTAGCCTGTGTCTAGGACTTTGTACTATATGGCTGGTGGCTGCGCTTAGCTCAGGTAAATTTAATTTGCTTGTGTGTTTTAAATAAAATGAAAAGAAAACTAAAACCCAACATTGAATTTACAAAAGAAAATGTTACTGTAAACAATTACAGATGTTTTAAAAGACAAACAGGCAAATTATTTCTTGAATCATTCAATATTGACATATGTTAATTTATTATATTAACCCCACCCATAGTTTATCTTCTTAAAGATTATTAACCCCACTGTGCTCAAATATATTTCCAGTAATTTTAATTTTTTTAAATCTTAATTTTTTATTTTTTCTTCTTCGTAGCAAAAAACACTTTTGACGAAAAAAAGAAAGATCCAAGTTTTTCTTTTGCTGAATACAAAGATGCCTTCACTGCTAATGGACCACAATACTTTACGGTAGAAATTCCTCCGAATTTGCTATCCTGCCCTGCTGACATTATTTACAATTATTTACAATATTATAGTTGGAGGCGATGGTCATTGTAGCTTGTACTGTGAGCAACTGCAATGGTGCGTTTCCTGATGGCGAGATTGTCAGGTAGTCCAAATATCTTCTTCTACAACCCGACTTCTGGAGAAGTTATGGTTAGGGTCCGAGGTCCGAGTCAGGGTTCTATTCACAATAGGACATGGATAAATTTTTAAACTGAGAAATTTTACACTTTTATCCACTAAATAAGCTCATAGCAAATTTAATGCCTGCTGCAGGTCTCAAAAGGAGCAACAAAGTGCTAAAAAAACCCTACATTTTAGAAAGATTCATCTGAAAGAACATTTAGTAACTAATTAAGTTGATCGTTATCAGGTCTGTAACATGATTAGATGTAAACGGGACATGTTAGAGAGTCAGAGTTTCTCAGCAGCTGGAAACCGAAATCAGACAAGTATGGGACCAAATTCCAACACCAAAACTCCAGAAACTCATAATCTCAAAGTCTTTAAACTGTTTTATAAAGAAGAAGGAGATGATACACCATGAAAAAACACATCCCATCCCAACTATTCTGAGACCTGCAGCAGACATCAAATTTCAAATGAGCTCATTTTGTGCATAAAATGTAAAAAACTTCTCAGTTTAATTATTTGTTACGTTCTCTATGTTCTATTGGGAATAAAATATTGGTTCATGTGATTTAAAAAGTCTTTTTATTCACATTTTGAGCACAAAGCAGACACTTTTATTCAGTCGACATTCATTAGGTTTTTTAAATGAGCAGTGGCGGTTTAAGAGTCTTGCTCAAGGGCAGTGGCAGCTTGGTGGTCCTGGTATGATATAATTTTCTAGGACTACTAACACTTTAATAAGTTAATTGAGTTTTACATTCCAGGTCGTAGCTCAAATAATTCCGGTCTTCATTTTCATTCCCGGGGCCACAAAGCCAGCACTGCTGGGCCCTTGAGCAGGGCCTTTGACCCCTCAGGTGTATAAATGATAAATTGATAATTTGCTATAGGTAGGGGTATCTTCTATATGCTATGATTTTTATTCTAAAGACAAGGAAGTTGCTTTAGTAAACATGTTATAATTTTCATGTCTGTGATGTAATTTTTCCCCAATAGCATTAAATATATTATGGTCAGATTCGGGGCCTGAAGTTCTTGCAGAGACAAACTGGTCGGACGACATTCAACTAAAACTAAGTAAGGACTTAAAATTCATCATTTGGGGACCAAAAAAGTGGGAATCTCAGTAGACACACCAATCTTCATTAATGAAAGATTACATGCAATAATAATAATAACATCCAGCTGTCGTGCATCACAGCTAGTATAAATGAGCAGCAGGTGCATCACATTTTTGGATTTTCACTGAGGAGCCGATCCTGTTCTGCTTTTTATTTATTTTTGTTGACTGTTCTGGGTTTTGTTCGACAGCTATAGTCGACTTCACACCAACTGTTTCGACGGATGTAGCTTTACCGATCACAGTAGACACTGTGAGCCTTCAGATGCCAAACTGTTACTTTTCGAGTGTTCAAGATACCCTGTGTTTTAAAAAGCTTTTGTACTATATGGCTGGTGGCTGCGCTTAGCTCAGGTAAATTTAATTTGTTTGTGTGTTTCAAATAAAATGAAAAGAAAATTAAAACCCAACACTGAATTTACAACAGAAAATTTTACTGGGAAAAATTACAGATGTTTTTAAAAGACAAACAGGCAAATTATTAATTAAATCATTCATATTAACATTCAATGTTTTTTAATACCCAAATTATTAATTAAATAACCCCACCCTTGATTATATTCAGATTATATTTATAATTGCATTATATTACCCACCCTAGTTTATAATTGATTATATTAACCCCACCCATTTTTTTTATATGATTATATTACCCACCCCACCATTTTATAATTGATTATATTACCCAGTTTAGAATTGATTAAGTAACCCCACCCATAGTTTATAATTGATTATATTAACCCCACCCATAGTTTTATAATTGATTATATAACCCATATTTATAATTGTTTTATAATTATATTAACCCCACCCATATTTTAATTGATTATATTAACCCACCCTAGTTTATTATTTACCATAGTTTATAATTATTATATTAACCCCACCCATAGTTTATAATTGATTATATTAACCCCACCCATAGTTATATATTTATATATAACCCCACCCTAGTTTATAATGATTATATTATAATTATATGATTATTAACCCCACCCCGTTTTATAGATTAATTAAACCCACCCATTAGTTTATAATTGATTATATTAACCCCACCCAGTTTATATTGATTATATTTATAATTGATTATATTAACCCCACCCATAGTTTAATTGATTATATTAACCCCACCCATAGTTTATAATTGATTATATTAACCCCACCCATATTTTATAATTTATAGTTTATAATTGATTATATTAACCCCACCCATAGTTTATAATTGATTATATTAACCCCACCCATAGTTTATAATTGATTATATTAACCCCACCCATAGTTTATTATTTATCTAGTTTATTGATTATATTAACCCCACCCATAGATTATAATTGATTATATTAACCCCACCCATGTGCTTATATATATTTGCAGTAATTTTGTGCATCTTGTGTCTTAATGTTTTTATTTCTTCTTCTTTGTAGCAAAAAAAAACACTTTTGACGAAAAAAAGAAAGATCCAATTTCTTTTGCTGAATACAAAGATGCCTTCACTGCTAATGGACCACAATACTTTATGGTACAAGTAATTCCTGCTGGTAATCTACCCTGCCCTGCTGAGCCTCTTCAGAATATTATAGTTGGAGGCGATGGTCATTGTACTGTGAGCAACTGCAATGGTGCGTTTCCTGATGGCGAGATTGTCAGGTAGTCCAAATATCTTCTTCTACAACCCGCCTTCTGGAGAAGTTATGGTTAGGGTCCGAGTCAGGGTTCTATTCACAATAGGACATGGATGAATTTTTAAACTGAGAAATTTTACACTTTTATCCACTAAATAAGCTCATAGCAAATTTAATGCCTGCTGCAGGTCTCAAAAGGAGCAACAAAGTGCTGAAAAAAAAACACTACATTTTAGAAAGATTGATCTGAAAGAACATTTAGTAACTAATTAAGTTGATCGTTATCAGGTCTGTAACATGATTAGATGTAAACGGGACATGTTAGAGAGTCAGAGTTTCTCAGCAGCTGGAAACCGAAATCAGACAAGTATGGGACCAAATTCCAACACCAAAACTCCAGAAAACTCATAATCTCAAAGTCTTTAAAAACTGTTTTATAAAGAAGAGGAGATGATACACCATGAAAAACACATCCCATCCCCAACTATTCTGAGACCTGCAGCAGACATCAAATTTCAAATGAGCTCATTTTGTGCATAAAATGTAAAAAACTTCTCAGTTTAATTATTTGTTACGTTCTCTATGTTCTATTGGGAATAAAATATTGGCTCATGTGATTTAAAAGTCTTTTTATTCACATTTTGAGCACAAAGCAGACACTTTTATTCAGTCGACATTCATTAGGTTTTTTTTAGCTGAGCAGTGGCGGTTTAAGAGTCTTGCTCAAGGGCAGTGGCAGCTTGGTGGTCCTGGTATGATATAATTTTCTAGGACTACTAACACTTTAATAAGTTAATTGAGTTTTACATTCCAGGTCGTAGCTCAAATAATTCCGGTCTTCATTTTCATTCCCAGGGCCACAAAGCCAGCACTGCTGGGCCCTTGAGCAGGGCCTTTGACCCTCAGGTGTATAAATGATAAAATGATAATTTGCTATAGGTAGGGGTATCTTCTATATGCTATGATTTTTATTCTAAAGACAAGGAAGTTGCTTTAGTAAACATGTTAGAATTTTCATGTCTGTGCTGTGTGATGTGATTTTTCCCCAATAGCATTAAATATATTATGGTCAGATTCGGGGCCTGAAGTTCTTGCAGAGACAAACTGGTCGGACGACATTCAACTAAAACTAAGTAAGGAATTAAAATTCATCATTTGGGGACCAAAAAAGTGGGAAATCTCAGTAGACACACCAATCTTCATTAATGAAAGATTACATGCAATAATAACATCCAGCTGTCGTGCATCACAGCTAGTATAAATGAGCAGCAGGTGCATCACATTTTTGGATTTTCACTGAGGAGCCGATCCTGTTCTGCTTTTTTATTTATTTTTGTTGACTGTTCTGGGTTTTGTTCGACAGCTATAGTCGACTTCACACCAACTGTTTCGACGGATGTAGCTTTACCGATCACAGTAGACACTGTGAGCCTTCAGATGCCAAAACTGTTACTTTTTCGAGTGTTCAAGATACCCTGTGTTTTAAAAGCTTTTGTACTATATGGCTGGTGGCTGCGCTTAGCTCAGGTAAATTTAATTTGTTGTTGTGTGTTTCAAATAAAATGAAAAGGAAAATTAAAAAACCCAACACTGAATTTACAACAGAAAAATTTTTACTGTTTTCAAATGGGAAAAATTACAGATGTAATTTTTAAAAGACAAATGGCAAATTTTATTATTAACATTCCCATTCATGCATTTTTTTTATATTATAAGCAATATTAAACCCCACCCATTTTATAATGATTATATTAACCCCACCATAGCATTAATTATTAATTATATTAAACCCCACCCAATTTGTTTTTATATTTAGTTTATAATTGATTATATTAACCCCATAAGTTTATATTGTGTTATTAACCCATAGTTTATAATTGATTATATTAACCCCACCCATAGTTTATAATTGATTATATAACCCCACCCTAATGATTTATATACCCACAGTTTATAATTGATTATATTAACCCCACCCATAGATTATATTTTATAATTGATTATATTAACCCCACCCATAGATTTTTAATTGACCCATAGTTATAAGTTTATGATTATATTAACCCCTTAGATTACCCCACCCTTAGTTTATATTGATTTATTAATTGATTATATTACATAGTTTATAATGATTATATTAACCCCACCCATAGTTATTTATTAATTGATTATATTAACCCCACCCCATAGTGTATAAGTTTATAATTGATTATATTAACCCCACCCATAGAATTGATTTATTAACCCCACCCCCATAGTTATTATTATAACCCCACCCATGTTTATAATTGATTATATTAACCCCACCCAAGTTATTAATTGATTATATACACCCCCATAGTTTATTAATAACCCCACCCATACCCACAGTTTATAATTATATTAACCCCCCCATAGTTTATATTATGATATTAACCCCCCATAGATTATTTATAATTGATTATATTAACCCCACCCATAGTTTATAATTGATTATATTAACCCCACCCATAGTTTATAGTTTATACCCCACCCTATTGATTATGATTATATTACCCACCCCCCCAGTTTATATAGTTTTAGATTATTTACCCCCCCATAATTTGATTGTATATTAACCCCACCCATAGTTTATAGTTTATAATTGATTATATTAACCCCACCCATAGATTATTTATATCATTGATTATATTAACCCCACCCATAGTTTATAATTGATTATATTACCCAAAGTTTATACCCATTGTATCATTGATTATATTAACCCCACCCATGTGTAACCATATTACCCCACATGGCTTATATATATATTTGCAGTAATTTTGTGCATCTGTGTGTCTTAATGTTTTTATTTCTTCTTCTTTGTAGCAAAAAAACACTTTTGACGAAAAAAAAAAAAGAAAGATCCAATTTCTTTTGCTGAATACAAAGATGCCTTCACTGCTAATGGACCACAATACTTTACGGTACAAGTAATTCCTGCTGGTAATCTACCCTGCCCTGCTGAGCCTCCTCAGAATATTATAGTTGGAGGCGATGGTCATTGTACTGTGAGCAACTGCAATGGTGCGTTTTCCTGATGGCGAGATTGTCAGGTAGTCCAAATATCTTCTTCTACACAACCCGACTTCTGGAGAAGTTATGGTTAGGGTCCGAGTCAGGGTTCTATTCACAATAGGACATGGATAAATTTTTAAACTGAGAAACTGAGAAATTTTACACTTTTATCCACTAAATAAGCTCATAGCAAAATTTAATGCCTGCTGCAGGTCTCAAACAAAAGGAGCAACAAAGTGCTGAAAAAAAAACACTACATTTTAGAAAGATTGATCTGAAAGAACATTTAGTAACTAATTAAGTTGATCGTTATCAGGTCTGTAACATGATTAGATGTAAACGGGACATGTTAGAGAGTCAGAGTTTCTCAGCAGCTGGATTTGGAAACCGAAATCAGACAAGTATGGGACCAAATTCCAACACCAAAAACTCCAGAAACTCATAATCTCAAAGTCTTTAAACTGTTTATAAAGTAAAGAAGAGGAGATGATACATACACCATGAAAAACACATCCCATCCCAACTATTCTGAGACCTGCAGCAGACATCAAATTTCAAATGAGCTCATTTTGTGCATATAAAATGTAAAAACTTTCTCAGTTTAATTATTTGTTACGTTCTCTATGTTCTATTGGGAATAATAAAATATTGGTTCATGTGATTTAAAAGTCTTTTTATTCACATTTTGAGCACAAAGCAGACACTTTTATTCAGTCGACATTCATTAGGTTTTTTAGCTGAGCAGTGGCGCGGTTTAAGAGTCTTGCTCAAGGGCAGTGGCAGCTTGGTGGTCCTGGTATGATATATAATTTTCTAGGACTACTAACACTTTAATAAGTTAATTGAGTTTTACATTCCAGGTCGTAGCTCAAATAATTCCGGTCTTCATTTTCATTCCCGGGGCCACAAAGCCAGCACTGCTGGGCCCTTGAGCAGGGCTTTGACCCGCAGGTGTATAAATGATAAATGATAATTTGCTATAGGTAGGGGTATCTTCTATATGCTATGATTTTTATTCTAAAGACAAGGAAGTTGCTTTAGTAAACATGTTATAATTTTCATGTCTGTGATGTGATTTTTCCCCAATAGCATTAAATATATTATGTCAGTCAGATTGGGGCCTGAAGTTCTTGCAGAGACAAACTGGTCGGACGACATTCAACTAAAACTAAGTAAGGACTTAAAATTCATCATTTGGGGACCAAAAAAGTGGGAATCTCAGTAGACACACCAATCTTCATTAATGAAAGATTACATGCAATGATAACATCCAGCTGTCGTGCATCACAGCTAGTATAAATGAGCAGCAGGTGCATCACATTTTTGGATTTTCACTGAGGAGCCGATCCTGTTCTGCTTTTTATTTATTTTTGTTGACTGTTCTGGGGTTTTTGTTCGACAGCTATAGTCGACTTCACACCAACTGTTTCGACGGATGTAGCTTTACCGATCACAGTAGACACTGTGAGCCTTCAGATGCCAAACTGTTACTTTTCGAGTGTTCAAGATACCCTGTGTTTTAAAAGCTTTTGTACTATATGGCTGGTGGCTGCGCTTAGCTCAGGTAAATTTAATTTGTTTGTGTGTTTCAAATAAAATGAAAAGAAAATTAAAACCCAACACTGAATTTACAACAGAAAATTTTACTGGGAAAAATTACAGATGTTTTAAAAGACAAACAGGCAAATTATTTTAATTAAATCATTCAATATTAAACATAATGCAATTTTTTTTATATTAACCCCCCACCCATAGTTTATAATTGATTTATAACCCACAGTTTATAATTGATTATATTAACCCCACCCATAGTTATAATGGATTATATTAGTTTATAGTTTTATAATTGATTATATTAACCCCACCCATAGTTTATTAATAACCCCCCCATAGTTTTATAAATTAGATATTAACCCCACCCATAGTTATAATTGATTATATTAACCCCACCCATATTTAGCCCAAGTTTGTTTATAATTGATTATATTAACCCCACCCATAGTTTATNTTGTTATGTAAACTGGCATGCAGACCTAGCGGGTAACTGATGTTGAAAGATGTCAAATTGATATTAAACCTTGATTCCAAATTTACTCCCAATCTTTCTTTCATATGTGAAACATTTTCAAGCATGGATAATCACATAGATCAGTGTTCTTCTTCATTTTTCGAATATAAGCTGCATAGCAGGATAGTCAACAGACGAGCCACCGGGAAAAAAAAATCCAACAAAAATACCCATATTTTCCTGGTAAAATATGCTATGTTCTTAGCCACTGCTATTCTAATAATAAAAATGATTAACCACAGTAGACTACTGACAGAGCGGACCTTCTGCAAACTGTGTACAGAGCTGAATTAATTGGTCTGGGTGAAATGCTTATCAGCTTATCAATGAAAAAAAATGTAAAATAGAAAACGGAAAATTCGATTTAAATTCATTAAAAATTATTTCTCAGAAACTATTAGGCTACGACAGAATGCAACAGATTTGGAAATAAATAATGGCGCAGGCTTAATAATGCTATTTTCTATATTATTTTATATATTTTGAATCTGCCGTGCCTAAAAGTGCTCATGTTCTGGGATGTGGACACGTTTACCCACCTGATAATAAAACCCAATACGGAAAGCTTAATACAAAATCACTTCTTTTAGTTCTTCTTCCTTTTTTTGGCACAGAGGATCACGTTAGTAATGTGAATTTAACAAAAGGGTTCTTTAGGATTTTGATTTTGAAGCCTTCATTTTAATGTTGTCTCCTTTTCCCCATATCACCATCTACAGGTGTGGTGCCAAACCCGCAAAAAATGTTAGCAAAAATAAATAAATGTAAGATTTCAATTAATGAACTGGCAAAACAACGCTTTTACAAATGTATTGTGATTTTGCAAATGTATTGTAATTATACAGTATCAATAGTATCTATAAATAAAAACAATAAGAATAATACTTAAGGTTACAACAAAAATGCTGTCATTTACAGTTACAGTATAGAATCACAATGATTTTTGGTAAACTATTTTTAATATACAAAATTTGAAATTAGTCTAAAACTATTTTATCATTAAAATTAAAATATAAATCATCAGCTATAAATTAAAATCATCTCTGATGTCACCAGACATCAGTTTGACGTCTAACTTATGACATTGATTTGATGAATCATAAATTAAATGTCAAACAGACTGGACTTCGTATACAATAAATTAATTTCAGTGCAGAATTTTTAACCCAACTGCCCTTAAATTGAGTTTAAAATGATGCTATACAACATCTTGATCAGGTCTTGACTAATATTTTACGTCAAATTGATATCAAAGTGCCCACTACAAACGTGTGGTTATGTGAGTGGGAAGTGGTGGCTTATTGGTTAAGGTGTAAGACTGATATCAGAAAGACCGGGGTTTATTATCCAGCACCACCACTGTGGACCCCTGAGCAAGGCCATTAACCCTTAATTGCTCAGTTGTATTAATAGGAGATAAATATAAATCGCTCCGGTTAGGAACGTCTGCCAAATGCTGTAAATGGTAATTTAATGTCAACATTCAAGTTCTGTAGTAGCAGCACTAATCATAAAAAACACTAATTATTACAAATAAACATTCACTTCAACAGTGTTTTTTTGGGGGGTTATTAAGTCAACTAACAGTTAACAAACTATAAGTTATTAATAACTATGCTATTTTTTGCTTGAACTGGTAGAGTTGTTAATCTGAAGACCAGAAACACCTGGGTTCAAGCCCCACCTCCGGCAAGTCAACCACCGTTGGGTCCTTGAGCAAGACCCTTAACCCCTCCTGCTCCAGGGGCGCTGTATCATAGCTGACCCTGCACCCTGACCCCCAACTTACTAAGATGGGATATGCGAAAAATGCATTTCATTGGCTCTGTACACGTACCTTACGCAATGACAATGAATTGAATATACTTATACTTATACTCTTACTAGCTTGGTGAAAAGCATGTTTAAGGGTTTATTATGTTTTTCAGATTTCCAGTAAGTCATGAAGTTTGCTGCGTCTCAACCTGTTGATTATAATTGTGTTGTTTTTGTTCGACAGTTACAGTCGACTTCACACCGACCGTTTGGACGAATGTAGATTTACCGATCACAGTAGACACTGTGAGCATTCAGTTGCCAAGCTGTTACTTTTCGAGTGTTGAAGGTAGCCTGTGTCTAGGACTTTGTAACTGTATGGCTGGTGGCTGCGCTTAGCTCAGGTAAATTTAATTTCTTGGGTTTTAAATAAAATAAAGAAAACAAACCCAACCTAATTTCAAAGCATGTTACTGTAAAAAAGTAAGATGTTTAAAAGACAACAGGCAATTTTTCTGAATCATTCAATATGAATAGTGTTGTTATTATTAACCCACCCTATTTTCTTCTTAAACTGTGCTCAATGATTTCCAGTAATTTTATTTTTTAATTTAATTTTTATTTTTCTTCTTCGTAGCAAAAAAACCCTTGACAAAAACAGAAAATCCAAGTTTTTCTTTTGCTGACCAAGATGCCTTTACTGCTAATGGCCACAATACTTTACGGTAGAAATTCCTCCGAATTTGCTATCCTCCCTGCAAGACAATTACAATACTATAGTGGAGGCGATGGTCATTTACTGTGAGAACTGCAATGGTGCGTTTCCTGATGGCGAGATGTCAGTAGTCCAAATATTTTTTACTACCCGACTTCTGGAGAAGTTATGGTTCGGTCCGAGTCAGGGTTCGATTCACAATAACATGGATAATTTTAAACTGAGAAATACCTTTATCCACATATAGCTCATAGCAAATTTAACCTGCTCATTTCTCAAAAGAGCAAACGTGTGAAAAAACACTACATTTTGCAGGATTCATCTGAAAGACATTTAGTAATATTAGTAATCGTTCAGGTCTGTAATGATTAGATGTAAACGGGACATATTAGAGAGTCGGAGTTTCTCACGCAGCGGAAACCTAAACAACAGTATGGGCCAAATTCCAACACCACTCCAGACTATAATTCAGAGTCTTTACTGTTTTATAAAGAAGAGGGAGAACACCATGAAACACATCCCTCCCACTATTCTGAAACCTGCAGCAGACATCAAAGTTCCAATGAGCTCATTTTGTGATAAATGTAAAACGTCGCAGTTTAATATTTGTTACGTCTCTATGTTCTATGGGATAAAAATTGGTTCAGTGATTTAAAAGTCTTTTTATTCACATTTTGAGCACAAAGCAGACACTTTTATTCAGTCGACATTAGTAGTTTTTTAGCTGAGGCAGTGGCGGTTAAGAGTCTTGCTCAAGGGCAGTGGCAGCTTGGTGGTCCTGGTATGATATAATTTTCTAGGACTACTAACACTTTAATAAGTTAATTGAGTTTTACATTCCAGGTCGTAGCTCAAATAATTCCGGTCTTCATTTTCATTCCCGGGGCCACAAAGCCAGCACTGCTGGGCCCTTGAGCAGGGCCTTTGACCCTCAGGTGTATAAATGATAAATGATAATTTGCTATAGGTAGGGGTATCTTCTATATGCTATGATTTTTATTCTAAAGACAAGGAAGTTGCTTTAGTAAACATGTTATAATTTTCATGTCTGTGATGTAATTTTTCCCCAATAGCATTATAAATATATTATGGTCAGATTGGGGCCTGAGTTCTTGCAGAGACAAACCTGGGTCGGACACATTCACTAAACTAAGTAGGAATTAAAATTCATCATTGGGGACCAAAAGTGGGAATCCAGTAGACACACATCTTCATTAATGAAAGATTACATGCAATAATAACATCCAGCTGTCGTGCATCACAGCTAGTATAATAGCAGCAGGTGATCACATTTTGGGTTTTCACTGAGGAGCCGACCTGTTCTCTTTTATTATTTATTTTTGGTGACTGTTCTGGGTTTTGTTCGACCCAGCTATAGTCGACTTCACACCAAACTGTTTCGACGGATGTAGCTTTACCGATCACAGTAGACACTGTGAGCCTTCAGATGCCAACTGTTTTACTTTTTCGAGTGTTCAAGATACCCGGTGTTTTTAAAAGCTTTTGTACTAATGGCTGGTGGCTGCGCTTAGCTCAGGTAAATTTAATTTGTTTTGTGTGTTTCAAATAAAATGAAAAGAAAATTAAAACCCAACACTGAATTTACAACAGAAAATTTAACTGGGACAAAATTACAGATGTTTTAAAAGACAAACAGGCAAATTATTAATTAAATCATTCATATTACATATTGCAAGTTTTTTTTTATATTAACCCACCCCGTTTATTGTTATTTACCCCACCCATATATTGATTAATTAACCCCACCCATAGTTTATAATTGATTATATTAACCCCACCCATAGTTTATAATTGATTATTAACCCCCCCATAGTTTATAATTGATTATATTAACCCCACCCAGGTTATAATTGATTATATTAACCCCACCCATAGTTTTATAATTGATTATATTAACCCCACCCATGTGCTTATATATATTTGCAGTAATTTTGTGCATCTTGTGTCTTAATGTTTTTATTTCTTCTTCTTTGTAGCAAAAAACACTTTTGACGAAAAAAAGAAAGATCCAATTTCTTTTGCTGAATACAAAGATCCTTCACTGCTAATGGACCACATTACTTTACGGTACAAGTAATTCCTGCTGGTTAATCTACCCTGCCCTGCTGAGCCTCCTCAGAATATTTATAGTTGGAGGCGATGGTCATTGTACTGTTGAGCAACTGCAATGGTGCGTTTCCTGATGGCGAGATTGTCAGGTAGTCCAAATATCTTCTTCTACAACCCGACTTCTGGAGAAGTTATGGTTAGGGTCCGAGTCAGGGTTCTATTCACAATAGGACATGGATGAATTTTTAAACTGAGAAATTTTACACTTTTATCCACTAAATAAGCTCATAGCAAATTTAATGCCTGCTGCAGGTCTCAAAAGGAGCAACAAAGTGCTGAAAAAACCTACATTTTAGAAAGTTCATCTGAAAGAACAGTTAGTAACTAATTAAGTTAATCGTTATCAGGTCTGTAAACCATGATTAGATGTAAACGGGACATGTTAGAGAGTCAGAGTTTCTCAGCAGCTGGAAACCGAAATCAGACAAGTTGGGACCAAATTCCCAACACCAAAACTCCAGAAACTCATAATCTCAAAGTCTTTAAACTGTTTAAAAGAAGAGGAGATGATACACCATGAAAAACACATCCCATCCCAACTATTCTGAGACCTGCAGCAGACATCAAATTTCAAATGAGCTCATTTGTGCATAAAATGTAAAAACTTCTCAGTTTAATTATTTGTTACGTTCTCTATGTTCTATTTGGGAATAAAATATTGGTTCATGTGATTTAAAAGTCTTTTTATTCACATTTTGAGCACAAAGCAGACACTTTTATTCAGTCGACATTCATTTAGGTTTTTTAGCTGAGCAGTGGCGGTTTAAGAGTCTTGCTCAAGGGCAGTGGCAAGCTTGGTGGTCCTGGTATGATATAATTTTCTAGTAGGACTACTAACACTTAATAAGTTAATTGAGTTTTACATTCCAGGTCGTAGCTCAAATAATTCCGGTCTTCATTTTCATTCCCAGGGCCACAAAGCCAGCACTGCTGGGGCCCTTGAGCAGGGCCTTTGACCCTCAGGTGTATAAATGATAAATTATGAATTTGCTATAGGTAGGGGTATCTTCTATATGCTATGATTTTTTATTCTAAAGACAAGGAAGTTGCTTTAGTAAACATGTTAGAATTTTCATGTCTGTGATGTGATTTTTCCCCAATAGCATTAAATATATTATGGTCAGATTGGGGCCTGAAGTTCTTGCAGAGACAACTGTCGTCGGACGACATTCAAACTAAAACTAAGTAAGGAATTTAAAATTCATCCATTTTGGGGACCAAAAAAGTGGGATCTCAGTAGACACACCAATCTTCATTAATGAAAGATTACATGCAATAATAACATCCAGCTGTCGGGCATCACAGCTAGTATAAATGAGCAGCAGGGTGCATCACATTTTTTGGATTTTCATGAGGAGCCGATCCTGTTCTGCCTTTTTATTTATTTTTTGTTGACTGTTCTGGGTTTTGTTCGACAGCTATAGTCGACTTCACACCCAACTGTTTCGACGGATGTAGCTTTAACCGATCACCAGTAGACACTGTGAGCCTTCAGATGCCAAACTGTTACTTTTCGAGTGTTCAAGGATACCCTGTGTTTTAAAAGCTTTTGTACTATATGGCTGGTGGCTGCGCTTAGCCTCAGGTAAATTAATTTGTTTGTGTGTTTCAAATAAAATGAAAAGAAAAAAATTAAAACCCAACACTGAATTTACAACAGAAAATTTTACTGGGAAAAATTACAGATGTTTTAAAAGACAAACAGGCAAATTATTAATTAAATCATTCAATATTAACATATGCAATTTTTTTTATATTAACCCCCCATTATTTTAGAATTGATTATATTCACCCCACCCATATGTTATATAAATTGTAAGACCCATAGTTTTAATTGATTTATAACCCCACCATAGTTTATAATTGATTATATTAACCCCACCCATAGTTTATAATTGATTATATTAACCCCACCCATAGTTTATATTAATTGATTATATAACCCCACCCTAGTTTTATGTTATATTAACCCCCCCATAGTTGTATAATTGATTATATTAACCCCACCCATAGTTTATAATTGATTATATTAACCCCACCCATGTGCTTTATATTATTTGCAGTAATTTTGTGCATCTTGTGTCTTAATGTTTTTATTTCTTCTCTTTGTAGCAAAAAAAACTTTTGACGAAAAAAAGAAAGATCCAATTTCTTTTGCTGAATACAAAGATGCCTTCACTGCTAATGGACCACAATACTTTACGGTACAAGTAATTCCTGCTGGTAATCTACCCTGCCCTGCTGAGCCTCCTCAGAATATTATAGTTGGAGGCGGATGGTCATTGTACTGTGAGCAACTGCAATGGTGCGTTTTCCTGATGGCGAGATTGTCAGGTAGTCCAAATATCTTCTTCTACAACCCGACTTCTGGAGAAGTTATGGTTAGGGGTCCGAGGTCAGGGTTCTATTCACAATAGGACCATGGATAAATTTTTTAACTGAGAAATTTTACACTTTTATCCACTAAATAAGCTCATAGCAAATTTAATGCCTGCTGCAGGTCTCAAAAGGAGCAACAAAGTGCTGAAAAAAACACTACATTTTAGAAAGATTCATCTGAAAGAAACATTTAGTAAACTAATTAAGTTAATCGTTATCAGGTCTGTAACATGATTAGATGTAAACGGGACATGTTAGAGAGTCAGAGAGTTTTCTCAGCAGCTGGAAAACCGAAATCAGACAAGTATGGGAACCAAATTCCAACACCAAAACTCCAGAAACTCATAATCTCAAAGTCTTTAAACTGTTTTATAAAGAAGAGGAGATGATACACCATGAAAAACACATCCCATCCCAACTATTCTGAGACCTGCAGCAGACATCAAATTTCAAATGAGCTCATTTTGTGCATAAAATGTAAAAACTTCTCAGTTTTTAATTATTTGTTACGTTCTCTATGTTCTATTGGGAATAAAATATTGGTTCATGTGATTTAAAAGTCTTTTATTCACATTTTGAGCCACAAAGCAGACACTTTTATTCAGTCGACATTCATTAGGTTTTTTAGCTGAGCAGTGGCGGTTTAAGAGTCTTGCTCAAGGGCAGTGGCAGCTTGGTGGTCCTGGTATGATATAATTTTCTAGGACTACTAACACTTTAATAAGTTAATTGAGTTTTACATTCCAGGTCGTAGCTCAAATAATATCCGGTCCCTTCATTTTCATTCCCGGGGCCACAAAGCCAGCACTGCTGGGCCCTTGAGCAGGGCTTTGACCCGCAGGTGTATAAATGATAAATGATAATTTGCTATAGGTAGGGGTATCTTCTATATGCTATGATTTTTATTCTAAAGACAAGGAAGTTGCTTTAGTAAACATGTTAGAATTTTCATGTCTGTGATGTGATTTTTTCCCCAATAGCATTAAAAGATATATGGTCAGATCCGGGGCCTGAAGTTCTTGCAGAGACAAACTGGTCGGACGACATTCAACTAAAACTAAGTAAGGACTTAAAATTCATCATTTGGGGACCAAAAAAGTGGGAATCTCAGTAGACACACCAATCTTCATTAATGAAAGATTACATGCAATGATAACATCCAGCTGTCGTGCATCACAGCTAGTATAAATGAGCAGCAGGTGCATCACATTTTTGGATTTTCACTGAGGAGCCGATCCTGTTCTGCTTTTTATTTATTTTTGTTGACTGTTCTGGGTTTTGTTCGACAGCTATAGTCGACTTCACACCAACTGTTTCGACGGATGTAGCTTTACCGATCACAGTAGACACTGTGAGCCTTCAGATGCCAAACTGTTACTTTTCGAGTGTTCAAGATACCCTGTGTTTTAAAAGCTTTTGTACTATATGGCTGGTGGCTGCGCTTAGCTCAGGTAAATTTAATTTGTTTGTGTGTTTCAAATAAAATGAAAAGAAAATTAAAACCCAACACTGAATTTACAACAGAAAATTTTACTGGGAAAAATTACAGATGTTTTAAAAGACAAACAGGCAAATTATTTCTTAAATCATTCAATATTAACATATGCAATTTTTTTTATATTAACCCCACCCATGATTTATATTGATTATATTATTAACCCCCACCCATAGATTATAATTGATTATATTAACCCCCACCCATAGTTTATAATTGATTATTATAGTTAAACCCCACCCATTATTATATTAACCCCACCCATAGTTTATAATTGATTATATTAACCCCACCCATAGATTATAATTGATTATATTAACCCCACCCATAGTTTATAATTGATTATATTAACCCCACCCATAGATTATAATTGATTATATTAACCCCACCCATGTGCTTATATATATTTGCAGTAATTTTGTGCATCTTGTGTCTTAATGTTTTTATTTCTTCTTCTTTGTAGCAAAAAAACACTTTTGACGAAAAAAAGAAAGATCCAATTTCTTTTGCTGAATACAAAGATGCCTTCACTGCTAATGGACCACAATACTTTATGGTACAAGTAATTCCTGCTGGTAATCTACCCTGCCCTGCTGAGCCTCTTCAGAATATTATAGTTGGAGGCGATGGTCATTGTACTGTGAGCAACTGCAATGGTGCGTTTCCTGATGGCGAGATTGTCAGGTAGTCCAAATATCTTCTTCTACAACCCGCCTTCTGGAGAAGTTATGGTTAGGGTCCGAGTCAGGGTTCTATTCACAATAGGACATGGATGAATTTTTAAACTGAGAAATTTTACACTTTTATCCACTAAATAAGCTCATAGCAAATTTAACGCCTGCTGCAGGTCTCAAAAGGAGCAACAAAGTGCTAAAAAAACCCTACATTTTAGAAAGATTGATCTGAAAGAACATTTAGTAACTAATTAAGTTGATCGTTATCAGGTCTGTAACATGATTAGATGTAAACGGGACATGTTAGAGAGTCAGAGTTTCTCAGCAGCTGGAAACCGAAATCAGACAAGTATGGGACCAAATTCCAACACCAAAACTCCAGAAACTCATAATCTCAAAGTCTTTAAACTGTTTTATAAAGAAGAGGAGATGATACACCATGAAAAAACACATCCCATCCCAACTATTCTGAGACCTGCAGCAGACATCAAATTTCAAATGAGCTCATTTTGTGCATAAAATGTAAAAACTTCTCAGTTTAATTATTTGTTACGTTCTCTATGTTCTATTGGGAATAAAATATTGGCTCATGTGATTTAAAAGTCTTTTTATTCACATTTTGAGCACAAAGCAGACACTTTTATTCAGTCGACATTCATTAGGTTTTTTAGCTGAGCAGTGGCGGTTTTAAGAGTCTTGCTCAAGGGCAGTGGCAGCTTGGTGGTCCTGGTATGATATAATTTTCTAGGACTACTAACACTTTAATAAGTTAATTGAGTTTTACATTCCAGGTCGTAGCTCAAATAATTCCGGTCTTCATTTTCATTCCCAGGGCCACAAAGCCAGCACTGCTGGGCCCTTGAGCAGGGCTTTGACCCGCAGGTGTATAAATGATAAATGATAATTTGCTATAGGTAGGGGTATCTTCTATATGCTATGATTTTTATTCTAAAGACAAGGAAGTTGCTTTAGTAAACATGTTATAATTTTCATGTCTGTGATGTGATTTTTCCCCAATAGCATTAAATATATTATGGTCAGATTGGGGGCCTGAAGTTCTTGCAGAGACAAAACTGGTCGGACGACATTCAACTAAAACTAAGTAAGGAATTAAAAATTCATCATTTGGGGACCAAAAAAGTGGGAATCTCAGTAGACACACCAATCTTCATTAATGAAAGATTACATGCAATGATAACATCCAGCTGTCGTGCATCACAGCTAGTATAAATGAGCAGCAGGTGCATCACATTTTTGGATTTTCACTGAGGAGCCGATCCTGTTCTGCTTTTTATTTATTTTTGTTGACTGTTCTGGGTTTTGTTCGACAGCTATAGTCGACTTCCACACCAACTGTTTCGACGGATGTAGCTTTACCGATCACAGTAGACACTGTGAGCCTTCAGATGCCAAACTGTTACTTTTCGAGTGTTCAAGATACCCTGTGTTTTAAAAGCTTTTGTACTATATGGCTGGTGGCTGCGCTTAGCTCAGGTAAATTTAATTTGTTTGTGTGTTTCAAATAAAATGAAAAGAAAAGAAATTAAAAACCCAACACTGAATTTACAACAGAAAATTTTACTGGGAAAAATTACAGATGTTTTTAAAAGACAAACAGGCAAATTATTAATTAAATCATTCAATATTAACATATGTATATTAACACCAATTTTTTTTATATTAACCCCACCCATAGTTTATAATTGATTATATTAACCCCACCCATAGATTTTATTACCCCCCCATAGTTTATAATGATTATATTAACCCCACCATAGTTTATAGATAATTAACCTTTATATTGATTATATTAACCCCACCCATAGTTTATAATTGATTATATTAACCCCACCCATAGTTTATAATTGATTATATTAACCCCACCCATAGTTTATAATTGATTATATTAACCCCCACCCATAGTTTATAATTGATTATATTAACCCCCCCCCCATAGTTTATAATTGATTATATAACCCCACCCTAGTTTATCATTGATATATTAACCCCACCCCCCACCACCCCTAGTTTATAATTGATTATATTAAAACCCCACCCATAGTTTTTATAATTGATTATATTAACCCCACCCATAGTTTATAATTGATTATATTAACCCCACCCATATAGTTTATAATTGATTATATTAACCCCCCCTAGATTTAGTAATTATATTAACCCATAGTTTATATTGATTATATAACCCCACCCATAGTTTATCATTGATTATATTAACCCCACCCATAGTTTATAGTTTATAACCCACCATAGTTTATCATGATTATATTATATAAACCCCCACCCATAGTTTATAATTGATTATATTAACCCCACCCATGTGCTTATATATATTTGCAGTAATTTTGTGCATCTTGTGTCTTAATGTTTTTTATTTCTTCTTCTTTGTAGCAAAAAAAACACTTTTGACGAAAAAAAGAAAGATCCAATTTCTTTTGCTGAATACAAAGATGCCTTCACTGCTAATGGACCACAATACTTTATGGTACAAGTAATTCCTGCTGGTAATCTACCCTGCCCTGCTGAGCCTCTTCAGAATATTATAGTTGGAGGCGATGGTCATTGTACTGTGAGCAACTGCAATGGTGCGTTTCCTGATGGCGAGATTGTCAGGTAGTCCAAATATCTTCTTCTACAACCCGCCTTCTGGAGAAGTTATGGTTAGGGTCCGAGTCAGGGTTCTATTCACAATAGGACATGGATGAATTTTTAAACTGAGAAATTTTACACTTTTTATCCACTAAATAAGCTCATAGCAAATTTAACGCCTGCTGCAGGTCTCAAAAGGAGCAACAAAGTGCTAAAAAAACCCTACATTTTAGAAAGATTGATCTGAAAGAACATTTAGTAACTAATTAAGTTGATCGTTATCAGGTCTGTAACATGATTAGATGTAAACGGGACATGTTAGAGAGTCAGAGTTTCTCAGCAGCTGGAAACCGAAATCAGACAAGTATGGGACCAAATTCCAACACCAAAACTCCAGAAACTCATAATCTCAAAGTCTTTAAACTGTTGTATAAAGAAGAGGAGACGATACACCATGAAAAACACATCCCATCCCAACTATTCTGAGACCTGCAGCAGACATCAAATTTCAAATGAGCTCATTTGTGCATAAAATGTAAAAAACTTCTCAGTTTAATTATTTGTTACGTTCTCTATGTTCTATTGGGAATAAAATATTGGCTCATGTGATTTAAAAGTCTTTTTATTCACATTTTGAGCACAAAGCAGACACTTTTATTCAGTCGACATTCATTAGGTTTTTTAAATGAGCAGTGGCGGTTTAAGAGTCTTGCTCAAGGGCAGTGGCAGCTTGGTGGTCCTGGTATGATATAATTTTCTAGGACTACTAACACTTTAATAAGTTAATTGAGTTTTACATTCCAGGTCGTAGCTCAAATAATTTCCGGTCTTCATTTTCATTCCCGGGGCCACAAAGCCAGCACTGCTGGGCCCTTGAGCAGGGCTTTGACCCGCAGGTGTATAAATGATAAATGATAATTTGCTATAGGTAGGGGTATCTTCTATATGCTATGATTTTTATTCTAAAGACAAGGAAGTTGCTTTAGTAAACATGTTATAATTTTCATGTCTGTGATGTAATTTTTCCCCAATAGCATTAAATATATTATGGTCAGATTGGGGCCTGAAGTTCTTGCAGAGACAAACTGGTCGGACGACATTCAACTAAAACTAAGTAAGGACTTAAAATTCATCATTTGGGGACCAAAAAAGTGGGAATCTCAGTAGACACACCAATCTTCATTAATGAAAGATTACATGCAATAATAACATCCAGCTGTCGTGCATCACAGCTAGTATAAATGAGCAGCAGGTGCATCACATTTTTGGATTTTCACTGAGGAGCCGATCCTGTTCTGCTTTTTATTTATTTTTGTTGACTGTTCTGGGTTTTTTTTACAGCCAGAGTCGACTTCACACCAACTGTTTCGACGGATGTAGCTTTACCGATCACAGTAGACACTGTGAGCCTTCAGATGCCAAACTGTTACTTTTCGAGTGTTCAAGATACCCTGTGTTTTAAAAGCTTTTGTACTATATGGCTGGTGGCTGCGCTTAGCTCAGGTAAATTTGATTTGTCTGTGTGTTTCAAATAAAATGAACAGGAAATTATAACCCCAACACTGAATTTACAACAGAAAATTTTACTGGGAAAAATTACAGATGTTTTGAAAAACAAACAGGAAAATTATTTCTTAAATCATCCAATATTGACATATTATTTTTTTATTTTAACCCATAGTTATCTTCTTAAAGACTGTGCTCAAATATATTTCCAGTAATTTTGTGCACCTTCTGTCTTAATGTTTTTATTTCTTCTACTTTATAGCAACAAGCACTTTTGACAACAGAAAGAAAGAAAGTTATAGATTTTCGCTCTGATTACAAAGATGCCTTCACTGCTAATGGACTACAATACTTCACGATAGCTGTAAACTCTGAATTTGATGTACCCTGCCCTGCTGAACCTCCTTACAATATTTTAGTTGGAGAAGATGGTGCTTGTACTGAGATGTACTGCAATGGTGTGTTTCCTGAGAGCGAAACTGTCAGGTAGTCCAGACATCTTATTCGACAATAAAATGTTATTTATAGTTTCACCATAAAGCAGACACTTTTATTCAAATGACACAACTCCGATGTTTTAGTTGAGCAGTGAAGGTTTAAGACTACAAACACTTTAGTAAGATAATTGAGCAGTACATGCTAAGCTGTAGCTCAGAAATGGCATTAAACTGCTGATAAGATGAGATGTTAAGATGTTATTTATTCTTATTTTTTGTGATATCTGTGATGGGTTTTTTTTTTTTTCCCCCACTAGCTTTAAATATGTTTTAGTCAACAAGAGAGGCAAAGTTGTTGCAGATACAAAATGGTCGGACAGTATTCAACTAAGACAAAGTAAGAAATCATGATTTTTCATTTGGTGACAATCTAATTCGGTAGAGAGACCAATCTTCTCCAAGAGTGTCCAAACGTGCCAATGAACGTTAGCATGTGATAAGCACATCCAGCTGCCATGCATCAAAGCACAAGTATAACCGAGTCGCAGGTGCATCGCATTTTTAGCCCAGCTGATATGTAAAAATCCTGCACCTTTTCACTGGGCACGATATTACAGATATTACACAAAGTCATCTGTCTTTGCTTTGCGAGTGACAAACTGCAGATCTTTTGTCAGTGTTGCCGCACTCCAAACCTTGTTGCAGAAAGGAGAACGCAGCACCACCACAGTCCCAAAGAGGGACAACGGCGAACATTCTTATCTGCAAAGAAGGGTCAGTTCAGCCAAGAGACTCCAGTAGACTCCTCGGGCATCCCAACTTGTTGCAGGGTGCAGAAGCAAAGGCTGTGTCCCTCCACCCTTAAAGTATATGTGGCTACAATTTTGGCACACAGAGTTGGTGGCAAGACAGTGGGATGGAAAGATCTGGACATTACATTTCTGAGAGATAGCAGGATGTTAAATCCACCTCAACCTCTCTTCCTGCCCTTTTGGAATGTGGCTCTGGTGCTTAAGGTACTTTAGCAGGTTCCATTTGGGCCTCTGCAGTCAGTCATGGGATGTGATTATCACATGCCAATGCTTAATGCCAGTTAAAATTTTCTTGTCTGGAATTGGTCTCTCTGGCAACTTTTATAATTTTCAGCCACTAACCATGATATTGAAATTGATCTCCTTTCCCTTTTTACATTTACAAAACTTTGAACATAATTGTTCTTTTTTTGTATTTGTAGGAAAAAATCCAGACAGTCTTGGTAGTGGTTATGCTGGAAGGTCTGTTGCAGCGGTGATGATCATAACGATTCTTTCCATTACCATAGTTTTGCTTTCTATATTGCTGCTCATTACCTTCAAACTGGTCTGGGAGGTCAAAATGTGAAAACAATTTATATTTTCAGTGATGAATGGTTATAATTTTAAGGCTAAAAATTTCTAAATCACTAGTTTAATAATTAATATATATTATTGTTTTATATCACAAGGTTTTATTGATTCAATAATAAAAATGGTTCCCAAAGGGGAACTTGATTGCAAACAGGGAACCGAGGTTCTAAATATGTAATGTTATTTAGGAAAAATATTGAACACAGCAGATTAAAGCAGACAGGCAACTGCATTAACTTCACCACAGATACCCTGTATAATTTCGTTTGGTTTGGTGTATTTATAGTCCATCTTTTTTTTAGTTTATTCATTTATTTTAAAAAAATAACCCTAGGATAATTCTCTATTTATTTTCATAATTGGGTCTAGTTCTGATTAGCATGAAGCTAAATTTATGTTTGATATATTTTTATGTATTAAATTATATTGGATTGAGCGGTTTAATACAATGGATGGATGGCTGTTTTAAATGTGTTTAAAAAAAAAAAATCTTTTAGCGAAGAATAATACAGCTTTTCACATGATACAGAATTCTGCTCTTGTTTTCTTATGGGGGGTAGAACGCAAATGATTAAGGCCTTTTTTTTTTTTTTTTTTTTTTTTTTTAGCAACGCTGTCAATATGATTTAAAATGCTAACAAAAGTTTCTCTTTCAGCAAAGAGTAATTTAAGGTGAAAGGGTAATTTGAGGTGTTTGGATCTCTTCTATGACAAACCTGCTTGAACCTGAAGAAGAGGTACACCTTGTATTCTACCCTGACCCTGAAAACCACCACTGTCATCCTTTAGGTGCAATCCAGCTCTCCGGACAAAACCGTTCTGCAGAGAAAATGTAGAAATAAAAAATCAAAACAAATTTTCACACACCAATAAATCCGCCACTTTAGGAAAGAATATAATGAAAATGTAAACATGTCTTAAAATATAGTTAAAACACTTGGGAATTTCTGGCAATTAATATTTAATTTTCTTTCAGGAGCTCTATATTTATCTATTAAACTTTCTCCTGCTCTTATAATATTCGGTTGGACTACAGAACTCTGCTTCTATAGAGAGAAAAATACAAAACATATAATTTCCCTCTTTTAACTTTATCGTTAGACGTCTCATATAATGTAAGTGGAAGGACAAAGCTCCGCCCACTTTTTGTCATTGCATTAGGGATCTTATGCATCACCTTACAATAGAGAAAATCCGGTACTCCACTAAAGGCTGTAGTCAAACATTTTTTTTCTTCGTTTGGTAGCCAGTGCAATAGATTCAAATTTGATATTAAGCATATGATATATATGTTAATCTATCACAGGGGGTGTCAAACTCAGTTCCTGGAGGGCCGGTGTCCCGCAGAGTTCAGCTTCAACCCTAAGTAACTGCACCTGATCCAGCTATCATGTCTTTTAGACTTGTTTAAAAAAACGTTTTGTAGTTTGTAATAAGGTTGAATCTAAACACTGCGGGACACCGGCCCTCCGGGAACTGAGTTTGACACCCCTGGTGTAATTCATTAAACATGTTTATATATGTTATTATAGACTTGTATATTATTTTTGTATAATAATGCTGCAGTGGGGGGTGGGGAGTTTGCTTTTTTTTTTGTGTGGTTCCTTTTTTTGTGTGTCCTTTTTTTTGTGTTCCTTTTTTTCCAGATTTGCAGTATTATTATTGTTGTAGGGCAGCCCGATGGCTTAGTGTTTAGCACCGTTGCCTCACAGTAAGTAGGTTCCGGGTTTAATTTCCCTGCAGGGGTCTTACTGTGTAGAGTTTGCATATTCTCCCTGTGCTTGCGTGGGTTTAGGGTTAGGGTTAGGGTTAAGGTGTTGGATTACCAACCCGAAGGTTGTGGGTTCGATTCCCAGCTCCACCAAGCCACTACTGCTGGGCCCCTGAGCAAGGCCCTTAACCCCAATTGCTCAGTTTTATAACAAGGAATATTGTAAGTTGCTCTGGATAAGGGTGTCTGCCAAATGCTGTAAATGTAAAGAGGTTTTAGTCCATGATTCAGGGCAAGCACATGTTGGATGCATACATCAACCATCATAGCGGTGTACGCTCCTGACGCATGTCACAGCTTGCCCACCATCTTCTGCTGTGGGGCCAGCACAGGCTCAGGTCTGTACAAGCCACTTACATCCCTTATGGCCTCAACTGTGTAGCAGACACGCTTTTAAGACATTGGCAAGTGGAGAATCGACCCATTGCCAGTTGTGGTTTTCCCTGACTGAGCCCCCCTCGGCATGGATGCAGTGGCACACAGTTGGCCCAAAGAATGGTGCAAGTACACCTTTTTCCAAGTGAGCCTCATTGCACAGATTCTGTGCAAGGTCAGGGAGGACCAGATGCCCCTGGTGCTCGTGGCACCTTACCGGTCTAAAAAGTGCAGACCTCAGACCTTCTCTCCCAGGAAAGGGCCAAGATCTGGCACCCATGCCCAGATCTTGGAACCCCTATGTGTGTTCTCTTGACAGGACCAGGAGGATCTAAGAGATCTATCACCCGCAGTGATGAACACTATTTCAGGCTAGAGCCCCCTTCATGAAGCGGCTTTACGACCTGAAGTACTGTGTTTTCGTGGACTGGTGTACCTCTCACATAGAGGGGCCACAAAGATTTGGTATTCCTTCAAGCAGGGTTTGAAGAACACCTTTTCACCTCCACCATTAAGGCATACCATGACACCTTAGGGGGCAGATCGGTGGGGAGACAGGTTTCTTAAAGGCTGCAGGAGGCTGCAACTTCTGGGACCACACCTTATCCCCTCTTGGGATTTTTCTGTGGTCCTTCAGGCCTTATAGAGAAACCCACACTGGTCTACACACTGGTAGGTCATGAGGTTGAGTAAGGCTGTGCTTCGGCATGCTGGTTTCTGTCTGGACTTAACTTTGGTAGACTCATGACACGGGCATAGTCGCGTGTTGTATAGAACTCCTAATATCAAAACTCAACACACGTCAAAGCAAAAGACAGATATATAACGTCTCGGTTACATACAATAACCCTTGTTCCCTGATAGGGGAACGGAGATGTTATGTCCCTCATGCCACTGCCCGAGTATAAATCAATTGTTATTTAGGGATATGAACATTACATAAATATTATTTTGACTACAACATATACTCTGATGAAACTTTTGGTCTTATTTATTACGGAGTACTTTACCAAAATGTTTATTAAAGTCACTTTTTTGAAGTTATATTTTCTAAACTAAACAACTTTTGTTTTCCTGGTCAAAACTGTGGTAAAAAAAAAAAATACAAAGAAAATTTGATTTAACGGTCTCGGACTTAACGGACAAAATCCGCAGAGGGGTAGTGTCCCAATGGAATACCAATACTTTAGCGTGTAGTGAGCAAAGTCTGTTGAATTGACCGATTTTGTTTACTCACGCATGTTGCAGGTGATGTTTATATTGCACATATATGTATGCAGATAGTGTGTATGGTATGTACAGTACTGTACTGTAGGTACTGAGTGTTGTTAGTCCACAAAAAAAAAAAAGATTCAAAATAATGGCCAGTTGGATTTAATGAATGACTCCTCGTATTAGTCCGTTAAATCGATTTTTTTCAGTATAGTGTAAAATAATAAACAGACTCTGTGAACATTTTAACAATATTATGATGAAGTTCTGAAAGGATAGTGCTCTGTTTTATAGTCAAGAGTCGCTTTTAACAGTCAAGATTGTTTCAAAGCAGCTTTATAGTATTGCAGTTCTACAGGTTCATCATTTCACAACATTTTACACTCAATTGTTTATTAGTAATTGTTTATCATTCACTGTTCAAATTAATTAATGTTTATTCTGCAATAGTATATAGAGTCTAAATTCACTAATGATGTTTTCTGATCAATTATTTTAATATCGTTTATAGTCTAATCTCATGTTGTGATTTAATGTTAATCCAGGAATGAATGAATTTTAAGTCTCAGACAATTAGAGATTTTTCAGTATTTTATCAGTTAAAGTTTTTCAGTTTGTTTGTGAACGAGCCATGTTCTTCTTGAACTTTTGCCGTCCGGCCGAAGCTACAGAGCAACAAGCATCAGGACAGCCAGGCACCAGAAGAGTTTTTTTTCCACTCATTTTTTAATGTGTGTCATTTATTATATTAAATGACTTTAAGACTATGTCATTAGATTACGTTAGTCGTTATACGGTTAGTTTCATGCGCTGAATAAGTGTGTGTTAACCTCTTTAATGAACACGCAACCCTGAAATAATACCGAAATTCAGTCTCCTGGAGTCTCTATTTAATCACCCACACGATTGGGTTGACTGGAGAAAAAGTTTTGAGCGCTTGCTTGGTGCTGCACAATTGGATAAAGAAGATAAGAGAAGGTCAGTTCCGTTCATTGATTTACTCTTGGGAAATAAAGCCAAATTGATATTTAAATCATTCGACTTTTATAGTGACAAAAAAAGGAATTTGACTTTATTAGTAAAATACAGATATTTGTTGCCTAAACAGAATGTAATTTTTGAGCCAGCCTGTTATCAGAGAAAACAGCATCCAGGAGAAAAAGCTAAAACCTTAATTAGAACTCTATGATTTATCGGAACACTGTGACTTCCAGGATCGGACAGTTTTAGGCAAACAACTGTAACTGTAATGCAAGACTACAATTAACTCAGATACCACGTTAGCTCAAAGTATGTGTGTGCCAGTAAAGCTTTAAGAAAGAACAGCAGACAGAGGCAAAGGTGTCCAGTTTATGTATGTAACCATGTTTTTCCCTGAGGGAATAAGACACTGCATCGAAATGGCTTGGGAACGCCCTTTTATAACCTTTGCTCTAAAGCACTTGTGTAATGCGGGTTATGACATTGACCACCAGAAACCAAGAGTCCCTCCATATATCTATGGTTTAAAAGCATCACCGCCCCCAGGGACAAACCCTTGGTTTATCACTTAAGCCTCAGATATGGCTTATTCCAAGATTTTGACACCTCTGTGTGGAGACCCTGAAAAAATGGGAGGCCCCTGGGTGGAGGTTGCAAAATTTCTCTAATTTATTTCAGGAGCGAACAATTACCCTGGACATAATGCTTTCTGGTTGGTCGTGCTTCTGGGTAAGAATTGATAAAAGACGCTCACAAATCGTTTCGGTCAGGTCGGCTGGGGTAATGCCAGCACAAATCTCGTCTAGGGCACCACCAGATCCTGAACAGAAATGTAAACCTAAAAGAAAAACTGCCAAAGAGCAAAATGTGGAAAAATTAAACACAGACAACAGGAAGGATAATATAAAAATTACATGTAGTAAATGTAAAAAGTGTCACTGGAAAAAAATCTGGGACAGCAGAAAGTCTTGAAAATCTTGTTCAGCGAAAGTTGGCGGAAACTCTCCTTGGGCTTGAAGGAGTATCCGTGTAAATAGATGATATATCGGTGTACGGAGACCCCAAGGAACTGCATAACCAACAGCTTACTAAAGTATTGCAGATAACAGAGTCCACTGTGTTGAAGTTAAACTGAAAAAAGCAATACTACATCACCTACTGCTGTTTCCGCTGACACTAGCAGGGCATAGGTGCTGTGGTAATGCAGCTACACAATGAAAATGGCCGGGAATTTTATCTCAAATCAAGTTAAGTCAGTCACCTTTATTTATATAGCACTTTTAACAATTGGGATTGTTTCAAAGCAGCTTTACAGAAATACATCAGAAATGAAAAGTAATCTGATCTAGCAGTTTCTGTAGGATAGGCTACTTTCCCACCATGCAATTTAAAATACCTCAAATAGTTTAGTTTTCCTCCAGCTGAGCCTCATTTTTCAGGCTCCTCTCTTCAGGGCGAGTGTGTGCCAAGCTATTTTTTTAATCTTTCTTAAGCATAACAGAGCAACTGTATTTAAATTACTAGGAAAGACAGTCTCTATATTTTCAATTACATCATCCAGTTTTTCCGAGCTATTGGATATGCTGGGGAATTGGGATAAATCAGGAAGATTTTTTACAAAACAGTCATTTGTGGTAGACCTTGCAACAAGTTTTAAAATTCATAGTTTTAGCTATATTAAGTTTACACAAGACTAGAAAATGATCTGAAATATCATCCTTTTTTGCAGAATTTATCATTAGCATCAATTCCATGAGACAGTATTAAATCTAGAGTATGATTTTTATTATGAGTAGGACCTGAAACATGTTGTCTAACTCAAATAGAGTTCAGAATCTCTAGAAACGCTAATCCCACACCTTTTTTTTTCATTTTCATGTGGATGGACATGGATATTAAAATCACCAACAATTAAGACTTTATCCGCAGCCAGCACTAACTCTGTTAGAAAATCACCAAATTCTTTTATAAAGTCTGTATGGTGCCCTGGTGGCCTGTATACAGTAGTCAGTACAAACATTGCAGGGGATTTATTATTAGCATCTATTTCTTTGGTTAATGTTAGATGAAACACCATTATTCCATTTATACCTGTAACCTGCTCTCTGAGAAACACTGACAATATTATTGTAAATTGATGCCACCCCTCCGACTTTACCTTTTGGACGAGGCTCATGTTTATGACGTTTTAGGGTGTAGATTCATTTAAAATAACATAATTGTCTGGTTTTCACCAGGTTTCTGTCAAACAGAGCACATCTAGATTAGAACTAGTGATCATGTCATTTACAAAAAGTGCTTTCGCAGAAAGGGACCTGATATTTAGTAAACCAAATTTTTTGCATTTGTTGCTTTGTGTTGCATGAATGTTTTATTTGTCGAACATCGGTTAAATTGTTTTGATTAAGCTAGTTTGGATGTTTATTGTATTTTCTAGTTCGTGGAACAGACACAGTCTCTATAGTGTAATATCTGCTAAAAGTCTCTATGTGCTGTGAATTAACTGAATTCTGTGTGGGCTGTGAGGTGAAATGGCAAGCAGACAGACGGTTTAGCCAGACTGTCTGCTTCCTGACCTGGGCTCCAGTTAGTAAAGTGCCAACTCTAAGACTTTTGCCAAATCAGGTAAGGTCTGCCGCAAAAAATCCTCCTCTATTGTCTATAAAAACTATGTTATTTCACAGGCATTATTTAGGCATCCAGCTATTAAGTGATGACAATCTGCTATGTATCTCATCACCACCGTAAGCAGGGAGAGGACCAGAACAGATTACTGTGTTTGACATTGTATTTGCGAATTCACACACCACTTTAAAATTATTTTTTAGTGATCTCTGACTGGCGAAGTCGAACATCATTAGCGCCGACATGAATAACAATCTTACTGAATTTACACTTAGCTTTAGCCAGCACTAAGCCAAGATGTTATGCGCTCTGGCTTCCTGTAAACATCTGACTATGGTAGCTGGAGTCTTTATTTTTCACGTTCCGTACAATAGAATCAGCAATAACTAGAGCTCTTTTATCAGGTTTTTCAGTAGCTGCATCACTGTGTGGGCAGAACCTGTTTAATGTTTTAGTTGGAACTAATCAGCTGTGTTTTCACCCACGACTATGCCACATCACGGTCACAAAGTTGCCCTGCTGCACGGGCTCTATAGCTGGAACTGGATCATGTACAGGATTGCCTGAACTATTCGCATCCAAAACCAAATCTACAGCCCTCACAATAATGGGTGATTCCGAAGTAGCGCTGTTGTTGATGCACTCTGGAAAGTAGAAAACAGTAGAACAGAAACACGACTGGAAATGCAAAATAACAAATCGGCAAACGACGCTAACACGCTACACACACGGATTTAAATTAACAGCGAATGCCAAAAAAGTTTTGATATTAGAAAAATGGTGGGATTTAAGTTATTTTTTGTTGATATAATCAACAGAGAGTGTAAAAAATAATATAAGGATTTAACAAAAAGCGAAGCTAGCTAAACCAATAATCCACCGTAAACCCAAACACATTTAATGTATATATGTATTTAACAGGTTTGCCTGCCCCAACGAAATAGTTTCAGGCAATGGTTGGAAGTTTGTAAGTTCTGAGTTTAGAAATTTGTACAAGAATTTGACTTTCTGAACATCTCAGCGAGTCCACACCATGCTGAAGGAAATGGATATGCAGAGAGGAGTGCAGATCGCAAAAATCTCTCCTGACTCTAAAGAGCTACAGGGAAACACCTTGCATCTTTACAGATGTACACCAAACTGAACTCCTTATGGGCAGGAAAAT
Source organism: Bagarius yarrelli (assembly GCA_005784505.1). Lineage (NCBI taxonomy): Eukaryota > Metazoa > Chordata > Actinopteri > Siluriformes > Sisoridae > Bagarius > Bagarius yarrelli. The sequence continues at coordinate 627,825 of VCAZ01000170.1, read as the reverse complement.
CAAAACAAATTAGATTCCATGTAAAATCAGGGGCACAGCTGCAGAGGTCACAGGGGAGAGAACAACTCCTCGGTCTGTCATTATTGAGACACATCGAGGAGCAACTGTGCAACTGAGCAACCATCAACACTTGCAGCTCATCACTGCCTCCACTTGAGAAAGTCAAACAATCAGAATATCAGCAGCCTGAGTCTCCATCGTACACTGGGATGAATTTTCCTCAGCCCCCGATTTGTAAGAGGAGAAAGAAGAAAATATGCAGGTTTAATAGATATTTATAGTAATTATTAGTAAAACAATTTGTTTCACTTAATGATAATTAAAATGTACTTTATTAATACTAAATAGAAATGTTAAATGTCAAATATAATTAATGCTGTTCAAAAAAGAAGACTGAGCAGTTGGTTAGGAGCCTTACTCAGGGGCCCAGCATTGGCAGCTTCATAGTTCAAGTGCACCAGACCAACACTTTAACCTCCACCGACTCTTATTTATTAATAATCTCGCCATATTTTAATGAGACTCTATTAGACAAAGAAAGGATATAATATAATGGCTTTGGTGTTAATTACCAAAAAAAACAGTTATATTATTCATATATTTGTCTATTTAATTTATACTTTTTAAAACAAAAATCTCAGCTTTGTCTTTATTTACCACTCATTCAATTATTTATTGATTGATTCGTTTTGTTTCATTTCATTTAGGTTTTTTAATATAAGATAGAATATATATATATATTGCTTTTTTTCGTATTTACATCCTGGTTTATTTATTTATTTCAGTAACAGTAATACTTGAGTCACGTGACTGTCTAAGAGGAAAAGTGAGAGAATAAAAATAAATGAGGTATCAACCCGTGAATTTATAATAAAATTAATAATAATAATAATAAATATTCCTATTACTATAAACACCCCAAACCCACCCCCCCTCCCCCGGTACTAGGACCTGCAGGTGGACCATAAAAACGATAAAACCGCAAAACGAGTGCATTATTATAACATTCTTTTTATTTAATTCTTTGGGGGAAATGATGTATAAACACAATAACAGTAAAACATCACCGTATCTGAGTCTCACGGCGTTTCCATGGTAACACTGCGTTCTAATCTGATCTAATGCGTTCTCGCGAGAAGTCGCGCGCCCCTCGGCGCGCCCCCTCCTCCTCCGTGCGTGCGCTGCGCCTCGCGGACACCGAGATAAACCGAGGCACCGGGTGACTGACGCGCGCGCGCGCTCTTCATACCCAAACCGTGCTATTAATAATAATAAAAAATATTTAACCGAATAAAAAAACACATCAAAGAACACGATGATGATGTCACTGGATATGAACCTGCACGTGCTGACGAAGGAGCTGTCGGTGTATCTGGAGAACCAGGTTCGGGTCGGTGGGTTTCTCGGTTCCGGGGTCGGTCTGGCGCTCGCGCTTGGATTCGGCGCCGCCTACGCCTGCTACTACTGGACGTCTATAGCCAAGGTAACAACGGGAGAAGCGTCCGGGGGGGGGGGGGGACAGGGGGGACCTGCAGGGACATGCAGGACATTCGGGGACACGCAGAAATGCGGTCATTACATCCGCAGCAAGGTCACAAAATCGCGGGGCTTGTTTTAAGGGCCAAACCGGCGCCGCTCGAGCCACTCTCTCGTCGGTGATGTAGGAGATTCCTTCTGCAGGCCACACACACGGAGGTTTTTTGTTTTCTCATTATTATTGTAATATTATAATTATTATAATTGTTAGTAATATATTTATTCATTTAATTGTTTTGATTTTTTTTGCATTTTTTGCCTTTATTGATAGGAAAGAGGGATGAAACCCGTGGGGGGGGGGGGGGGGGGGGGGGATGCGTCGGTGTAGGGGACCCGAACCGGATTCGAACCCGGGTCACCTGAGCGCAACACCATTACAGTGTTTGATAAGTAGAATAATAAATTATGAACATTGCAGTAATAAAATATCTGGCAACTCAAATAATCATAAAATTTCCTTCACATGATTTGAATAGAAGATTCAGATTCTGTAAATAATCCAGGAGCAATGAGTGTAATGAGGAATAATGAGCATCAGACCAGCTTAACTCTGTTTAAAAGCTTTTTGTAATGATTGGGGAAGTGGTAGCTCATGGTTAAAGTGGTGGACTACTAACCTGAAGATTGTAGGCTCGATTCCCAGCTCCACCAAGGCATGTGGACCCCTGAGCAAGGCCCTTAACCCCCAATTGCTCAGTTGTATAAATGAGATAAATGTAAGGCACAATGCCACTGAGAAATATGTAAGAAATATGTTATAAACATGTAATAAATGTGTAATAAAATAAGGATGATTTAAACTCAAGAGATAAAGACAGGATAAAATAAGGTTAAAACAAAACAAAAAGGAAATAAAGAATCGACCGCAGAAAAAAAGTTTGACCATATAAAGCGCTATGAGACTTTAAAAAAGAGGAACACAAATAGTCTTGGACTATTGTAAAGGCCCATGCACTTTGGGGGCCCCAGGGGATCTGTTTTATTAGTAACAGTTCTACAGTATGTACTGATAGGACCTAAATTGCTAGCATCACCCCTGGATATATATAATACACGAAACACTGTGTGAGTCGTGTATCAGAATCGTTAGTATGTGTAAATCAGTGTGTAAAGTTTCTTGATAATCTACTACCAACTGGATTCTGAAGTATACATACGATGGACACTTTACTGTCCCATGATCCCGCCGGAGGAAAACGAGTCCTCATATTCCAAAACTGTGGGAAAAAAGCGGCACTAATATGCTGTGACTTTATATTCACACTGCTGTGACACCGTAGGTCATGTGATCTGGAGAATGTAGAACTTTCCTTTTCTTTTCTTTTCTTTCCTTTTCTTTTCTTTTCTATCCTTTCCTTTCCTTACCCTTCCTTTTTTCCCCTTACCTTTCTGTGATGTCTTTAGAATGCCAATAGCATCGTGTTGTCCCATTGACACTTGACACAGTGACACTTGAACCCACACAATCCTGATAAATAAATACACAGACTGGTTTTTATTTATTTATTTATTTGATATTGACGTTCTGACATTTCCAGACTAACATGTCATGTGACCCAACCAACTCCAGCAAAGCCAAACATTTACACTGTGCTAAATTCCGTCCGCTCCTTAATTCCACCTGTGTGGGTAAAGTAGCCAAACATGAAAGTGCCCATGGTTACAGAATCCCTCTCAGTGTTGCCAGATTGAGTTGGTTTCCACCTAATTGGGCTTCATTCGATTATGTCAGACTGCATTGTCCATTATTAATCGATTATGTCAGATTAATAAAATTCCAGCTGCTTTAATACAACGACCCAGAGTTTATTTATTTATCTTTCCCAGTTGGAACACTGCACATTCTGTGCTGGTCATTTTTTGATAGTGGGGTTTTACACTTCAGTTGGGCTGAAGATCTTTGATTCAATCTGGCAGCACTGAAATAATCATTATAATAAAGCTGACTGTAAGATGCTTTCTCAGGTTGGAGCTCGGATTTCTCTACAATGATCACATGATCACTTGTTTCGGTCTTATTGAAGACGTCAAATTATGGAACTGTGTGTTTCGCTGCTTGGAGTGTATAAATGGATTAAATGTTGAGGTCATGTGTGTTTCTGTCTTTACTGATATTTTCACTTCTTCTCCCTTCTCAGCCATTATTTTCCGAACTGAATGCACTTTAAAATAATAATATTTATAATAATAATATTTATAAGATTATGTTATACTGCTCTGTACCGCATACTGCTGCCACCTACAGTACTGGAGTGTTGAGAAAAGCCTGTTTCTACAGAAAAAAACATTTTCGTAGTTTCTTCCTTCTTACTTTTTGCTCCCTTCCTTGAACCCTCTTGTTTTTTTTAGGGTCCCATTATCTCTAGGTTTTCCACTTATTATAGAACACCAAAGTAAAGTCTCTCTCTCTCTTTTTTTTTCCTCTGTCTCTCTCTCACACAGAAACCGAAGCTTGTGTCTGGAGGGAAGAAGTTTTATGAGTTTCTGAAGGAGAATTGCCCTGTGGTAACGGAGACGTATTACCCCCCTTTCTGGTGCTGGGAGAGTCGGGTGCAAACTCTGCTCAGGCCGTTCGTCACCTCCAAACCCTGGGTCTGCTACAGGAAGTAAACAATTTTTATTCATCTATCAAATGATATGGTTTACTTAATGCAATTACAAAACTGATTAAAGTCAATATAAGTATTTGAAGCTATCCATGATTTCTTTAGATTCAACCAATAGCATGATGCCGCCATCAGCATGCTTCACTGTAAGGATGGTGATCTCTGGCTGGTTCGCTGTGCTGGTCTCCTACCAAACATATCTTTTCATTTGGTTTTCTACCCAAACATTTTAATTTGCACTTATCAGAACCGAACACATTTAACTGCAGGACTTGTGGTGTTCATTTTAACTTTAGATTTAAGTTCCCTCATGAGAAATGTCCTGTAAGATTTTTCTTATATGCAGGAAGTGAGCAGTATTATGTCAGATGTTCTTTGCTGTAGGTCTCTCGTTGCTAAGCTTTTCTCTTGTCCTTTGGTCGGTTTTGGTGATGTCACTGACGTTTAATGTGTTTCAGGGTACCTTTGACGGTTACCATGGAAGTGCTGCCACTGGAGACTGATTTCATTAAACATCATGAAAAATCATCAGTTGCTAGAAATCGCTTCTATAGAAATCATAAACCAATCAGATTTAAGACATGGCTGTGCTGTAGTCAGCATTAATTCAGTTGTAATTTTAAGATGTGCTAATTACACGCATAGCACTTTGTTGATAAATACCTGAGGCACAGCTTGTGTTTTTCTTTATGTGCTTTATTACTTCGAAGACTGAACGGTCGATTTTTTGTGAAGGATTTATGGACGTGAGATTGGCAGCGTTCTTCTTCAGATTCACTCAGTCATTAGGAAGCTTCTAGTCGGATTTGGTCTCTACATTTTAGCCTTTTGTGCAGTTATTTATTATGCAACAAAGCGATTGCCGGACTGCCGTTTTGGCATACAGTCAATGCAGTCCTCTCAGACCTTTAACAGCAGTTTATTTAGCTAATAAACCGCTGAGTGTGTCGGAGGAGTTAGCTTGCAGCTTGGGTTGTCTTTAAGATTATTTGTCAATGCAGAGATGTTTTTGCATTTAAAATGCTGAATGCTAAACATCCTGCTGCTCCAAAAGAGTAAAGGACGTCCACTGCTGTAGCACAAGGTCATCTGGGCATGAGAGAGAAACATCTTCGTGTGTGGTGATGTCATCAATGGTGTGAGACTCTACACTCGTCTAGAAAAAAAAACAGAGCTGCTGTAAATGATACACTCGTCCGGGTCAGTGTCACCGTGTTATTGGGCTCTGTTGGACTTCTAGGCCTGCTAATCAAGGCCACGCAAATGCTGTGGGTTTGAGTTGGCTGCTTTCACCTAGTTTAGAGAAGTGGTGGTTCAGTGGTTACTGTAATTCCCAGCATCTCCATGCAACTGCTCATGTGGATAAATGAGATGAATGAAAAATGGTCTGGATAAGGGGCTTTTGACGAAAGAAATCACTAGCAAAGAATTACATTTATGTTTACAGCATTTGGCGAATGCCCTTATCCAGAGCTATTTACATTTATATCTTTTTCGACAACTGAGGGCCTTGCTCAGGGGCCCAAAAGTGGTGTCTTGGTGCTGTTGGGAATCGAACATGTTCAGTGTCAACATGCTTCAGTCAATATACTAAACTAATGAGACGTGGTAGTTTGTTAATTCGTCTGTCCCGAATGCAAGTTTAAGCTTTTTAGACTTATTTTAATTATTTAGGACTCTAAATTGACAGATTTGATCCAATGACTATAACAGAGTTTTAGAGAACCCATCCTCATTTGGGTGATAAAAAGCAGGAATTATGAAGTCACACTGTACAGTGTATGCAAATTAAATCATAAGAGGGGAAGACATCTAACATACCATAATACTCAACATCCACGAGTCCCCCAGATCTGCTCCTTTATCTAAGGGGAATCAATACAAAATGGTTGAATAAATAAATAAATAAATACCTTTTTAGCCTGGACTTAAACACTGCGACTGTGTCTGATTCTCCATCATTCAAGCAACGTCACTACATCAGAAATCTTTATATCACAATTAGAAACAGTACTAAAATACAGAATATAAAAATAATACCCTGATTACACACACTGCTGCTGCTGTAGTTACAATGATACATAAAGACACACAAACTACATAAACTATAAGTTCCTATCAAAACACACCAAAATCCAATCACACGATATTCCAACCTGTCCAATAGAAATACTGTAACCATGACATCATCTTTCAGACCCTTCGACTTCTAATTCAGGCTTCTCTGTTTTTTATGATATCCTGATATAAACATAAATATGATTAGGATTTTCAGAAATGGTTCTGAAAACAATCAACTATTGTAGCTTTAACTAAATCCTGCTTACACTTTATTCTCATAATCTTTTGTCTGTAATTAAAGATTTATACAAGCTTAAACTCCGGACAAACCTCCACCTTTTAAAGTATATTATATAAGTATATTATTTAATTATATAAATGAAAGATATTGCATTTGGTTGGATATCCTATTTCAGAGTGATTTTTATTTAACTGATCAGTTGAGGGCTAAGGGCCTTGCTCAGGGGCCCCAGCAGTGGATGCTTTTGGGGTACTGGGAATTATCTTAACCACTAAGCTTCCAGTTTCCCCACTTCAGAACAGTAAAAGCTCAAACAGTTAAAACTATGGGTTGTTGATCAGAAGCTGTCACTTCTGGGCCCCTGAGCAAGGCCCTTAACTGTCCAAGAACACTGTATCATGCCTTTGACCCCAACTCCCTATGCTGGGGTATTCCTGAGAAGTAACCAATAAGACACTGGCCAGAGTATTGAAATCGAAACACTGATGATTAGTGTTTCCTCTTGTGTGTGTGTGTGTGTTTGTGTGTGTGTGTGTGTGTGTGTGTGTGTGTGTGTGTGTGTGTGTGTGTGTGTGTGTAAGCTCTGAAAAGACGAGCAGATGCTGATTTAACACTGTGTATTTGATACCCGCTCTGAAATTTCACTCCGGCTGTGGGGTAATGCAGAGACCGAACCCGATCAGTTAAGAACTGTCTGTCTGAACCAGAGAGACAGAAATCAACAACACAGGCCACACAGGGGACATGTCGTCTCAGAGTGGTTAAGTAAGGGATGGTAGACGGATAAAAGGTGATGGAACTAAATTGGAAACAGGAGAAATGGAGAAAGCGAGCAATTAAGGGAAGGAGGGATCGAGAAAGTAAGAGAAGGAAGAAGGGAGTGAGGGAGGGAGTGAAAAAGTAAGGTAAGGAAGGCGGGAGTGATACTGATGATGTCAGTAATTAATGCAAGACTGAAAGTGCCAGATTGCAAATTCTCCCTCTCTCTGAAACACATACAGTCTTTCTCTTCCTCTTCATTTTTTCTTTTTTTCTGTCTCTCTTTCTGTGTCATTCTTTCTTTTATTTTCTCACTTTCTCTGGTTGTCTGCTTGTCCCTCCAGCTCTCTTTCTTTCTTGCCTTTGTTTCTTTCTGTCTCTGTCTGTCTCACTTTTCCCTTTTCTTTTTTTTTCTACCAGCTCTGGTTGCCTGTCTGTCTGTCTTCTCTTCAAAGTCTCTGTCTGTCTGTCTGTCTCTCTCTCTCTCTCTCTGTCTCTCTCTCTCTTTTTCCCTCTCTGGTACTCTCTCTCTCTGGTACTCTCTCTCTCTCTGGTCTCTATCTCTCTCTGGTACTCTCTCTCTCTCTCTGGTACTCTCTCTCACTGTACAATGTACCGTTTCTTTGGTTTTCTATTGTGCTTCCTGCAGCACTGCGCTGTAGATTAATGCGTTAGTTTGTGACGGTTCGTTCGTTCGTTACAATAAACTGATTGTAAACATGTTTGATTGTTATGTGCGGATAAGCAGAAAGGATGTAACGTGTGAAAGGAGTCTCCAGTTTCACTTCTCAAACACTCAACCATGGCGGAGTTTTAGTGCCACAAAAAAAAAGATAATTCCGAAATTAAAGTTAAAAAAACATTTTTTTGAAGAAAAAAAATCAGGTTTGGTTGTTTTGTATAAAATGGATTTGGAGTAAATTTTGATGCATCAGCACTGAGTTATAATTAGTAACAGGACACTGCAGCTGTTATGTAGAAAACAACTGTCGATGTCAAAAATCGATTTCTTATGTAATGTTTCATCTCATCATTTTTTGCTCTCTCCGAAATTTTACACTACGTAATTCTGTACTAAATTATAGAGTTAGTCTGCACTTCCTGGTCATTAATAAAGTCTCTTCTATGTAGTATAATTACAGTGAGTATGAATGAAAAAATTGGGAACTTCCTCCATGCTGTTATTGATCACATGACCCTGTTTTTATCCTCAAGTATTAAAGTTCCTTTAAACTCTTGTAAAGTCGCCGCGGCGGCGCTTCCTTTCCGCTATTTTGGAATATGACGAGTTGTCTCTTCGGCAGGATTATGGGACAGTAAAGTGTCCATCTGTGTGTACTCGGAAACTTTACACACACTAAATTACACATACAAAAGATTTGGGCATGCTACTTTTTTCATATACTCTCTTACACACACTGTATAGTATGGAAATATGCGATTTTGGATGGAGCCTCTGTTTTTTTTTTATTTATTTGGTTTTTAACACCGCTAAAAAACGCTGTCATAACAATTGACATTCCCAGCCCCTGCTAGATAATAAAACAGAACAGCACTGTGCAACCGCCATCATGCTTCACTGTAAGAATGCTGATCCCCATCATGATCTTTTTCTTCAACACTGATGATGTTTCTTATGTATCTTCAACCAGATGTCCCATTTCCATGTCATCCAAATTTCTAGTTAGTGAGACATCTAAAGAAGGAGTGGGTGATTGGTCACTGTGAGCTCCTGATGAACTGATTAGGTTTTGGAATTGATCTAAACAGGGTCGCAGGTCACACAGCAAGGTCATGTGTCTAAAAAAGTAATTTTGTATGTAATATATTTCTTTTTACGTGTCACCACCGGGGGTTTGGTGGAGATCACATCGCTTTGGAATAAGTCAGTGGAAAATATGTTAGCAAGCCGACAGCTGGTGCTGAGCGAATGTCTAAATTGAGAACAGAATGCTGACCATTTATTATTATTTTCCTTTAGAACATAATGTAATCTCTGTATTAGGGGGTTTCTCTGTGGAAAGGTGTGTTTACCTGGATAGTTGGATTACAATTTTTTAAATTGCAATTTTTAAAAGAAATTTTCTATATGTGGCTGTATAGATTGTGACATAATCCAGACACAATAGCAAACCATCTGAAGCGTGCCAGTCATTGTATAGACACTACTATAGGCTGTGTTTGTCTTCAGGAGTGACATCACTCACAGTTAATAAACCGGAAGAAAATGCTGTTGATATTTGCTGACCTAATACTGAACCTGTAACTGTGAGGGGGAAATGATTCGACCCCCTGCTGATTTTGTTTTTTTACCCACTGACAAAGAAATGATCAGTCTATAACATTAAAGTCGGCTTATTCTAGAAACAGAACAATAAAACATCCAGAAAAACACACAAAAAAGTTATACATTGATTTGCATTTTAATGAGTGAAATAAGTGTTTAATCCTCATCAACCAGCAGGATTTCAGTCTCCCAGGTGTCTTTAATACAGTTAACCCTCTATTAAAGAGACTGTCTTAACGGGACACTAATAAAGGGACTGTCTTAATGGGACTCTGTTTAAAAAGACGCTTTTAAAAGGGGACTCAAAGGGACTCTCTTGAAGGGACACTCTTAAAGGAACTCTTTTAAAGTGACTCTTTCAAAAGGACAGTCTTAAAGGGATTCTCTTAAAGGAACACTCTTAAGGGGATTCTCTTAAGGAGACTCTTTTAAAGAACTACACTGGAGGAACTTGTCAGTGATCTCAAGGCAGCTGGGACCAGAGATACCAAAGCAACAATTACAAACACACTACGCTGTAAAGGACAGAAATCATGCAGTGCCTGCCAGGTCCCCCTGCTCAAGAAAGCACATGTACAGACCCATCTGAAATTTACAGTCCAGAGAACTGAGTATACAGTCCAGAGTAATGGGAATGTGAAAAAGGGTGAAGAAGCGAGTGTCTGGATGAAATAGGTGGAGAAACATTTCAGGGGTGATGGGTGACAGAAAAATATCAGTTAGAATCAGGGGAAAGGTGTAAAAGACCTAAGTGTAAGAGAGTAGCTATGTTGTATGGTTTAAAGACACTGAGGAAGAAACAGGACATGGAGTTGGAGGTATAAAAGCTGAAGATGTTGAGGGTTGGAAAGGATAAGGAACGAGCACAGAAACATCAGAAACTCAGCTGTGTTTTGTGTTTACATGGTCACAGACGGATTAGAGATTTATTGCGCAGGAGAAAGATGTTTTATGCAAAGCCGTATTTTCTGTGATGAATAGTTTGCGTAGCATATTTGTGTTTCATGCTGCACGTAAATGTGTGTGTGTGTGCCAGTGAACTCATCAGAGCACCAGATGGAGGTCAAATATCTCTCGACTGGTTTGATAATGAAGAAAGCCTCTCTCATCCTGACACATCCACTCGCCCCACCGTCCTGCTCCTGCCCGGTCTGACTGGAACTAGTCGCGAGTCCTACATCCTGCACATGGTGCAGCAGAGCCGCGAGCTGGGATACAGGTGAGGTACAAGCTAACAACAACCCGCGGGGCAGGAGAGAGCTAGACAGATTGCAGTGGATTAGATCAGCTGTTTTCTCTGAAAGTAATACTGCATTTCACACACTATGATTGAATCACAGACAGAGGGGATTTTGTGTGTGTGTGTGTGTGTGTGGTGGTGGGGGGGGGGGGTGTTTAACGTTCCACTCAGCATCTTGCAGTTGGAGTCTGTCTGTAGTGCCTAATGGATTAACGCTTGACTTCATACCGCAGCTGCACACACACACACACACAAACACACACACACACAAACACACACACACACACACACACTGTGGTAAAGCTGTTATACAATATTCTGCTTCAGCTTTAAAAAAAAAAGTAACAGATGAGTAAATGGAGTTTCATTCATTTTCCTCATTTTTAACTTTAAACAAACAAAAATCATTTTACAGATTTTTTTGTATATCCACATTAATAATTAATAATTTATAATCTGGTCGGCGCTGTTTAATTCAACTTCCCGTACAGTTGGTGAGGGAATGGCAACCACAGAGTTTAACTGATTTAATACAGAGTTAAAAAATGAGAGAGATAATAAGATTCCAGCCTTGTATTGGTAGTCACACTGGTAATTGGTACTGGCCCTGGTAAAAACAGTATGAGTGAAGTGTGTGTGTGTGTGTGTGTGTGTGTGTGTGTGTGTGGTTTGTGGAGATGTCTAAAAGCTGCCTCATTGTTTTTCAGATGCGTTGTGTTTAACAACCGAGGCGTCTCAGGCGAGAAACTGCTGGTAAGAAAACAACTTCCTGTTTCTCAAAGCGTGTGGATCTACCTTTCACTTACTGTTGCTAAACACCAAGGGCTACGTCTGAAATCTCACACTTTCATACTATATAGCGTGTGTAATCAAGTGTGTGGAAAGAGTATTAAGTCTAAATTTTTAGTAAGTGAAAACCAGAGTGGGAATAGTTCTCTGATGATTTACTACTTCCACCCAGATTCTAAAGTACAAGAATTAAAAAAGTGCAGCCTCGCTACTTTATGCCATTTTGAAATATGACGAGTCGTCTCTCCCGCGGGACAACTCGTCATATTCCGAAATGGCGAAAAGACGCCATCCAGCCACTTTTCAAGACCTTAAAGTAACTTTAAATACTTCAGAGAAAAATGTTCCTGCAGTTCAATTACATTTTTTTATCATTCAAGTTAAAATATTATCACCCTATATCATATGTCATGTGACTATATCAAGATGGCGGATGTAGAACATCCCAAATTCATAATATTACTACCCATAGTCTATATACTATATAGAACAGACTTTATTAACGGTCCAGGAAGTGCACACTTAAGTAATTCATTTTTAATTATTATTAATTAATTAAGTAGTATGAGATTTCAGACAAAGCAATTGGTTTTTATAAAAGGGGGCGGGGCTAAAGTAACAATTTCTCTTTTAATGTTTCATTACAAATAACCCCTGATTTAATCTAATATAACAATTCGACCACTGCATTTTAGATATTAACGTTAATACACATAAAAGTTGCGATATTTTCAGAGCTGGAGTTACAGAAAATATACCATGTGCTAATTAATCTGGTAAAGTGGTTAGTGTATGTTTAGTTAGTTTTACAGATTATAACTAAACTGTTTATTTTATTTAAATAAAATAATTTTCTTTACTTTGAGTGGGAAAAAAGAGGATTGGACAAATCCAGGATCTGTTGCATAAAAAACCTAGTTTATGAGGACAGATTATTCCATTAGTAGTACAGTATTAGTGTGCATACTTGTGTGTGTGTGTGTGTGTGTGTGTGTATTAGACAGTGATGTTCAGGCCTATTACTATTTAACCTTATATCTAATAATCTTGTGTGTGTGTGTGTGTGTGTGTGTGTGTGTGTGTGTGCGTGTGTGTGTGTGTGTGCACTCCAGACGCCTCGAACTTACTGTGCAGCAAATACAGAGGATTTGGAGACAGTGATTGATCATGTTAGTAAGACTCTTCCAAGCTCCTCCATCATGGCGGCAGGAGTGTCCATGGGAGGGTAAATATTCATCACACACACGCACACACACACACACACACACACACACACACACACACACTCACTTACACACAAACACTCAGTAACACACTAATACAGTAACACACTAATATTAAAACACACTGAAGCACACACTAAGGAAATACACACTGACATACTAATACGGTAACACACAATAACACACACTTAATTACTGTGACGTACATTAATACACACTTAATTACTATAAAATACATTAATACACATTTTAATACTGTAACACACTAACACACACATTAATACTGTAACACACACACTAACAGACGCTCTAATAATGTAACACACACTAACACACAATCTAATACTGTAACACACAATAACACTCACTTTAATAATGTAACACACACTTTAATACTGCAACACACACTAACACACACTTTAATGCTGAAACACACACTAACACACATTTTAATACTGCAACACACTGTAACAGGCACTTTAAACTTGTAACATACATTAACATACACTTTAATACTGTAACACACATTAACACACACATTAATACTGTAACACACACTAACACACAATCTAATACTGTAACACACACTAACACACACTTTAATACTGCAACACACTATAACACACACTTTGAACTTGTAACATACATTACCACACGCTTTAATACTGTATCACACAATAACACACGCTAACACACTATAAACAAAACACTCTAGCTCTAACTAAAGGACACTATTGATGAATGTTGAATTAAAATACACACTTAAAGTAGAATTTTTATTAAAGCAAACATATTTCTGTACAATCAGCAACGAAAAATAAATAAACATATAACAGATCAGGAAAATGATGACTTATATGAGCTTATAGTGCAGTTCTGCAGGGATCAGTGAACTCCAGGGATTCGGTATCATTAGTGAAAAAAGTGTGATGGTGTTTTATTTCCTGACCTGTGCTGGATGTAGTTCACTTCTACAGGGAACAGATTCCAGAATTAAACACACGGAGGATGTGGAATCCGTGATAAATCCAGTGCACTTCTGTGGGGAAAAGGGGGCGGGGCCAAAGAGTGGAGAACACTGGGACGGCAAAAAAAGATCAGTTTAATGGTGGATTAATCAACAATAATTAGAATAATTAATCGATTAGGTGGAACAAAAACATTTCAGCTCATGTGTTTGGGTAAATGATCAGCTTAAACCTGTTGTAAATGATGAAGCTGTGAGTATTTTACTGATTATTTAGTAGCTTTGATCAATTATTTAGCTTTGGCAGTTAGTAGGACTGCATAATTTTTTTTACAGTGATTTATATTGCAATATGGGGTTAAGGTGTTGGACTGATACCGGAAAGACTGGGGGTTCCATTCCCAGCAACCCCAAGCCACCACTGTGGGCCCCTGAGCAAGGCCCTTAAACCATAACTGCTCAGCTGTATAAAGAAAACTAAATGTAAATTGCTCTGAATAAGGGCATCCGCCAAATGCTGTAGATGTAAATGCAAAAATATATATTTTTTTAATTTTACCAGACGATTGAATAGTTTTAGTCAGAAAGAACTGATTATTTTAAAATGTTTAGAGTGATTCGGGAAGAGAGTAAAATATAAAACACTCATTATAATAACAGATAAATACAATAGAGAAAAAAATGTAAATGAAATAAATAGTTTATGTTATTCAGTAACACAAATAATAAACTTTCACTCTAATATTAAACTTTTATTTATAACTTTTATTAAACACTTAATTCACGAATCACATGTGTTCTAAACTGTAGTGCAGTTGATCCACATTTGACATTGAACATCCTAATGTGACTATTGCAGATAAACAAATTGCCATGATTTAACATCAGTTCACTCCAAACTGACTAACCGGGTTGTAATTTAAACTAAAAGCGACAAGTGACTTTTCAAATTTAATCGTAAATTCCAGTTGGGATGTTTTTAAATTTTAATACAATGAAAACTAAAAGACTTTCAAATCGATATTTAATTTACAACAGAACATAAATAACATAAATGTTTAAACCAAAACATTTTACATTTTAATCCACTAAATGAGGTCATTTCGATTTTTATTTCTGCTGCAGGTCTTAGAATATTAGGGAAGGGACAACAAAAGGCTAAAAACTAATTAGCAATTAATTAAGTTAATTATTATCTGTCAGATGATTAGCTATTAAAGGGACAGAGTTAGAGAGACAGAATCTCTGAGACGTAAAGATGGACAGAGTCTCTCCACACTCTTAAAAGAGTGTAAAAAGATTGTGGAATATTTTTAAAACAACATTCTCCAATGTCAAATTACAAATCCCATCGTTTACAGTACTTCATTTCATAGGACATTTCAGAAAAAATGGAAAAATCTCTGTGTGTAAGGGACAAGGATTAATAAATGGACCCAGGAATACTTTCAGAAACCACCGTTAGTAAACACAATCCACCGTAACATCTGCAGATACCAACTAAAGCTCCATCATACAAACAGGAAGTCATATGTGAACATGGACCTGTCCATGTTGGTCCTATGGACCAAAACTCATTTAAAATGGACTGATTCACAGTGGAAAAGTGTTCTGTGATCAGATGATTTCAGTGTGTTATCAGTCTTTGGTTCTAAGTCCAGCGTCTCTGGTGGTATGGTGTGTATACGTGCAAATAGTTTAAAAAGACATTATGAACGTTGAAATGTATCTAAAGGTTTAAGTGTAACATATGCTTTCCTTCAGACAACGCCTATTTTAGGAACGGCCTTGTATATTTCAGCAGGACAAACCACAAACTGCAGCTTTTTCAACTACGAAGCTTTTCATAGTAGAAGAGTCTGGGTGCTAAATTAACCTGTCTGCAGTCCAGATCTTTCAACATTTGAACATCATTAAACCAAAAATACAGCAAAGACCACAAACTTAGCAGCTGGAAACCAGAAGAAGGCAAGAATGGGATCAAATTCCAAAACCAAAACGTCTCAGTTACGTATGGTAACCCTTGAGGCGTTGTGTCGAGTGTGGACATTAGGGGTCCCTTTCTGTCACCCACTCCGACGTTGTGTTGAGTGACAACACCAGGGGTCATGTTTTGGGAGCCCGATATATTGATCTATTTTGAAAAGGCCAATGGAATTGAATGAGCAGAATTTTAAGGGGAGACAGCGATATCTGGGGACGCAATGTAGCATGCCTATGGAAATAGGGGGAACACTACACAGAAAGCCTCTTCCACAGTGGAACACACACATGGGGCAGCATGAGGAGCCACTACATGTGGGGCACAACCTAGCAATGGCTCGAACGGGTCTCCCTGCAAGCTCTGTAAGACCACAGAGAGATCCCAAGAGGGAATAAGGCACGTTGCCGGAGGACATAGCCTCTAACATCTCAGCTTCGGGCTCTAACTGATGCCTGGCCCTAGACAGTGCCAGCTCAGCAGAGTTGTCAGCCTCAACGGACTTGAGCCCACTCTCAGATGCTACGGTTGAGATCTCATCTAGCTCAAGAGATCGCCGGGAAAACCCCTCACGGCCCTCCAGTGTCCTGACTGCACTGTCCTTTTGTGTTAGAATAACCCAAACACAAAAAACAGTGAGCATGCCAGTCATCGAACGCAATGGACCAACCACACCCAGAAACACACAGCCGAGAAGACACGTTTTCTCAGCCACAAGGTGCACTTTGTGAGGAAAAAATTGCTTTTTCTGGAATTTATTTGTTCAGGCACTGCTGCAGGTGCCACTGACGCACACAGGGGTTCAGCCGCCGTTGCAAGGGAGCTGCTGCTCCAGTGACATGAAAAAAGGTAAAAGAGCTATTATTCTTTTTATGAGGTTGCTGCCGCTGCCGTTGCTGCTACCGCTATCCTTAACCATAGACTTTCTTTGTCTGCTGTCTACCAAACCTAGGAAGACTTCACGCCCTGCTCCTTGGCTGTCGGATGTGTCACGCAACAATTGCCGAGAACTGAGATCAGCAGAAAGAAGATGAAAGAAAACACATCTCAACACTGATCTTGCCACCTACCATGCTCTTTTGTCGAAGTTCTCTTTAAATGTGACTTCAGCCAAGGCTACCTTCTACAAAAAAAACTTGAAGCTTCAGCAAAAGACCCTTGCAAGCTTCACAAAATATTCTCACTACTCATACCTCCAGCTCCCCCATTCCACCCTTTCTGCCTGCAGAGGACTTCGCTTCCTTCTACGATGAAAAGACTAAGCAAATCTGTAAGAGCTTTACCACCTCTTCAGGTAACCTTAAGTTTCCACTCATGACTTCTTCTCCTCTACTGTCACATTCTTCTACCTTAGGATCAGAAGCGGTTCAACAAGTCACCCTGTTCTGCAATCCTACCACCTGTCCACTGGACCCAATCCCTTCGGCAATGCTCCAGACCATCTCTTCTGATCTTTTGCCTGTTATCTCTTTAACCATCAATGGCTCCTTATCTTATGGTCAGGTACCAACATCTTTTAAGAGAGCACGGGTTACTCCTATCCTGAAGAAGCTTGCGATAGACCCCTCAGATATCACCAACTACAGACCGGTATCATTTCTTTCTTTTCTTTTTAAATTACTTGAACGCACTGTCTATAATCAACTGTCTCTCTTTCTCACACAGAACAATCTTTAAGACCCCAATCAGTTTGGCTTCAAAGCTGCTCACTCTACAGAGACCGTCCTCTTGGCAGGCACTGAGAAGCTGCATGCCATCAGATCATCCAAACTGTCATCTATCCTCATCCTTCTCAACCTTTTAGCTGCATTCAACATGGTCAACCAAAAGATCTTGCTGTCCACTCTTAGTAGTCTCTGTATTTGAGGAACAGCATGGCAGCGGTTTGCTTCTTCTTGGAAGGCCGCTTCTTGGAAGGCCGCTTATATCAGGTAACATAGACATAAACATCTGCCCCACGCAGACTTTCCACTAGTGTCCCACAAGGCTCAGTACTTGGTCCTCTTCTTTTCTCCATACTCACTCACTTGGCAAAGTTATTTCCTCACATGGGTTCACTTACTATTGTTACATGGATGACACTTAACTTGTCTTTTCTTTTCCTTCATCAGACACCACAGCTTCTGCAAGGATCTCAAATTGCCTGGCAGACATATCCTTATGGATGGCAGCTCACCAGCTGAAACTCAACCCTTGCAAAACTGAACTACTTTTTATCCCAGCTGACTCATCCCCATGCCAGGATCTTGCAATCACCCTGGACAATTTGCAGATCTTCTTTTCGACCAGTGCTTGCAACCTTAGGGTAACTATGGACAATCAATTATCCTTTTCTTTACATGTTGCCAACATAACACGATCCTGCTGGTTTATTCTGCATAACATCCGGAGGATTCAACCATTCTTAAGTACTCAGGCCACTCAGTTGCTTGTGCAGTCTCTTGTAATTTCTAAACTAGACTACTGCAACTCGCTCCTGGCTGGCCTACCTCTGAGTGGCCTACCCGATGAGCAGTATTGCGGCTGGTCTATTTATACCAGAAGTACCGACCGTGACCAGCTATGCAAATTCTGCAAATTCTGTCCTCCCAAAACGTGACCCCTAGTGTCGTCAGTCAACACAATGTCAGAGTGAGCGTCAGAAAGGAAACTCCAGAAGCTTCAGACGTTATAAAACTGTTTTATAAAGAATAGGGGATGCAAAATCATGGAAAACACACCCTTTTTCAACTATTCTAAGACCTGCAGCAGAAATCAAATATAAAATATGCTCATTTTGTGGATAAAAGTGTAAAATAGTTTATATTACTATGTTTATAAAATAGTTTATATTACTATGTTTTATTGTAAATATAATATTGACTTATTTAACAGAAATTGACTAATTAAAAAAAAAACACATCAGTTATTTTTTCATTGCATATATATTTGCTAACAAATCATCTACAAAAATTTTTGTTATCATATTTTCTGTAAAATTTGTGTTTTTTTTTGTTGTGGTTTTAAAAAAAAATCTTTTACAAAAAAAACTCTGAGCTTTGTTCTCTATAAAGAATTATTCAAACAAACACACAGGTGGCTAACAGCTAACCTAAAGTCTTACCGTTTCCACATTCTATTGTGTTTCTTCTGCAGTATGATGCTGGCAAACTATTTGGGTCGTAAAGGAAACGCTACGTGTTTGAAGGGCGTGGTCGTGTTTTCAGCCGGCTGGGATGTATTCGAGTGCACCGCTTCCTTGGAGAAACCTCTGGATCGCTTTCTCTTCAACGCTTACCTCACCAGCTGCCTGCAGGCCTCCGTCCACCGGTACATCCGGACAGCATTAGCATTATCAGAATCTTTTCAAATTCTTTATTGTCAGCTTACATTTATCTTAATTTTTAATCCAAAGAAGCAGTGGGGGTTGAGGATCCAGCAGTGGCAGATTGGTGGTCAGAAGTTCAACACCTTAACATCTTAACCACTCAGCTAACACCCCTGGCGATGCCTAGCCTAGCATAATATGGAACTTAAAAATATACTCAGTCCTTAAGTATGGAACTGAAGTCTCACTAAAATTGGGTTCAGATGCTAATCTGCTTGCTGTCTTTGCTAGTTTTTTTTAGAATAAAGGTCTGTTTAACATAAAATCTAAAAAGAAATGGTATTTTAAATAATCCAACGTTATTGTACAGCATTTGAGTCGGTTTTAATATCCACACTGAAAATGTGTTTTTACAGACACCGGCCTGTTCTCGAGAGGAATTATGACATAGACCATGTGATGAAGGTGAATAAACAAAAATACAATTAACAAAACTTATAATATCATAGTTTTTTAATGTTTTTTTTTTTCTTCTTTTTTTTAGGCCAAAACTATTCGAGAGTTTGACGAACGTTTTACGTCCAAAATGTTTGGCTACCCGACTAACGACGATTACTACCGAGACGCCAGTCCTATTTACAAACTAAAGTCTGTGCAGGTGCCCATGTTGTGTCTTAACGCTGCTGATGATGTTTTCTCTCCTAGTCATGGTGAGGAAGCTGTCCACCACTGTTTATGTCCTGAACTCTGATTGGGCAGAGCTCTGCCTGTAGTGCATGTTTATATTACTGAATGCTTTCTAATACA
Organism: Bagarius yarrelli; assembly: GCA_005784505.1. Lineage (NCBI taxonomy): Eukaryota > Metazoa > Chordata > Actinopteri > Siluriformes > Sisoridae > Bagarius > Bagarius yarrelli. Next base: position 608,021 of record VCAZ01000170.1, on the reverse strand, counting down.
TTTCTAAAAAAAGATCAACTGATGTAATTTTTTTTAAACAAATACCGATATGATAACCAAAGAATTAAAAACTAATATTTAGTAATTTTACTTAAACTTACTTTTACTTTTACTTACTTATTTTAAAACTAAAAATAAATACAAAAATAAAGTGCAATTGTTATTATGAGGATGCCCAGGTAAACAAACAGGTAACAAATAAAGAACTAAATAATTTAACACATTTGAATATAAATAATTAAAAGTTAAACAAAAAAAATCTTTGCTAGGGTAGTGTGGCTCTTGACACTTATAATACAAAACTGATATTAGACAATCAGTAAGGATTGAATATCACAGAAAATAGCAATCGATCTCTAATTCCTACTACGTGGCAACAGACATTTATGATAGACACTTTACATAAACAGATAATTGTTGCTATGGTGACTGTTCTTGTAAGGAAATGTTTATGTAATATATTTGGAAGAATTGTCCAGTGTCAGCAGCGGTAAAACTGTAACTTACATACATTTCATTCATGTGTGTGTGTCGTAGCCATTCCTGTCGAAGCAGTGAAGCAGAACCCAAATCTGGCGCTTCTCATCACGTGCCATGGCGGCCATATTGGATTTCTGGAGGGTCTATGGCCACGTCACAGCACCTATATGGACCGAGTTTTTCGCCAGTTTGTAAAGGCGGTGATTGAAAACGGTAGCGTGCTAACGAACTTAACAAGCTAACACTTTGATAACCCGCTTAGCAACAGCACCCCCTACACCCAGAAGCAAAAAAAAAGCTACATTTTCTGATTGGGACGTTTGTTGTTCTAATCACAGCAAGTTGGTGGATTCAGCTCGCTCAGCCTGTTCAACTCTTTTTGTTACTTTTTCCTGTATCTTTTCTGTATATATATATATGTGTGTGTGTGTGTGTGTGTGTGTGTGTGTGTGTGTGTGAGACTCTTAATTCAAGTTGAGAGAACATTACTTTTTCATTATACTGTGTATATATTTTCAAATACGCTTTCTTGACCAATGGATCAACTAAAAAAAAAGTGTGATTTTCGTAATCGTTCCAATCAACATTTAATTATCTTTCTCCTCTCTAAACTGGAGACTCAGATATCTGTCACGTTCTGACCCGTATTTACAGGTGATTAGGTAGGATCTAAAAACTAGTTAAATAAAAACTTATTTAAAATCCGTTTTTAAATCAAACATGAGTGTGGCAAGGCGAGACACTGCATTTAGAGAACGTTGACTCTAATAAATCATAAGAAAGGCAATTAATCAACAATTTATTTAATATTAAATTCACTTGAATTAAATTCCTGTTGAAATGGTGTTTGACATTTATTAATAAGGCAAAATAAACCAAAATAAAATACCGTTTTAATGCTTGTTTCTGAGATTTTAGAATAAAAATTAAGGGGAAAAGTTAAGGGTAAAATTTTTAACTATTTTTGAATATTTTTTGACCTATGAAAATTTAAGGTATATTATCTAAGTAGAACATTTTGGTGGCCCAAATTTTTAAGGCACTAAATTGTTGGTTGGAACAGCAGGAAGACCAGAGTTTAAGCCCCACCGCTGCCAGTCAGCCACTGTTGGGTCCTTGGGCAAGACCCTTAACCCTTTCTGCTCCGAGGTCACTGTATCATAACTGATCCTGCGCTCTGACCACCAACTTACTAAGATGGGATATGGGAAGAAATAAATTTCACTGTGCTGCAGCGTAAATGTGACAAACCTTGGCGGACAAACAAATATTCTGAGGTAAATGTTTTGCTAAATATTCTGAGACAAAGATTCTGAGATAAATATTCTGAAATATTATGATATAATATTATGAGGTAAATATTCTGAGGTAAATATATTGGGATATATTCTTAAATAAATTATTTGAGGTAAAAATACTGAGGTAAATACTCTAAGGTAAATGTTTTGAGATAAATATTCTGAGGGAAATATTCTAAAATAAATATTCTAAGGTAAATATTCTTAAATAACTACTCTGGGGTAAATATTTTAAGGTAAATATTTTGAGGCCAACATTTCCTTAAAAAAAATAATTTCAGTTATTTCTTGTTTAATTAACACTATAAATTTCTGTTCTAGTGCCAGTTTCTGTATAAAATAGGTGAAAAGAGGCTAAATTCTAATGCAAATATTAAAGTGAATATTCTTTGCTTGGAAAAAAAATAATATTCTGAGGTAAATTTTGAGGTAAAAAATTCGAAGGTAAATATTCTGTGATATTCTAATTATAAAGCAGGTCTAATATTCCTCAGAAATATCCTTTTATTTATTTACCATTAAATTCTGTTTTAAAGTCAGTTTGTGTATAAACTGCAATATTCTAAAGTAAATATTCTAAGCTGAATATTTTGGAATAAGTCTTAAAAAAAAGATAGATTCTAAGGTAAACATACTGAGATAAATTGTCTAAAGTTGAATATTTAAAAATTAATATACTTGGGTACATTTATGAGCCAACACTTCATTCCTCTAAAATATCTATTTAATTAGTGACAATAATGAAAATATGATTTACATTTCATGATTAGATCTCATGTAGAAACAAAAATATTAGGCCACACATTGTGCCCTAAGTTATTTCTTTTGTATTTACTGTTGTAAGGAAGTTGAGGCGGAGATCATAATGGCATGTTTATTGACTCTGAATGAGAAAAGAATGTTTGAGAAATAATTAACAGGAATTTTGAATAGCTGCCTGCTGTGTCTCGCCTTAAATGTCAGTTTTGTAAATTACTGTATTTGAATGGATTGGCTATGATTCGTACATCTGTCCCTCTTTCACATAACTATTTCAGTTCAAATGTTCAGTGTACTTATGATTTAGGGTTAGAGGAAACTTTTTGGCTACATGCTCATTACAGATGTGAATGACATTAATGATTCTGCTTCGCTAAAACCGGCCTGGCATGCGCACAAACAGACAATGTGCACGGTTCACACAACCGAATCTGTTTTAAACAATCCCTCTTTATAACACGAATAAACTGGCTGCATAAGGGTTCTTGTTTATGGCTGATTTAGTAGTAAAACCGAGAATATAAATAAATTTAACCTATGTATCTACCAAACATAGCTTTGTAGGTTTTAAATAACAACAATCGGCATGAACTATAGCTAGCTGGCTAGCCGTACGCTGACGTAGGACATAAATACATAGCAAAATTAGCTTGTTTGTTAACATTATCTTGATAGCTAGCTACTTCAACCTACATTATGTGTCCTCGGGTAAGGGATTAGAAAGTAACTTTGAAAGGGGGTGGCCATGACTGTACGCACAGTATGAAATGTTGTTATCTGCAGTTTGATAAAATTGCCCTCATGTACGTGTATCTAAGAGCAGTTCTAAAAGCAACCTGAATTAATTTCAAACTCCTTAAAATTATTTTTGGGGGCAAAAAAACAAAATGATTTTAGCAACTAAAATGTGAATATAAGGTGTGTTTTCAAAGTTCAGTGGTGGCTCAAATGGTTAAGGTGCTGAGTTGTTAATCTGAAGACCAGAAACACCTGGGTTTAAGCCCCACCTCCGGCAAGTCAACCACCGTTGGGTCCTTGAGCAAGACCCTTAACCCCTCCTGCTCCAGGGGCGCTGTATCATAGCTGACCCTGCGCTCTGACCCCCAACTTAAGATGGGATATGCAAAAAATGCATTTCATTGGCTCTGTACATGTACCCTCCACAATGAATTGAATATACTTAATTATTTGCAATTTCTACTAATGCAGTATGTGGTTGTCTAATAGTGCGAATAAAAGCAGTAAAATCAGAAATACTTTTTCAATTACAAAACAATTTTATCTGTTATCTTTTCCATAATGTAAATATATGTGTGTTTTAATAATATTTTTATTTTAATGTAGCTGTTTTCTCCTCATCCTCGCTAACGCTGAACCTTAACTTGAAAACAGTTCTTCCCTAAGAGAAATGATCTAAAGCCAGTGTTACAGTCACGCAGTTGCTGACTGTGAAAGCAGAAAAATCTTGGTTAAGCATGTTGTTTGGAATGAGTGATGAATATTCCCAGCTGTCTTTAGAGCGAATAGACCTTTGGTTAATGAATTAGTGTAGATCGTTTTTTGCTCATTAAAAGACTAATTTGTTCTACGTTTCTTGCTGTATTGCTTTGTATATGGAGGAGTTTTCTTCTGCTATGTTTGATCATCTTACATGTTTATCATATTCACTTTTTTCACCAGTTAGATAATTTAACACAGATCAAGTCTTCAAGTCACCTTTATTTATAGCACTTATTTGAAGTGCTTTTAACAATAGGAAAGCTTTACAGAATCAAATAAGACAAAAATGAACACACGCTAAAACACTAATTTCAGTTTAATTAATATCTGTAAATTAAAGAGTCCCCAACTAAGCAAGTAAGAGCAAGAAACCAAAACAAACCCTTGGGAGATACCAGGTTCAGTCAGGGAGAAACCATAAGGTTATTTCATGCTGCTGTAAACTTTCTGTAGTCTTATCTGATTGGCTGTCTAGAAGACAAGTTAATTGTTTCTGTTTGAATAATGAGGATGTGTGTGTTATGCGTATTCCGGCTTAAAGAGATGGGTCTTTAATATAGTTTTTATATTAAATAAAAAAGGTAAATATATTTTAAAAATAGATATTCCAGGCAATATTCTAAGGTAAATATACTGAAATAAAATGTCTGAGGTAAATATTTACATCGATATGTTAATAGGAATGGTGTTCTTGGGGTAATTCCTCCTCCTCTTATAATGGCAAGTTGAGTTGATGCCAAAGAGCTTGATTTTGGTCTTATCTGACCACTACACTTTTACCCAGTTCTCCTCTGAATCATTCAGATGTTCATGACAAACTTCAGACAGACCTGTACATGTGCTTTCCTGAGCAGGGAGAACTAGCGGGTGCTGCAGAATTTTAGTCCTTCATGACGTTGTGTGTTCCTAATTGTTTTTCTGGTGTGGTCCCAGCTGCCTTGAGATCATTGACAAGATCCTCCCGTGAAGTTCTGTGCTGATTCCTTACTGTTCTCATGATCACTGGAACCCAATGAGGTGAGACCTTGCATGGAGCCTCAGACTGAGGGATATTGACAGTTATTTTGTGTTTTTTTCATTTGCGAATAATTGCACCAACATTTATTACCTTCTTTCCAGCTTTGTGCAGATCTAGATAAATGTAAAAATATATAGTTGAAGGTCTTTATTTAACTCAGCAGCTTCAATTTAATTTGATCTGTTTGTATTGTCGCATATAGAAGTCATCTCACATCTTTAGGAGTCATCTCCTCCACATGACCATGAGATAGTAAAGTGTCCATTGTATGCATCCTTCAGAATGTGGTAAAAGTAGTAGTTTATCCAGAAAATTTTTGCATCCCAGGTATCTTTTATACAGGTAATAAGCGATAGGTAGGTAGGTAGGTAGGTAGGTATTTATTTGTGTGAGGACATACATGCCAAGAAGACAGCTGAAGATGGCGAACACAGAAAAATGTAGGTTTTGTGTTTCTCCGTGCCAGCAATTATTTTAGGCACAGATACACATTTGTCGCTAAGTTAAATACAGAGTGTTCAGCTGAAAATATGTAGTAAGTCAGATAAATGTTTTCTATAAGCTAGGGTGCAACCTCTACTCAGGAGCCTCCTACCTATTTAGTATGTTCACACCAAGTTGTGGTGTTTTTGGAACAAGCCATATTCAGCCAGACTGTTTATCAGATACAGGGTGCTAAACTCTAATATAATGGCAGCTAAGGAGTATGGTTACCAGGTAATGTCACAGGTTGAACAGACACTAGCAGACTAGCATCCCTGACAGCAGGATCGTCCTTGGCGGCCCCTGAGCTGATTACCAACGCTTCCAAAATTACTTTGTGGTGGGAATTTGTATCTCAAAAATGTGAAAAGTAAGTTAATATATTTGATAAATACTAATTTAAAGGAAATAAAATTATAGTGTTGAGTTATAGTGTCAAGTGACCACATTTTGGGAGCCCGAATACCTCTGAAATATTTTAAAAAAGGTCAATGAAATTGGACGAGCATAATTTGCATATCCGGTCACGCCCTGTATTTACGGGTGTAAATAGACGACTCCCTTGGGACGGTCCGGGCAGTGGCATAAGGGACACAATGTCACTATTCCCTCCATCAGGGAACGAGTGTTACCATACGTAACCGAGACATTCTCAATCTGTCATTCGCTTTCACGTGTATCGAGTGACGGTATTAGGGGTACTATACAAAATGTAACTTGCCTGGCACATGTCATAGGTCTACCAAAGTTAAGTGCCGACAGGAAGCATCATGTTGAAGCACAGCCTTACTTAACGTCTTGACCTACCAGTGTGCAGAATCACCTCACGTTCTCCCACAAGGTGGTGGATATAGTGAAGGCGAGATCCTCAACGAATCCTCATCGGATAGTCACCTTCCTGTTACTCACTGCTGGCAGTCCTGCCACACTGGGACCACTCTGCTAGATCAGCTGGGGGTGGAGGGTGGAGTGTGCTGTTTGCTGGAAAAAAGGTGGACCCAGGGTCAGACAACAGAACTTTTACTGACTAAATGTCATAAGCCTTCCCCGGAGGGTAGGAACGTTGGGGACAAGCTCTACTCTCTACCCTTTGTCAAAGTCAGAGGCACCACACAAGACTCTAAAGTAAACAGGTTCCATTCACAGGTTGTAGAACTTGGCAAATGTGTTGGGAGTAGCCCAACCTGCAGCCCTGCATATGTCTGCTAGTTAGGCTCTATTCACCAGGGCTGTTGTGGCAGCCATCCCTCTAGTAAAATTAGCCCTCACCCCCAGGCGGCAAAATAAAACCCAGGCCTGAGAAATTCTCCCACTTCTCGTAGATCTGACAGTTGTTTATGTTTGTCATTAATGTTGTTCATAAACTGCAGCCGATTAACAAGAATTGATTGGTTTTCTGTCCCAGCTACCTCAACCATTGGACACTAAAAAGTCTCATGAATAATCCCTTTGCCATCATAACCTATTTGGGAGGTGTGTCTGAATGTCTCTGGGTGCGGATATGCAAGAGTTGGATAAATCAAGCAGGAATTCTTCATTGAATCAATATCCAGAAAGTTAGCAGCTGCAGATTGTATTCGGGATCTTGTACGTTGGGAGAACGGTGTGTGTGAGGTAACAAGATGAAGATGGCTATTATGTAGTATTATATGGTGTTAGTATGATGGTTGGTGTGATGTGTTTTTTGGTTCTTACTGTCTGCTTTAGTTTGCCATATATTAAAAACAGCCCAATCTATTTTATCATTCATCATTCTTAACGTTTACTTTTCTTCTCACCATTTTTTCTTGCAACCTAGTTGTTGCTCACTTAAACCCCCCCCCTTTTTTTTAGTATAACCACATTCATTTTTCCACATTTTATATTGTGATAACCAGCCTTGACCATAATTTGGCATAAAACTAACATTTGGATGTGTCGCGACTCCGCTCTTCAACCACCTGAGGGCGCCGTCACCGGAATTCTGAACAACTCTTCTTCTGTTACCTACTTCCTGTCGGCTAGCTTTATAAGACATTTATCCTAACACGTTGCGAAGGATTGTTCTAAATGACTTACCAAGCGGTTCTCTGTGTGTTTACCTCGTGTTCTGACTTTGGCTCTGTTTCTCGGTTTTGGATTATTGGATTACGTTTCGGATTTGGATGCTTGAATTTATCTGTCTGCTGTGTACCGTTTATCTGCCTGCCTGACAACTCTTCTGAATATCCTTCTCTTCTAAATAAAGTCTACATTTCTGCATTATGGATTCTACTCCCTCTGCATCCTTACAGGATGACTGCACACCTTAAAAATATGGTTATTAGTTTTTTGCATTTTTCATGCCATTCTCCATAATCACTATTGAACTTAAACAATTCTCCCCCTAATTCTACAAGAAAACTTGCCTTCTAACCTTTGCACCTTTTAAGGCCATTAAATTACCTTTTGAACTGCTCTTTTCTGCTCAGAAACCTTAAGGGGAATGCGTTCAGATTTTTTCCCTCAATTTACCCATGCTCCACAATGTCAGCAACTTCAAACGAAGTAACCCAGAGTATATTCTCAGTCATTTATCTACTCCTCTATAAACCTTCACCTTATTTGCTGACTTTTACCCTGTTTAGGTTCACATTTGCCTATTCAGCCCAAGACCACTTGCATAATACAACCTTTGGTAACAGAAATTCTTTATTGTGCGGAAATAGGAAAAGAAACATCCATTGATTAAAATGTAAATTTAACAGCAGCTATCAAATATACACTTTGGTCAGATTGTTTCTGTAGAATATTTAAAAGAAGTTAGAAATTATAAACCCAGACACCTATGAATTAACATGACCTAATATAAATTATTACGTTACTTTTTATTATTAAGCCGTACTCTACTATACCATAACCATTACATTTACATAAAGTATAAGTGTTCTTACAGATAGATTCATAACTGATGCCTTAAAATGTATTAATAATATAAGTACAGTACTATTTTATTGTAAAATTGTTCATATTTGCAGTATTACTAACAGTAGTATCATAAAAATTCCTACCAGTTTAAATCTTCAAATTCAAAGCAGGGGATTAGATGTAAAATATTTTAGTTGAATCTTATAAAATTTTAGGGGGAGACCCAGGACAGGTCGCCAGTCCATAACAGGGCCACATACACAGACATTGTCACTCCTATGGGCAATTAAGAAGCACCAATCAATCGAACATGCATGTATTTAGGGGGAGGGGGGGGGGGGGGGGGGGGGGCTATGTGGGTTGCAGAGAACCCACAGTAAACCCACACAAGCACAGGGAGAATATGCAAACTCTACACAGTAAGACCCCTGCAGGGAAATTAAACCCGGAAACCTACTTACTGTGAGGCAACGGTGCTAAACACTAAGCCATCGGGCTGCCCTACAACAATAATAATACTGCAAATCTGGAAAAAAAAAAAAGGAAAACACACACAAAAAAAGGAACCACACAAAAAAAGCAAACTCCCCACCCCCCACTGCAGCATTATTATACAAAAATAATATACAAGTCTATAATAACATATATAAACATGTTTAATGAATTACACCAGGGGTGTCAAACTCAGTTCCCGGAGGGCCGGTGTCCCGCAGTGTTTAGATTCAACCTTATTACAAACTACAAAAACGTTTTTTTTTTTTTTTAAACAAGTCTAAAAGACATGATTAGCTGGATCAGGTGCAGTTACTTAGGGTTGAAGCTGAACTCTGCGGGACACCGGCCCTCCAGGAACTGAGTTTGACACCCCCTGTGATAGATTAACATATATATCATATGCTTAATATCAAATTTGAATCTATTGCACTGGCTACCAAACGAAGAAAAATGTTTGACTACAGCCTTTAGTGGAGTACCGGATTTTCTCTATTGTAAGGTGATGCATAAGATCCCTAATGCAATGACAAAAAGTGGGCGGAGCTTTGTCCTTCCACTTACATTATATGAGACGTCTAACGATAAAGTTAAAAGAGGGAAATTATATGTTTTGTATTTTTCTCTCTATAGAAGCAGAGTTCTGTAGTCCAACCGAATATTATAAGAGCAGGAGAAAGTTTAATAGATAAATATAGAGCTCCTAAAAGAAAATTAGATATTAATTGCCAGAAATTCCCAAGTGTTTTTAACTATATTTTAAGACATGTTTACATTTCATTATATTCTTTCCTAAAGTGGCGGATATATTGGTGTGAAAATTTGTTTGTTTTGATTTTTTATTTCTACATTTTCTGCAGAACGGTTTTGTCCGGAGAGAGCTGGATTGCACCTAAAGGATGACAGTGGTGGTTTTCAGGTTCAGGGTAGAATACAAGGTGTACCTCTTCTTCAGGTTCATGCAGGTTTGTCATAGAAGAGATCCAAACACCTCAAATTACCCTTTCACCTTAAATTACTCTTTGCTGAAAGAGAAACTTTTGTTAGCATTTTAAATCATATTGACAGCGTTGCTAAAAAAAAAAAAAAAAAAAAAAAAAAAAAAAAAAAAAAAAAAAGGCCTTAATCATTTGCGTTCTACCCCCATAAGAACAAGAGCAGAATTCTGTATCATGTGAAAAGCTGTATTATTCTTCGCTAAAAGATTTTTTTTTTTAAACATTTAAAACAGCCATCCATCCATTGTATTAAACCGCTCAATCCAATATAATTTAATACATAAAAATATATCAAACATAAATTTAGCTTCATGCTAATAATCAGAACTAGACCCAATTATGAAAATAAATAGAAAATTATCCTAGGGTTATTTTTTTAAAATAAATGAATAAACTAAAAAAAGATGGACTATAAATACACCAAACCAAACGAAATTATACAGGGTATCTGTGGTGAAGTTAATGCAGTTGCCTGCCTGTCTGCTTTAATCTGCTGTGTTCAATATTTTTTTCCTAAATAACATTACATATTTAGAACCTCGGTTCCCTGTTTTCAATCAAGTTCCCCTTTGGGAACCATTTTTCTTATTGAATCAATAAAACCTTGTGATATAAAGCAGTGGACAACAATAATATATATTAATTATTAAACTAGTGATTTAGAAATTTTAGCCTTAAAATTATAACCATTCATCACTGAAAATATAAATTGTTTTCACATTTTGACCTCCCAGACCAGTTTGAAGGTAATGAGCAGCAATATAGAAAGCAAAACTATGGTAATGGAAAGAATCGTTATGATCACCACCGCTGCAACAGACCTTCCAGCATAACCACTACCAAGACTGTCTGGATTTTTTCCTACAAATACAAAAAAAGAACAATTATGTTCAAAGTTTTGTAAATGTAAAAAGGGAAAGGAGATCAATTTCAATATCATGGTTAGTGGCTGAAAATTATAAAAGTTGCCAGAGAGACCAATTCCAGACAAGAAAATTTTAACTGGCATTAAGCATTGGCATGTGATAATCACATCCCATGACTGACTGCAGAGGCCCAAATGGAACCTGCTAAAGTACCTTAAGCACCAGAGCCACATTCCAAAAGGGCAGGAAGAGAGGTTGAGGTGGATTTAACATCCTGCTATCTCTCAGAAATGTAATGTCCAGATCTTTCCATCCCACTGTCTTGCCACCAACTCTGTGTGCCAAAATTGTAGCCACATATACTTTAAGGGTGGAGGGACACAGCCTTTGCTTCTGCACCCTGCAACAAGTTGGGATGCCCGAGGAGTCTACTGGACCCTTCTTTGCAGATAAGAATGTTCGCCGTTGTCCCTCTTTGGGACTGTGGTGGTGCTGCGTTCTCCTTTCTGCAACAAGGTTTGGAGTGCGGCAACACTGACAAAAGATCTGCAGTTTGTCACTCGCAAAGCAAAGACAGATGACTTTGTGTAATATCTGTAATATCGTGCCCAGTGAAAAGGTGCAGGATTTTTACATATCAGCTGGGCTAAAAATGCGATGCACCTGCGACTCGGTTATACTTGTGCTTTGATGCATGGCAGCTGGATGTGCTTATCACATGCTAACGTTCATTGGCACGTTTGGACACTCTTGGAGAAGATTGGTCTCTCTACCGAATTAGATTGTCACCAAATGAAAAATCATGATTTCTTACTTTGTCTTAGTTGAATACTGTCCGACCATTTTGTATCTGCAACAACTTTGCCTCTCTTGTTGACTAAAACATATTTAAAGCTAGTGGGGGAAAAAAACCATCACAGATATCACAAAAAATAAGAATAAATAACATCTTAACATCTCATCTTATCAGCAGTTTAATGCCATTTCTGAGCTACAGCTTAGCATGTACTGCTCAATTATCTTACTAAAGTGTTTGTAGTCTTAAACCTTCACTGCTCAACTAAAACATCGGAGTTGTGTCATTTGAATAAAAGTGTCTGCTTTATGGTGAAACTATAAATAACATTTTATTGTCGAATAAGATGTCTGGACTACCTGACAGTTTCGCTCTCAGGAAACACACCATTGCAGTACATCTCAGTACAAGCACCATCTTCTCCAACTAAAATATTGTAAGGAGGTTCAGCAGGGCAGGGTACATCAAATTCAGAGTTTACAGCTATCGTGAAGTATTGTAGTCCATTAGCAGTGAAGGCATCTTTGTAATCAGAGCGAAAATCTATATCTTTCTTTCTGTTGTCAAAAGTGCTTGTTGCTATAAAGTAGAAGAAATAAAAACATTAAGACAGAAGGTGCACAAAATTACTGGAAATATATTTGAGCACAGTCTTTAAGAAGATAACTATGGGTTAAAATAAAAAAATAATATGTCAATATTGGATGATTTAAGAAATAATTTTCCTGTTTGTTTTTCAAAACATCTGTAATTTTTCCCAGTAAAATTTTCTGTTGTAAATTCAGTGTTGGGTTTTAATTTTCTGTTTCATTTTATTTGAAAACACACAAACAAATTAAATTTACCTGAGCTAAGCGCAGCCACCAGCCATATAGTACAAAAGCTTTTAAAACACAGGGTATCTTGAACACTCGAAAAGTAACAGTTTGGCATCTGAAGGCTCACAGTGTCTACTGTGATCGGTAAAGCTACATCCGTCGAAACAGTTGGTGTGAAGTCGACTCTGGCTGTAAAAAAAACCCAGAACAGTCAACAAAAATAAATAAAAAGCAGAACAGGATCGGCTCCTCAGTGAAAATCCAAAAATGTGATGCACCTGCTGCTCATTTATACTAGCTATGATGCACGACAGCTGGATGTTATTATTGCATGTAATCTTTCATTAATGAAGATTGGTGTGTCTACTGAGATTCCCACTTTTTTGGTCCCCAAATGATGAATTTTAAGTCCTTACTTAGTTTTTAGTTGAATGTCGTCCGACCAGTTTGTCTCTGCAAGAACTTCAGGCCCCAATCTGACCATAATATATTTAATGCTATTGGGGAAAAATTACATCACAGACATGAAAATTATAACATGTTTACTAAAGCAACTTCCTTGTCTTTAGAATAAAAATCATAGCATATAGAAGATACCCCTACCTATAGCAAATTATCATTTATCATTTATACACCTGAGGGTCAAAGGCCCTGCTCAAGGGCCCAGCAGTGCTGGCTTTGTGGCCCTGGGAATGAAAATGAAGACCGGAATTATTATTTGAGCTACGACCTGGAATGTAAAACTCAATTAACTTATTAAAGTGTTAGTAGTCCTAGAAAAATTATATCATACCAGGACCACCAAGCTGCCACTGCCCTTGAGCAAGACTCTTAAACCGCCACTGCTCAGCTAAAAAACCTAATGAATGTCGACTGAATAAAAGTGTCTGCTTTGTGCTCTCAAAATGTGAATAAAAAGACTTTTAAATCACATGAACCAATATTTTATTCCCAATAGAACATAGAGAACGTAACAAATAATTAAACTGAGAAAGTTTTTTACATTTTTATGCACAAAATGAGCTCATTTGAAATTTGATGTCTGCTGCAGGTCTCAGAATAGTTGGGATGGGATGTGTTTTTCATGGTGTATCGTCTCCTCTTCTTTATACAACAGTTTAAAGACTTTGAGATTATGAGTTTCTGGAGTTTTGGTGTTGGAATTTGGTCCCCATACTTTGTCTGCTTTCGGTTTCCAGCTGCTGAGAAACTCTGACTCTCTAACATGTCCCGTTTACATCTAATCATGTTACAGACCTGATAACGATCAACTTAATTAGTTACTAAATGTTCTTTCAGATCAATCTTTCTAAAATGTAGGGTTTTTTTAGCACTTTGTTGCTCCTTTTGAGACCTGCAGCAGGCGTTAAATTTGCTATGAGCTTATTTAGTGGATAAAAGTGTAAAATTTCTCAGTTTAAAAATTCATCCATGTCCTATTGTGAATAGAACCCTGACTCGGACCCTAACCATAACTTCTCCAGAAGGCGGGTTGTAGAAGAAGATATTTGGACTACCTGACAATCTCGCCATCAGGAAACGCACCATTGCAGTTGCTCACAGTAACAATGACCATCGCCTCCAACTATAATATTCTGAAGAGGCTCAGCAGGGCAGGGTAGATTACCAGCAGGAATTACTTGTACCATAAAGTATTGTGGTCCATTAGCAGTGAAGGCATCTTTGTATTCAGCAAAAGAAATTGGATCTTTCTTTTTTTCGTCAAAAGTGTTTTTTGCTACAAAGAAGAAGAAATAAAAACATTAAGACACAAGATGCACAAAATTACTGCAAATATATATAATGGTGGGGCACATGGGTGGGGTTAATATAATCAATTATAAGCTATGGGTGGGGTTAATATAATCAATTATAAACTATGGGTGGGTTAATTAATATAATCAATAGGGTTAATCAACTATGGGTGGGGGTTAATATAATCAATTATAAACTATGGGTGGGGTTAATATACTCAATTATAAACTATGGGTGGGGTAATATAATCAATTATAAACTATGGGTGGGGTTAATAATAATCTGTGGTGGGGTTAATATATATCAAACTATGGGTGGGGGTAAACTATGGGTGGGGTTAATATATCTGTGGGTAGGGTTAATATTATATAACTAATGGGTGTGGTTATAAATCAATTATAAACTATGGGTTATATAATCATATAAACTATGGGGTTAATATAATCAATTATAAACTATGGATAAACTTGGGTGGGGTTAATATAATCAATTCTATGTGGGGTTAATAAACTGTGGGTAGGGTTAATATAATCAATTATAAACATGGGGGTGGGGTTATATAATCAATTATAAACTATGGGTGGGGGTTTTAATATAATCAATTAAATAAACTTATGGGGGGGGTTAATATAATAATATGATAAACTATGGGGGGTTTAATATAATTCATTTATAAACTTGGGTGGGGTTAATATAATCAATTATAACTATGGGTGGGGTTATATATAATCAATTAAAACTATGGGTGGGTTATATATCAATTATAATCGGTGTTAATATTATAAAATGTGGGGTTAATATAACTATGGGTGGGGTTAATATAATCAATTATAAACTATGGGTGGGGTTAATATAATCAATTATAAACTATGGGTGGGGGGGTTAATATATTATCAATTATAAACACTGTGGGTAGGGTTAATAAATCAATTATAATATAATACAATTAATAAACTATGGGTGGGGTTAATATAATCAGTTATAAACTATGGTGGGGTTAATATAATCAATTATAAGCTATGGGTGGGGTTAATATAATCAATGATAAACTATGGGTGGGGTTAATATAATCAATTATAAACTATCGTAGGGTGGGGTTAATATAATCAATTATAAACTATGGGTGGGGTTAATATAATCAGTTAAAATAGGGTGGGGTTAATCAATTATAAAAGCTATGGGTGGGGGTTAATATAATCAATTATAAAACTATGGGGTGGGGTTAATATAATCAATTATAAACTATGGGTGGGGTTATATATAATCAATTATAAAACTATGGGTGGGGTTAATATAATCAATTATAAACTGGGTGGGTAGGGTTAATATAATCAATTATAAACTATGGGTGGGGTTAATATAATCAATTATAAACTATGGGTGGGTGGGGTTAATATAATCAATTATAAACTATGGGTGGGGTTAATATAATCAATTAATACTTGGGTAGGGTTAATATAATCAATTATAAACTATGGGTGGGGTTAATATAATCAATATAAACTATGGGTGGGGTTAATATAATCAATTATAAACTATGGGTGGGGGTTAATATAATCAATTATAAACTATGGGTGGGGGAATAACAATTATAAAATGGGGGGGGTTCAAATAATCACTTATAAAATATAAATAGGGGTGGGGTTAATATAAATCAATTATAAAACTATGGGTGGGGTTAATATAATCAATTATAAACTATGGGTGGGGGGTTAATATAATGGGTCAATTTCGAGGTTATAACTCAATTATAAATGGGGTGGGGTATATAATCAATTATAAACTGTGGGTGGGGTTATATACTATTGGGGTATAATCAATTATAAACTATGGGTGGGGTTAATATAAAAAAAATTGCATATGTTTAATATTGAATGATTTAATTAATAATTTGCCTGTTTGTCTTTTAAAACATCTGTAATTTTTCCCAGTAAAATTTTCTGTTGTAAATTCAGTGTTGGGTTTTAATTTTCTTTTTCATTTTATTTGAAACACACAAACAAATTAAATTTACCTGAGCTAAGCGCAGCCACCAGCCATATAGTACAAAAGCTTTTAAAACACAGGGTATCTTGAACACTCGAAAAGTAACAGTTTGGCATCTGAAGGCTCACAGTGTCTACTGTGATCGGTAAAGCTACATCCGTCGAAACAGTTGGTGTGAAGTCGACTATAGCTGTCGAACAAAACCCAGAACAGTCAACAAAAAATAAATAAAAAGCAGAACAGGATCGGCTCCTCAGTGAAATGAAAATCCAAAAATGTGATGCACCTGCTGCTCATTTATACTAGCTGTGATGCACGACAGCTGGATGTTATTATTGCATGTAATCTTTCATTAATGAAGATTGGTGTGTCTACTGAGAGATTCCCACTTTTTTGGTCCCCAAATGATGAATTTTAAGTCCTTACTTAGTTTTAGTTGAATGTCGTCCGACCAGTTTGTCTCTGCAAGAACTTCAGGCCCCAATCTGACCATAATATATTTAATGCTATTGGGGAAAAATTACATCACAGACATGAAAATTATAACATGTTTACTAAAGCAACTTCCTTGTCTTTAGAATAAAAATCATAGCATATAGAAGATACCCCTACCTATAGCAAATTATCATTTATCATTTATACACCTGCGGGTCAAAGCCCTGCTCAAGGGCCCAGCAGTGCTGGCTTTGTGGCCCCGGGAATGAAAATGAAGACCGGAATTATTTGAGCTACGACCTGGAATGTAAAACTCAATTAACTTATTAAAGTGTTAGTAGTCCTAGAAAATTATATCATACCAGGACCACCAAGCTGCCACTGCCCTTGAGCAAGACTCTTAAACCGCCACTGCTCAGCTAAAAAACCTAATGAATGTCGACTGAATAAAAGTGTCTGCTTTGTGCTCAAAATGTGAATAAAAAGACTTTTAAATCACATGAGCCAATATTTTATTCCCAATAGAACATAGAGAACGTAACAAATAATTAAACTGAGAAGTTTTTACATTTTATGCACAAAATGAGCTCATTTGAAATTTGATGTCTGCTGCAGGTCTCAGAATAGTTGGGATGGGATGTGTTTTTCATGGTGTATCGTCTCCTCTTCTTTATACAACAGTTTAAAGACTTTGAGATTATGAGTTTCTGGAGTGTGATTTTGGTGTTTTGGTGTTGGAATTTGGTCCCATACTTGTCTGATTTCGGTTTTTTGGTTTCCAGCTGCTGAGAAACTCTGACTCTCTAACATGTCCCGTTTACATCTAATCATGTTACAGACCTGATAACGATTAACTTAATTAGTTACTAAATGTTTCTTTCAGATCAATCTTTCTAAAATGTAGGGTTTTTTTAGCACTTTGTTGCTCCTTTTGAGACCTGCAGCAGGCGTTAAATTTGCTATGAGCTTATTTAGTGGATAAAAGTGTAAAATTTCTCAGTTTAAAAATTCATCCATGTCCTATTGTGAATAGAACCCTGACTCGGACCCTAACCATAACTTCTCCAGAAGGCGGGTTGTAGAAGAAGATATTTGGACTACCTGACAATCTCGCCATCAGGAAACGCACCATTGCAGTTGCTCACAGTACAATGACCATCGCCTCCAACTATAATATTCTGAGGAGGCTCAGCAGGGCAGGGGGTAGATTACCAGCAGGAATTACTTGTACCGTAAAGTATTGTGGTCCATTAGCAGTGAAGGATCTTTGTATTCAGCAAGAAATGAATCTTTGTATTCAGTTTTTTCAGCAAAAGAAATACTAACACAATACAAATATTAAAATTGATTGGATCTTTCGTATAAATTTTTTTTTCGTCAAAAGTGTTTTTTGCTACAAAGAAGAAGAAATAAAAAATTAAGACACAAGATGCACAAAATTACTGCAATATATAAAAATATATAAGCAACATGGGGGGGTTAATATAATCAAATTATAAACTATGGGTGGGGGTTTAATATAATCAATTATAAACTATGGGTGGGGTTAATATAATCAACTTATATAACTATGGGTGGGTTAATATAATCAATTATAAACTATGGGGGTGTTAATAATAATCAATTATAAACTATGGTTATAAACTATGGGGGGGTTAATATATCATCATATAAACTATGGGTGGGGTTAATATAATCAATTATAATCTATGGGTGGGGTTAATATAATCAATTATAAACTATGGGTGGGGTTAATATAATCAATTATAATCTATGGGTGGGGTTAATATAATCAATTATAAACTGGGGTGGGTAGGGGTGGGGTTAATATAATCAATTATAAACTATGGGTGGGGTTAATATAATCAATCAATATAAACTATGGGTGGGGTTAATGTAAAAAAATTGCATATGTTAATATTGAATGATTTAAGAAATAATTTGCCTGTTTGTCTTTTAAAACATCTGTAATTTTTCCCAGTAAAATTTTCTGTTGTAAATTCAGTGTTGGGTTTTAATTTTCTTTTCATTTTATTTGAAACACACAAACAAATTAAAATTTACCTGAGCTAAGCGCAGCCACCAGCCATATAGTACAAAAAGTTTTTAAAACACAGGGTATCTTGAACACTCGAAAAGTAACAGTTTGGCATCTGAAGGCTCACAGTGTCTACTGTGATCGGTAAAGCTACATCCGTCGAAACAGTTGGTGTGAAGTCGACTATAGCTGTCGAACAAAACCCAGAACAGTCAACAAAAATAAATAAAAAGCAGAACAGGATCGGCTCCTCAGTGAAAATCCAAAAATGTGATGCACCTGCTGCTCATTTATACTAGCTGTGATGCACGACAGCTGGATGTTATTATTGCATGTAATCTTTCATTAATGAAGATTGGTGTGTCTACTGAGATTCCCACTTTTTTGGTCCCCAAATGATGAATTTTAAGTCCTTACTTAGTTTTAGTTGAATGTCGTCCGACCAGTTTTGTCTCTGCAAGAACTTCAGGCCCCAATCTGACCATAATATATTTAATGCTATTGGGGAAAAATTACATCACAGACATGAAAATTATAACATGTTTACTAAAGCAACTTCCTTGTCTTTAGAATAAAAATCATAGCATATAGAAGATACCCCTACCTATAGCAAATTATAATTTATCATTTATACACCTGCGGGTCAAAGCCCTGCTCAAGGGCCCAGCAGTGCTGGCTTTGTGGCCCCGGGAATGAAAATGAAGACCGGAATTATTTGAGCTACGACCTGGAATGTAAAACTCAATTAACTTATTAAAGTGTTAGTAGTCCTAGAAAATTATATCATACCAGGACCACCAAGCTGCCACTGCCCTTGAGCAAGACTCTTAAACCGCCACTGCTCATTTAAAAAACCTAATGAATGTCGACTGAATAAAAGTGTCTGCTTTGTGCTCAAAATGTGAATAAAAAGACTTTTAATTCACATGAGCCAATATTTTATTCCCAATAGAACATAGAGAACGTAACAAATAATTTTAAACTGAGAAGTTTTTACATTTTATGCACAAAATGAGCTCATTTGAAATTTGATGTCTGCTGCAGGTCTCAGAATAGTTGGGGATAGGATGTGTTTTTTCATGGTGTATCATCTCCTCTTCTTTATAAAAACAGTTTTTAAAGACTTTGAGATTATGAGTTTCTGGAGTTTTTGGTGTTGGAATTTGGTCCCATACTTGTCTGATTTCGGTTTCCAGCTGCGCTGAGAAACTCTGACTCTCTAACATGTCCCGTTTTACATCTAATCATGTTACAGACCTGATAACGATTAACTTAATTAGTTACTAAATGTTCTTTCAGATGAATCTTTCTAAAATGTAGTGTTTTTTTTTCAGCACTTTGTTGCTCCTTTTGAGACCTGCAGCAGGCGTTAAATTTGCTATGAGCTTATTTAGTGGATAAAAGTGTAAAATTTCTCAGTTTAAAAATTTATCCATGTCCTATTGTCAATAGAACCCTGACTCGGACCCTAACCATAACTTCTCCAGAAGTCGGGTTTGTAGAAGAAGATATTTGGACTACCTGACAATCTCGCCATCAGGAAACGCACCATTGCAGTTGCTCACAGTACAATGACCATCGCCTCCAAACTATAATATTCTGAGGAGGCTCAGCAGGGCAGGGTAGATTACCAGCAGGAATTACTTGTACCATAAAGTATTGTGGTCCATTAGCAGTGAAGGCATCTTTGTATTCAGCAAAAGAAATTGGATCTTTCTTTTTTTCGTCAAAAGTGTTTTTTTTGCTACAAAGAAGAAGAAATAAAAACATTAAGACACAAGATGCACAAAATTACTGCAAATATATATAAGCACATGGGTGGGGGTTAATATAATCAATTATAAGCTATGGGTGGGTTTAAATATAATCAATGATAAACTATGGGTGGGGTTAATATAATCAATGATAAACATTATAGGGTGGGGTTAATATAATCAATTGATAAACTATGGGTGGGGTTAATATAATCATATAAAATTATAAACTATGGGTGGGGTTAATATAATCAATTCATTATAAACTATGGGTGGGGTTAATATAATCAATTATATAACTATGGGTGGGGTTAATATAATCAATATGATAATACTATGGGTGGGGTTAATATAATCCATTCTACTGTGTGGGTAGGGGTTAATATAATCAATTATAAACTATGGGTGGGGTTAATATAATCAATTTATAAACTGTGGGTAGGGTTAATATAATCAATTATAAACTGTGGGGTAGGGTTAATATAATCAATTATAAATATGGGTGGGGTTAATATAATCAATTATAAACTATGGGTGGGGTAATATAATCAATTATAAACTATGGGTGGGGTTAATATAATATAACTGGGGGTAGGGTCAATTATAAACTATGGTGGGGGGTGGGGTCTATAATCAATTTAATATAATCAATTATAAACTATGGGTGGGGTTAATATAATCAATTATAAAATTAATCTAACTGTGGGTAGGGGTTAATATAATCAATTATAAACTATGGGTGGGGTTAATATAATCAATTATAAACTATGGGTGGGGTTAATATAATCAATTATAAACTGTGGGTAGGGTTAATATAATCAATTATAACTATGGGTGGGGTATATAATCAATTATAAACTACGGTGGTAGGGTTAATAAATCAATTATAAACTATGGGTGGGGTTAATATAATCCAATTATAAACTATGGGTGGGGTTAATATAATCAATTATAAACTATGGGTGGGGTTAATATAATCAATTATAAAACTATGGGTGGGGTTAATATAATCAATTATAAACTATGGGTGGGGTTAATATAATCAATTATCAATTAAACTGTGGGTAGGGGTTAATATAATCAATTATAAACTATGGGTGGGGTTAATATAATCAATTATATAAAAACTATGGGTTGGGGTTAATATAATCAATATAAAACTATGGGTGGGGTTAATATAAAAAAAATTGCATATGTTAATATTGAATGATTTAATTAATAATTTGCCTGTTTGTCTTTTAAAACATCTGTAATTTTTCCCAGTAAAATTTTCTGTTGTAAATTCAGTGTTGGGTTATTAATTTTCCTGTTCATTTTATTTGAAACACACAGACAAATTAAATTTACCTGAGCTAAGCGCAGCCACCAGCCATATAGTACAAAAGCTTTTAAAACACAGGGTATCTTGAACACTCGAAAAGTAACAGTTTTGGCATCTGAAGGCTCACAGTGTCTACTGTGATCGGTAAAGCTACATCCGTCGAAACAGTTGGTGTGTGAAGTCGACTATATAGCTGTCGAACAAAACCCAGAACAGTCAACAAAAATAAATAAAAAAGCAGAACAGGATCGGCTCCTCAGTGAAAATCCAAAAAAAAAATGTGATGCACCTGCTGCTCATTTATACTAGCTGTGATGCACGACAGCTGGATGTTATTTATTGCATGTAATCTTTCATTAATGAAGATTGGTGTGTCTACTGAGATTCCCACTTTTTTTGGTCCCCAAATGATGAATTTTAATTCCTTACTTAGTTTTAGTTGAATGTCGTCCGACCAGTTTGTCTCTGCAAGAACTTCAGGCCCCGACCCGATCCTGACCATAATATATTTAATGCTATTGGGGAAAAATCACACATCACAGACATGAAAATTCTAACATGTTTACTAAAGCAACTTCCTTGTCTTTAGAATAAAAATCATAGCATATAGAAGATACCCCTACCTATAGCAAATTATCATTTATCATTTATACACCTGCGGGTCAAAGCCCTGCTCAAGGGCCCAGCAGTGCTGGCTTTGTGGCCCCGGGAATGAAAATGAAGACCGGAATTATTTGAGCTACGACCTGGAATGTAAAACTCAATTAACTTATTAAAGTGTTAGTAGTCCTAGAAAATTATATCATACCAGGACCACCAAGCTGCCACTGCCCTTGAGCAAGACTCTTAAACCGCCACTGCTCATTTAAAAAACCTAATGAATGTCGACTGAATAAAAGTGTCTGCTTTGTGCTCAAAATGTGAATAAAAAGACTTTTTAAATCACATGAGCCAATATTTTATTCCCAATAGAACATAGAGAACGTAACAAATAATTAAACTGAGAAGTTTTTACATTTTATGCACAAAATGAGCTCATTTGAAATTTGATGTCTGCTGCAGGTCTCAGAATAGTTGGGATGGGATGTGTTTTTCATGGTGTATCGTCTCCTCTTCTTTATACAACAGTTTAAAGACTTTGAGATTATGAGTTTCTGGAGTTTTGGTGTTGGAATTTGGTCCCATACTTGTCTGATTTCGGTTTCCAGCTGCTGAGAAACTCTGACTCTCTAACATGTCCCGTTTACATCTAATCATGTTACAGACCTGATAACGATCAACTTAATTAGTTACTAAATGTTCTTTCAGATCAATCTTTCTAAAATGTAGTGTTTTTTTTTCAGCACTTTGTTGCTCCTTTTGAGACCTGCAGCAGGCGTTAAATTTGCTATGAGCTTATTTAGTGGATAAAAGTGTAAAATTTCTCAGTTTAAAAATTCATCCATGTCCTATTGTGAATAGAACCCTGACTCGGACCCTAACCATAACTTCTCCAGAAGGCGGGTTGTAGAAGAAGATATTTGGACTACCTGACAATCTCGCCATCAGGAAACGCACCATTGCAGTTGCTCACAGTACAATGACCATCGCCTCCAACTATAATATTCTGAAGAGGCTCAGCAGGGCAGGGTAGATTACCAGCAGGAATTACTTGTACCATAAAGTATTGTGGTCCATTAGCAGTGAAGGCATCTTTGTATTCAGCAAAAGAAATTGGATCTTTCTTTTTTTCGTCAAAAGTGTTTTTTGCTACAAAGAAGAAGAAATAAAAACATTAAGACACAAGATGCACAAAATTACTGCAAATATATATAAGCACATGGGTGGGGGTTAATATAATCAATTATAAGCTATGGGTGGGGTTAATATAATCAATTCAATATAAACTATGGGTGGGGTTAATATAATCAATGATAAACTATGGGTGGGGTTAATATAATCAATCAATTATAAACTATGGGTGGGGTTAATATACATATAAACAATTATAAACTATATGGGTGGGGTTAATATAATCAATTATAAAATATGGGTGGGGTTAAATATAATCAATTATAAACTATGGGTGGGGTTAATATAATCAATTATTATAAACTTATGGGTGGGGTTAATATAATCAATTATAAACTATGGGTGGGGTTAATATAATCAATTCTAAACTGTGGGTGGGGTTAATATAATCAATTATAAACTATGGGTGGGGTTAATATAATCAATTTAATATAATCAATTATAAACTATGGGTGGGGTTAATATAATCAATTTATAAACTGTGGGTGGGGTTAATATAATCAATTATAAAACTATGGGTGGGTAGGGTTAATAATAATCAATTATAAAACTGGGTGGGGTTTAATATAATCAATTATAAACTATGGGTGGGGGGTTAATATAATCAATTATAAACTATGGGTGGGGTTAATATAATCAATTTAATATAATCAATTATAAACTATGGGTGGGGTTAATATAATAATCAACAATTATAAACTATGGGTAGGGTTAATATAATCAATTATAAATCTATGGTGGGGTTAATATAATCAGTTATAAACTATGGGTGGGGTTAATATAAAAAAAAATTGCATATGTTAATATTGAATGATTTAATTAATAATTTGCCTGTTTGTCTTTTAAAAACATCTGTAATTTTTTCCCAGTAAAATTTTCTGTTGTAAATTCAGTGTTGGGTTTTAATTTTCTTTTCATTTTATTTGAAACACACAAACAAATTAAATTTACCTGAGCTAAGCGCAGCCACCAGCCATATAGTACAAAAGCTTTTAAAACACAGGGTATCTTGAACACTCGAAAAGTAACAGTTTGGCATCTGAAGGCTCACAGTGTCTACTGTGATCGGTAAAGCTACATCCGTCGAAACAGTTGGTGTGAAGTCGACTATAGCTGTCGAACAAAACCCAGAACAGTCAACAAAAATAAATAAAAAGCAGAACAGGATCGGCTCCTCAGTGAAAATCCAAAAATGTGATGCACCTGCTGCTCATTTATACTAGCTGTGATGCACGACAGCTGGATGTTATCATTGCATGTAATCTTTCATTAATGAAGATTGGTGTGTCTACTGAGATTCCCACTTTTTTGGTCCCCAAATGATGAATTTTAAGTCCTTACTTAGTTTTAGTTGAATGTCGTCCGACCAGTTTGTCTCTGCAAGAACTTCAGGCCCCGATCTGACCATAATATATTTAATGCTATTGGGGAAAAATTACATCACAGACATGAAAATTATAACATGTTTACTAAAGCAACTTCCTTGTCTTTAGAATAAAAATCATAGCATATAGAAGATACCCCTACCTATAGCAAATTATCATTTATCATTTATACACCTGCGGGTCAAAGCCCTGCTCAAGGGCCCAGCAGTGCTGGCTTTGTGGCCCCGGGAATGAAAATGAAGACCGGAATTATTTGAGCTACGACCTGGAATGTAAAACTCAATTAACTTATTAAAGTGTTAGTAGTCCTAGAAAATTATATCATACCAGGACCACCAAGCTGCCACTGCCCTTGAGCAAGACTCTTAAACCGCCACTGCTCATTTAAAAAACCTAATGAATGTCGACTGAATAAAAGTGTCTGCTTTGTGCTCAAAATGTGAATAAAAAGACTTTTAATTCACATGAGCCAATATTTTATTCCCAATAGAACATAGAGAACGTAACAAATAATTAAACTGAGAAGTTTTTACATTTTATGCACAAAATGAGCTCATTTGAAATTTGATGTCTGCTGCAGGTCTCAGAATAGTTGGGATGGGATGTGTTTTTCATGGTGTATCGTCTCCTCTTCTTTATACAACAGTTTAAAGACTTTGAGATTATGAGTTTCTGGAGTTTTGGTGTTGGAATTTGGTCCCATACTTGTCTGATTTCGGTTTCCAGCTGCTGAGAAACTCTGACTCTCTAACATGTCCCGTTTACATCTAATCATGTTACAGACCTGATAACGATCAACTTAATTAGTTACTAAATGTTCTTTCAGATCAATCTTTCTAAAATGTAGGGTTTTTTTAGCACTTTGTTGCTCCTTTTGAGACCTGCAGCAGGCGTTAAATTTGCTATGAGCTTATTTAGTGGATAAAAGTGTAAAATTTCTCAGTTTCAGTTTAAAAATTCATCCATGTCCTATTGTGAATAGAACCCTGACTCGGACCCTAACCATAACTTCTCCAGAAGGCGGGTTGTAGAAGAAGATATTTGGACTACCTGACAATCTCGCCATCAGGAAACGCACCATTGCAGTTGCTCAAAGTACAATGACCATCGCCTCCAACTATAATATTGTAAATAATGTTAGCAGGGCAGGATAGCAAATTCGGAGGAATTTCTACCGTAAAGTATTGTGGTCCATTAGCAGTGAAGGCATCTTTGTATTCAGCAAAAGAAAAACTTGGATCTTTCTTTTTTTCGTCAAAAGTGTTTTTTGCTACAAAGAAGAAAAAATAAAAAAATTAAGATTTAAAAATAATTAAAATTACTGGAAATATATTTGAGCACAGTCTTTAAGAAGATAACTATGGGTGGGGTTAATATAATAAATTAACATATGTCAATATTGAATGATTCAAGAAATAATTTGCCTGTTTGTCTTTTAAAACATCTGTAATTGTTTACAGTAACATTTTCTTTTGTAAATTCAATGTTGGGTTTTAGTTTTCTTTTCATTTTATTTAAAACACACAAGCAAATTAAATTTTACCTGAGCTAAGCGCAGCCACCAGCCATATAGTACAAAGTCCTAGACACAGGCTACCTTCAACACTCGAAAAGTAACAGCTTGGCAACTGAATGCTCACAGTGTCTACTGTGATCGGTAAATCTACATTCGTCCAAACGGTCGGTGTGAAGTCGACTGTAACTGTCGAACAAAAACAACACAATTATAATCAACAGGTTGAGACGCAGCAAACTTCATGACTTACTGGAAATCTGAAAAACATAATAAACCCTTAAACATGCTTTTCACCAAGCTAGTAAGAGTATAAGTATAAGTATATTCAATTCATTGTCATTGCGTAAGGTACGTGTACAGAGCCAATGAAATGCATTTTTCGCATATCCCATCTTAGTAAGTTGGGGGTCAGAGCGCAGGGTCAGCTATAATACAGCGCCCCTGGAGCAGGAGGGGTTAAGGGTCTTGCTCAAGGACCCAACGGTGGTTGACTTGCCGGAGGTGGGGCTTGAACCCAGGTGTTTCTGGTCTTCAGATTAACAACTCTACCAGTTCAAGCAAAAAATAGCATAGTTATTAATAACTTATAGTTTGTTAACTGTTAGTTAACTTAATAACCCCCCCCCCCCCAAAAAAAAACACTGTTGAAGTGAATGTTTATTTGTAATAATTAGTGTTTTTTATGATTAGTGCTGCTGCTACTACAGAACTTGAATGATGACATTAAATTACCATTTACAGCATTTGGCAGACGTTCCTAACCGGAGCGATTTATATTTATCTCCTATTAATACAACTGAGCAATTAAGGGTTAATGGCCTTGCTCAGGGGTCCACAGTGGTGGTGCTGGATAATAAACCCCGGTCTTTCTGATATCAGTCTTACACCTTAACCAATAAGCCACCACTTCCCACTCACATAACCACACGTTTGTAGTGGGCACTTTGATATCAATTTGACGTAAAATATTAGTCAAGACCTGATCAAGATGTTGTATAGCATCATTTTAAACTCAATTTAATGGCAGTTGGGTTAAAAATTCTGCACTGAAATTAATTTATTGTATACGAAGTCCAGTCTGTTTGACATTTAATTTATGATTCATCAAATCAATGTCATAAGTTAGACGTCAAACTGATGTCTGGTGACATCAGAGATGATTTTAATTTATAGCTGATGATTTATATTTTAATTTTAATGATAAAATAGTTTTAGACTAATTTCAAATTTTGTATATTAAAAATAGTTTACCAAAAATCATTGTGATTCTATACTGTAACTGTAAATGACAGCATTTTTGTTGTAACCTTAAGTATTATTCTTATTGTTTTTATTTATAGATACTATTGATACTGTATAATTACAATACATTTGCAAAATCACAATACATTTGTAAAAGCGTTGTTTTGCCAGTTCATTAATTTAAATCTTACATTTCATTTATTTTTGCTAAAATTTTTTGCGGGTTTGGCACCACACCTGTAGATGGTGATATGGGGAAAAGGAGACAACATTAAAATGAAGGCTTCAAAATCAAAATCCTAAAGAACCCTTTTGTTAAATTCACATTACTAACGTGATCCTCTGTGCCAAAAAAAGGAAGAAGAACTAAAAGAAGTGATTTTGTATTAAGCTTTCCGTATTGGGTTTTATTATCAGGTGGGTAAACGTGTCCACATCCCAGAACATGAGCACTTTTAGGCACGGCAGATTCAAAATATATAAAATAATATAGAAAATAGCATTATTAAGCCTGCGCCATTATTTATTTCCAAATCTGTTGCATTCTGTCGTAGCCTAATAGTTTCTGAGAAATAATTTTTAATGAATTTAAATCGAATTTTCCGTTTTCTATTTTACATTTTTTTTCATTGATAAGCTGATAAGCATTTCACCCAGACCAATTAATTCAGCTCTGTACACAGTTTGCAGAAGGTCCGCTCTGTCAGTAGTCTACTGTGGTTAATCATTTTTATTATTAGAATAGCAGTGGCTAAGAACATAGCATATTTTACCAGGAAAATATGGGTATTTTTGTTGGATTTTTTTTTCCCGGTGGCTCGTCTGTTGACTATCCTGCTATGCAGCTTATATTCGAAAAATGAAGAAGAACACTGATCTATGTGATTATCCATGCTTGAAAATGTTTCACATATGAAAGAAAGATTGGGAGTAAATTTGGAATCAAGGTTTAATATCAATTTGACATCTTTCAACATCAGTTACCCGCTAGGTCTGCATGCCAGTTTACATAACAAGAAAGAACTAAGAATCAAAAGCCAAACAAAGGATTTTTATGTAAAGTAACAAAGTCGAAAATATTTACCAATTTCAGAGAAGATCTCACAGAGAATCGAACACAACAAACAGACGACAAAGCAGGTCTTCATTTTAGAGCCCCGCAGTAACGTTACTGTGTTCTTCTTGAAATAAAATGCCGTATGGTTCAAACCTGGCAGCTTAAGGCTATAAATACCCTTGCATTAATGAGCACCCCTCCTACTGTAATTAGGGTTAGAATAATTAAAGTGTAATTATCATAATATTCGTTAAGAGACTACATTTATGCTTCCACTAGAAACTGTCACATAACATAATAATAAACAAGACTAAGCATGAAATACCTGTTCTTATGTTCCAATGCAAACTGTCGTTTTCTCCAACCGCACCAAGCAGCAAAGGTTAAGCAAAGGTAAATTTGTAAAACTAAATGTCTTTATCCTGACATATAAACATCACAAACTTTTTAGCATTTAATAATTTTTATTTGTTAGCATATAATTTTCCAGATATGTCCAGACCTGTTTCCCTTTTAAAGCACTGGTTATCAGCGTTTCCCCTTCATTCTTCATCAAATACGCCTTTAGCTTAGTCAGGTGTGGTGTGTTGGCCACATGTAAGGGACTTCTCACTGGATACACAGAGGGTTGAGGAATTCAACATCATGATTTTAACAAAATCTTTTGCTTTTTTGGAATCCATTATCTGTGAGCCTTACCAGTCCAGTGGAAAAAAATATCTAAGATAATTATTTTGTTACAGATTGTTTTGTTTTACAATTGATATTCATGTCCATCATTTGTCTTTATTGGATTCCTGAGTTGTTGATCACCTGATACTGCCGGGACGGGCTGCTGGTTATTGCTCCTAAAATCTCTTCAGTATCAGAAAAAGGGAGTTCCACCTTGTTCTGACATCCAGAATTAGGTTGTGTTAAATTAACTCCACTGGAGATGTTTGAAACAAGCATAACTTGGATTTTTAAGGCTTCGCTTGTACTTCTTAAGTACTTACATTTCCTAAAAGGTGGACTTGGGTGACCTCTTCGGCCCCACAACAATAGCTTAAGTTCTGGCATATTTATTTACCATATTTATTTATCACTGATGCTATTAACCTTCAGTGCTGCCTGGTTTATGATATGGGCAAAGCACCCAAGTAATTTATTTACTTACACCTGCTAACCCTCACCAGTCACTCTTATAATCACGCATCTTTACTCATGCTGCTCACTCCATCACTGTCTACACTCGTTAATGCAGTAAATTCAGCAAAAACTACATCTGGTATTCTGTAGGACCTCCGTGATTGATGTAGGAAACGTTGTTTATGAAAGATTTTCTTTAGATCTTGTTGGGGTGTACTTATTTATGCTGAACACTGAACAACTCTTTGCTTAGTTCTATTACATGCTATTATTTTGTGCTCTACTAGATGCTATTATTATTATTCAATAATCCAAAAAAATGAAAATTGCTGTAGGCGAGGCAGTGTTTTGAGATGACTTAGGTGCGAATGGACTCGTATGACCTCCTGGATGAAAGGAGGTTAAACACATTCAAGTTCAACAATCTTTATTGTCATTTATAGCAGATGCAGTGACATGAAATAATGTTTCTCCAGGACCCTATGGTACTACACAAAAACACAGAATTACACAGACAACAAACAACACAGAGCCACTCAAGACTCAAAACAAGAAAAAGCCACTGAACAGAACAAACATAAAGTGCTTAGCAACAAAATGCTTAAAATAGTTTGTTATTAAGCATTTTGTTGCTATGTACTTGTACCTTGTGATCAAAATTTCTTCCTGTCTCAAAATTTCTTCAGTTGTGTAAAGCTGCTTTGTGACAATCACCATTGTAAAAAAGCACCAAACAAATAAAACTGAATTGAATTTAAAAAATAATCCAGTTTAAAATCTTGTAAATGAGCTCATATGATTAATGCTTTAAATAAAAAAATGTGATATTTTTTTTTATCAAAACAAACAAGTGACTTTATTGCTCTTGTGGAAAGGGATGTGCTCATCCTCCCATCAGAACATACATGTCTTATTATAAAAAATTAAATTTTTTTAATAAATAAATATCTAAATAAATTTCACAACGCATTATGCAGTCAAATTATGAACAGTGTTTTTTATATTGTGCATTTTCGTATGTAATGAAAAAAAAAGTAGTGAGGAATATGTTCTATAAGAGGCCCTTGTTTTTTTGTATTTTGTGATCTTAAGTTTACCGACGGGTTTGGTAAAACTTCCCAAGATTGCGTATGTAACTATATGCAGAGTACGAGATACTGCAATAAAACGCCTGGGGAACTCGTAACTGCGCTCTGAAACGTGTAAAATGCGTCCAAACAGAGAGCGACATTTCACAGGCGGGTGACGCTAAACGCCGTTAAACGCCATTAAACTTGGTGATCATAATCTAAAGACATTTGTACTGTAAAGGATTCGGTAAGATTTTTAATATCTGACTTTTGCACAATTTATCTGGTTTTGATCAAACTTTAACAGATTATTCATTATATGACGCTGATTGCATAGATGTGAGTTAGTGATAGAAAATTTAATTCATACGAGAGATTTATTCAATTTCACTTCATTCACCAAATTCAGATTCATTCACTGATTCGTTCAGTAACTATTTGCCCCAGCAGGGGGCGAAAAAGCGGGTCTAATGTGTTACATGAAGTGTGAACGAATTTACTGTATTACTATTTACTTTTTACCATAAACTTTGATACGACTTTATTGAAATGTGTGCCTAATCTTCTTATTAAACAAATAAAACAAGGTTCAGATTACCAAAACATAAGGTTTTCTTGCATAAATTAACATTTTAATTGTTTGCTCTGACACGTATACATTATATGTATACATCAATCATGGAGTTATATTCTGTAAGTTACTTATTAATATATATAAACAAGTATATGTGTACAGTATACCAGTACCTGCTGAGTGCTGAATGAGACTGACTCACATGCTAAATGATCGACGTCATTACCCTGTTTTCATTACAATGGTTTCTTTCTTTTCTGCAAATATGCCAACATGAGCCGTGTTCTATCGTTCAACAACAGTTCGTTCAACTAGGCATCGTTCAGAAACCAGATTCTCTCTCTCTCTTTCTCTCTCTCTCTCTCTCTTTTTTTTGGCCCAACGTTTTGACTGGGTGAAACAGAACTACCCGGTTCACTGAGCTGTGCATTATTGTCTGTTTTTGTTTGTCTCAATACATCTGTCTGTTTTTTTCTTATTATATTTATCACAATGTAAAAGATTAGGAAAGTGTCTGACTTTTATATTTATGTAAATACGGTACGTTATCGAACCTGTAAGAATGTCTTTTTTTCCTGTACCAACATGTATGTAAAAGCCGCACCACCTGGTTAATAGTGCAGCTACCAATTTGTTCAAAGCGCAGCTGCTTTAATTGCAGTCGAACTCGTTAAATGGTCAATGATGAATTAGACCACTTAATTAAAGCTATAGCAAACTGACGATAGTAAAACCTATTAAACCTAACATCGCTTTAGGAGCCTTCCACTTATAACTGACCTGTGATTTGAATATAAGAGACCGCACCATGTCCTTATGATATCCCTAATTTAAAATAAAACGTTGTTTAATCAATCATCTCCTTATTTATGTGCTGTTACAGTCAGTGTGTTCATTACATTTAAAAAGTCTTTCCTCAACATATAAAGGATGTCATTACCTCGACAAAATAATACTTCAAAACAAGGCAACATTTGTCTCTCATAATTTTAAAGCCTTTACTGTGGATAAAATGTTATAAAACTTGACAGAAACATCAGCTCTAATGAGGGTTAAACAGTGCCATTCCCAAGCCTGGATAAAAAAGAAAGAATTGTGTTAGGAAGGGCATCCGACATAAAACATTGCTAAATCTAAATATACAAATCAATCATAATTTCATTCCAGATTTGTCGAGGCCTGCCACCTCCACCGTTGAGCGGTGCCTGCGGAAATTGGGCTACTATTGGTCAAAGGAGGATAGGAGGAGAAAGCATTAACAGGTAGAAAGAGAAGAGAAACAGCAAGAGTTTAGGACTGAAAATAGAGACGCTACATGTTGGGATAATGGCAGGGCAAGGTAGTTAATATGATGGAAAGAAGAAATGTAGATATATTGTGTATACAGGAGGTGGAAGGGTAGCAAAGCTTGTAGTATTGGATCTGTATTTAAGTTGCTTTTATCATGTATGCAGTATGACTTTATGCCCAGAAAGAGCACTACAGATACAATCTTTGCTCTGAGAATGCTGGTAGAGAAGTACAAAGATGGCTGTAGGGAACTGCATTGTGTTTTTGTAGACCTGGAGAAAGCATATGACAGGATACCAAGAGAAGAGCTGTGGTATATTATGAGGAAGTCAGTAATAGCAAAGAAGTATATCAGGGTGGTACAGAATAAGTATAATAGAAGCAGGACAGTAGTGAGGTGTGCAGTAAGTTATACAGAGAAGTTTTAAGTGGAGGTAGGACTGCATAGAGATCAGCTTTGACTAGGGATAGAAAAGACAGAGTACATGTGTTTGAATGAAAAAGGGAAAAGTGGAACAGTCTTTCTGTTTACTCTACTGTTTTCCTCTTTTCCGAGTGCATCAACAACATCGCTACTTCGGAATCATTCATTATTTACGGTGAGTAATGGCTTCCAGGTTCTGCACCACCTGCCATATGTACACTTTATCTCTGTCAGCGGTGAGGGCTTTACATGCGATAAATGTAGAGAAATAGTCATGTTGACAAAGAAGGTTTTAGAATTAAAGACTTTAATTGAGGATAGTAAGAATGTGAGTTCTATAGATTCGGTTTTGGGTGCAAACAGTTCAGGAAATCCCATACATGTTTTGGTTCTAGAGCCTGTGCAGAAGGGCAACTGGGTGACTGTGAGGTGGCATACGCGGGTTAAAATGCCGCTCTTCAGTTTCAACAAAAACATTAAACAGGTTCTCCCCACTCAGTGACGCACCCACTAAGAAACCTGTTGAAAGAGCTTTGTTATTCTTATTCTTATTGGTGATTCTATTGTACAGAACAGGAAAAGTGAGACTCCAGCTACCAAAGTCCAATGTTTACTGGAAGCCAGAGCACCTGACATCTTGGCAAATTTTAAAGTTCTGGCTAATGCTAAGTGTAAATTCAGTAAGATTGTTATTCATGCCGGAGCTAATAATGTTCACCTTCGCCAGTCAGAGATCACTAAAAATAATTTTAAAGGGTGCGGGAATTTGCAAGTACGATGTCAGATACAGTAACCTGCTTTGACCCCCTCCCTGATTACCGTGGTGACGAGATACATAGCAGATTGTTATCACTTAATAGCTGGATGTCTAAATGGGGCCCACAAAATAACATTGTTTTTATATACAATTAGAGGAGTTTTTGGGGCAGACCTGATCTGATTAAAAGAGATGGTATTCATCCCTCCTGGAGTGGTGCTGCTCTTCTCTCTAGAAATTTAGCAAATAGTCTTGACTTACTGGAGCCCAGGTCAGAAAGCAGGCAGTCTGGCTAAACCGTTCCTCTGCTAGCTGTCTCACCTCATAGGCCACACAGAATTCAGTTAATTCACAGCTCATAGAGACTTTTAGAAGATATTACACTATAGAGACTGTGTCTGTTCCCTGAACTAAAAAAATACAATAAACGTCCAAACGAGCTTGATATTCAATTCAATTCAATTTTATTTGTATAGCGCTTTTTACAATGGTGATTGTCACAAAGCAGCTTTACACAAACGAAGAAATTATAAGATGAAAATAAGACAGAAATTAGTTTGTCCCTGAGGAGCAAGCTAGGGGCGACGGTGGCAAGGAAAAACTCCCTGAGATGGAAATAGGAAGAAACCTTGAGAGGAACCAGACTCAACAGGGAACCCATCCTCATCTGGGTGAAAAACAGGTAGAAGGAATTAAGTGGTTACATTGTGTGTGTAAGCAACTTAAATCATTAGTCCTTAAAGAACAGATGGAACATCTTTTAATGTGGAGTGGAATGTCCTTGGTCACCCTGGTGATGTATCATCAACTGGAGCAAGTCACAGGGAAGGGTCTTTAAAATCGGTTTTTTAAAAATCGATGCGGGTCTAATTTTTGTTTTTTTTTTTTTGTCTCATTGGGAGCCAATGCAGTGTGGATAAGACCAGCGTGATGTGCTCATATCTTTTAGTTTTAGTAAGGACTCTCACTGCTGCGTTCTGGACTAAACTGAAGTTTATTAATCCACCTAGTTGAACATCCAGACAGTAAAGCATTAGAGTAATCCAGTCTGGATGTGATGATAAACGCATGAACTAATTTTTCGGCATCAGTAAGTGACAAGATATTTCTTATTTTAGCGATATTTCTGAGATGATAGAACCATTAGCTATCCTGCTAATATTATCGACATGGGCTTCAAATGAGAGATTGGAGTCTAAAATCACACCCAGATCTTTTACTGTTGCACTCGGTGAAACAGAAAGACTGTCTAGGGTTAAGGTGTGAACAGGAAGCTTACTTTTAGCTACCTGTGGTCCTAGAACCAGAACCTCTGTCTTTGTCAGGGTTAAGCAAGAGAAATTGCATAACATCCAGTCCCTTATTTCCTTCACACATTGCTCAATTTTATTAAACTGCCCTTTCGCATCAGGCCTTGATGAGACGTATAACTGTGTGTCATCAGCATAACAGTGGAAACTGATATCATGCTTACGAATTATGTTTCCCAGAGGCAGCATGTAAAGAGAGAAAAGAAGTGGGCCTAAAACCGAGCCCTGTGGAACACCATACTTTACAAGGGAGCACGCAGAATAATCACCATTTAAATCTACACAAACTGGTAACGATCGGTTTAAATAGGACCTGAGCCACGCAAGAGCTGTTCCTTTAATTCCTACTAATTTTTCTAATCTGTGAAGAAGAATATTGTGATCTATGGTGTCGAAAGCCGCACTAATGTCAAGTAATATAAGCAACGAGGCACAGCCTTGATCGGATGGCAGTAAGAGGTCATTAGCTACTTTGACCAGTGCCGTCTCTGTGCTGTGGTGAGGCCTGAATCCTGA
This sequence comes from Bagarius yarrelli, assembly GCA_005784505.1. NCBI lineage: Eukaryota > Metazoa > Chordata > Actinopteri > Siluriformes > Sisoridae > Bagarius > Bagarius yarrelli. Next base: position 572,278 of record VCAZ01000170.1, on the reverse strand, counting down.
TTGATAATGTTCGTGTATGTTATTTCTTTGTAAATATGAACATAACTGCTGCGCTACTACCTTCTCTAGGATTTTGGAGATAAACGGAAGGTTAGATATCGGCCTGTAGTTCGACAGCTCATTGTGGTCGAGGTCAGGTTTCTTAATTAAAGGTTTAATAACTGCTAATTTAAAAGATTTGGGGGAACATACCCACTGCTGAGTGAAGAGCTGAATGAACTATTTTCAACAGGGGTTCTGATACTGCCGGTACTATCTGCTTAAGAAAGTGTGTTGGTATAGGATTTAATACACAGGTTGACGGTTTTGTGGAAGAGATGAGTGCGATTAGGTTTTCTCTTCCAGAGGAGTAAAAGTTCTGATCTGATGCGGTTAGTTGTTCATCAGAATCATTTGAAAGGTCCGGTTTTAAAGTGTGAGTTTTCTGCCTAATGTTTGCAATTTTATTATCAAAAAAGTTCATGAAATCCTCACTGCTGCACGCAGTTATGGTGCAGGTTTCTGAGGTCGTCTTATTCCTAGTTAATTTTGCAACGGTGTCAAATAGGAATCTAGGATTATTTTTATTATTTTCAATAAGGTTAGAAAGATACGTTGATCTAGTTACACTAAGAGCTTTTTTATAAGCTAGAATTCCCTCTTTCCATGCTGCCTGGAAAACCAACAGTCTAGTTTGGCGCCATTTACGTTCTAGTTTACGGGCGCTCTGTTTTAAAGAGCGTGTGTGTTCATTATACCATAGAGCGAGTCTTTATCTTTAATTATTTTTCTTTTAACTGGAGCCACATTATCTAATGTAGAGCGGAATGCGCCATCTATACATTCAGTCGCCTGCTCGAGTTCTGTTGGATTCAATGACAGAAGACAAGTCTGGAAGACAATTAATAAAGCTCTGAGCAGAAGTTGATGTAAATGTACGTTTAAAGCGGTAGCGCAGCGCTACATGTGCATTATTAGTATGATGCATTTTTAAACGATATAAGATGGTGATCAGAAATAATTTCGCACTGAGGAGTTGTTACTATATTACTTATACTTATTCTGAAAGATAATATTAAATCTAACGTGTGACCTGCTTTATGAATGGGTCCTATTACACACTGATTTACTCCCACTGAGTCGAGTAAGGACATAAATGCTGTTCTCAGCGGGTCGTCTGAGTTTTCAAAATGAATATTAAAGTCTCCAGCAATTAACGCTTTATCAACGGAGACAACCAGGTTAGACAGGAAATCAGCAAATTCACTAAGAAATTCAGAGTACGGACCTGGGGGTCTGTAAATAAGAACCAGAGAAATTGACTGACTCTGCTTATTATTTGTCTCTGCAGATGTAGGGTTACTGTAGAGAGCTTCGAATGAATTACAATTTTGTCCATGTTTCTGTACGATAGGTAACTTATTATTATAAATAACTGCGACACCTCCTCTACCATTAGGGCGAGGCTGATGTATGTAGCTGAAAGCTGGAGGACTGGCTTCATTTAATGCTACATACTCATTCGGTTTAGTCCAGGTTTCTGTTAAACACAAAATGTCAAACTCAAATCATTAACCATAAGCTCTTTAGAAGTAAGAGATCTAATGTTTAACAATCCTAGCTTCAGATCAGAGGTGCAGGCTGTGTGTTCAGTATTCTCTGAGTTACGAATATCTATATTAACTAAATTACTAAAGCAAGCATTTGGGGTTTTTCTATATTTATATTGTTTAGCTCGGAACCAGGCACAGTCTCAATATTATGGACCCTGAGTGACGACTCTGTACAGCTAGCAGACGGTCGGATTAGTCTGTTGGTCTGCTGCTTGGCCTGGGCTCTGGGTAGTCAACGATTAACTAGTCCTATTCTAAGACTATGAGCTATGTTACAAGAAAGGAGAGCGGCTCCTTCCCGAGTGGGATGGACACTGTCCTAATAGTCCAGCTTTGCCCTCAAAAGTTTTCCAATTGTCAGTGTAGCCCACACTGTTTTCGGAGCACCACCTGGACATTCAGCGGTTAAGTGACCATAACCTGCTGTAAGCTATGTCACCACGTCGCATTGGTATGGGGCCAGAGCATACTACGACATCAGGCATCGCCTTTGCTAGTTAAACACCTCTATGAAGTGAACCTTACTAGTTTCTGACTGTCGAAGGCGTATATCGTTAGCACCAGCATGAACCACTATCTTTGAAAACCTATGCTGGCCTACAGCCCTAAGATTATCTGATATGTCCGGTGCTCTGGCTCCTGGCCGCTGGCGCCCCTAGAGGCCTAGCCAATTTAACGTGCCTCGTTATCTCCAATAACCAGAGTACCTTCAGATTTCTCAGTGGGTGCTTTACTGAGGAGGGCAAATCTGTTGGGTACGTGAAGCGTAGTGCTAAATATTATCTTTAGAAACTGTAGCCAAAGGAAACCCTAGTTCTAATTAAAACATTATTTATATTTATAAATTATGAAAATGTCTAAGACATGTTTAAACACGAATAAAACGTTAAAAAAATTTCTTATTAGCATTAATGCTATTGTATTGGTTAATAAGAACAATAGTAATAAGGGCAACAATACTACACCTCATAATAATAATAATAATAACTATAATAATAATAATTGAGCAAATTATGTATTACAAACTTTGTAAATGATAATAAATTCTATTTGATCTAGTTGTAATTTAAGTTTAAAATAAAGTGTGTGTGTGTGTGTGTGTGTGTGTGTGTGTGTGTGTGATGATCTTGCTTCAGTTGTGTGTATTATTCTGTTTTTTGACTCACACACAGGAAATGAAAATCCCGCCGAGTTGAACACTGAGATGCTGCATGTTTGAATCATAGATATACACTGATAACAAACAAACACATTGCTTCATCTCTCTCTCTCACACACACGCACACACACACACACACACACAAAGGTTTTTCACACCTCACAACACATGCACGCTGACATGTGCTCTCACAGAAACAGATCAAAACATCAAACTATTGAATACAAGTCGCTGTCTTTTTCTTTTAATATTGTATATTTTGTGTGTATATGTGTGTGTGACATGCAAAAAAAACCCCACATATAGCAGTGTGTGTCAAAATGAAGCCATTTTACACCCTATTAATAATCATTCAGTCTCCATGGGAACTTACCGAAACTTACACTTACCTGAACCTTATTGTGAAACCACATTTTACACTCTGGTGCAAGCAACAACAAATAATCCTGTAAATCCATAATTTAAAAAACGTTTATTCTAAACATCTGCACATTTTTATCTCCATTTAACACAAAACTAAATAAACAGCAAAACTGGGACATCCTGCATTTATACAACGAACCGGACACTTCAGTAAAGTGTAGAACATCCACACAAACTCAACACGGGATTGTATTTTATTTTATTTCTACCGAAATAATGGCTGAACTTTTTAATGTTAAAATGAAGTCTATTTTTAAAGGAACTGATTTTAAAAGGTAGAAAATAAAGACCGAGTTTAACTGTTAGAAAAACATCAGTGTGTGTGTGTGTGTGTGTGTGTGTGTGTGTGAGATGTGATTGTAAATGACAGGTAATGTGATGTTAATGTCCATCACAGGACTGAGATTGACTTTACTTTACTTTAATCTGTTTTATAGAATCAGAACAGAGAGACTTTGGAGGAGACGGGATGTCAAAACTCACCAAGTAAATTAAAGTTCAGGGTTTTTTTTGCTTCGTGTCAATCAGATCAGAAGAAAACTAATAACTAATTACTGGAGTCAATTTTTTTAATAAAGACTTTTTTTTACTCTCACTTGAGTAAAAAACTATTTCTATAAGTACTGCTACTTTTACTCGAGTACAGATTTGGATACTTTTGTATATTTTTTCAGATTGTAAAGTTGTGAGTTTTTGATATAATCAGTATTTGTTGATCCACTTCATACAGTTGACGTTCATAGCTGTGGTTGTGAGTAAATGTGTGAAACTAAATGTTTAATCTTTAATATAATGATATTTATTTTATTGTTTTAATCAGTGCTTATTACACAGACAGAGCGGCCAGTTTTTTGCTACTTCACCTCCTAAAGAACGTAAGTAAACATGTCAGGTTTGGATAGAGAACATTCACATTTACATTTCTGCCATTTGGTAAATGTTTTTTATGTTTAACTTACATTTATTTCATTTATACAAATAAAGTATAAGAGTTTTAAGGGGTCTTGCTTAGGGGCCCAGTAGTGGCCGCTTGGTGATGCTAGGATTCATTCTAATCACCGTAACCACTAACCAAACACTTACCACGTGTGGTGTAGATTTAAAATTTATGGTTTATGGAGCTTCTTTTAGCTTTTTCTGAGGGTCTCGGAATGCGGTCATTCAGCCAGAAAGAAAGGAACTGAGGAGGAATTCACCCTGCAATTCAGTCCACTGCCTGTGAGGGGTGGTAGAAAAGACTTAGTGCTAACTGTCAATTTTCATATCAAACACAAATTTATAATTTAATTCAAATTTAAAGTTTACTGGTCTCATACAAAAGTATCCATAGAAAGTATCCATAGTACGACATGCAGTCACAGAATATATAAACCAGATTACCAGTGCAAAATATACGGGTATTATAAATAATTAGGGAGCAGAAATGCATCCAGTGTAGAATTGGGGTGCAATGTGCAAGTCGCAGTGGCTTATTAGTTAATGTTAGATTGGTAGGTGCAGAGGAAAGTCCAGACACCCTAGGTGTTTTGGTTAAGGTTAATAAATTGGATGTCCTGTGGGTAAAAGCTTCTCCTCAGCAACTGGGTCTTCCAGGCTATCGTTAATCTCCTCATCAGCATTTTCATTTGTCTTAAAGTAATGCTGAGGAACCAACGAGAAATCAGTACAGAAGCCATTCCAGTTCCTAAAGTCCACTTGCACTTCCCAGTGCATACTATAAGTATGAAGATGGACTTTGGCACCATATCCGCATGATACCAAATCTCCCAATTAAAGAACCAATCAGGAGATCTAGCATTGTTGCTCTCCTGGCTTCAGAGCGTGAGTATGTGCAGAACTTGCATTTGGGAGACAGTCCCATTAGGAGCAATAAACCAACATGGAAGCAGCTGAGCAGTGCCAATGGATCTGAGAAATGGTGGTGACTTAAAGACATATAATAATATTATATAAGAAGAAATCATACATTTGTGCTGTTTTGGTAATTGTGGTAATGGTTTAATATTGTACATTAGTGTATTTATATTAGTATAATGTTCTACCAAACCAAGAACTCGGTTCCTGTGGAACACTGTGTACCTAAAAAGCTGCAGCTGCAGCATCAGATATTAGTAATAATATCATATTTTTGTCATTTTAACCAGATGGTAACAGACCGGACTCTCGCTCCACAACAGAAGGTAAGTGTGTGAATTATACAAATGTTTAAGAGAAATATTATCTATGTTATACTATATCTACATTATATAACCAAAAACACCTGTAAACCTTGTCGTCAATGGTTCTTCCGCAAAACTTTTAAATTTAGGATACCTAAATCATGTGTATATTAATGTACTGTATATATTAGTATTGTAACTAAATGATCAAATCCACATAGTCACATGACAGAATCTAGTGAAAAACCTGCACAGATGAACGGAGGAGATTATAGGAGGAAGAGTGAGACTAACATCTTGAATAGCTAGTGAATAATTACATCTGGATGTGATGGACAGGTGTTTTAATATATAGATCAATAATCAATAATAAGCTGATAATAATCAGTGTTTCTCATTAATCTAGAATGTTCAGTAGTGGAAACCTCTCTCTTTCTCTCTCTCTCTCTCTCTCTCTCTCTCTCTCTTTCACTCCTTCTTTCACTCTCTCTTTCACTCTCTCTCTCTCTCTCTCTCTCTCTCGCTCTCTCTCTCTTTCTCTCCTCCTTTCACTCTCTTTCTCACTCTCTTTCTCTCTCTCTCTCTTCTTCTCTCTCTCTCTCTTCTCTCACCGTTCTCCCCTCTCTTTCAACTCTCTCTTTCAAGTTCCCACTTCCCTCTTTCTCTCCCTCTCTTTCTCTCTCTCTTCACTTCTCTCACACTCTCTTTCACTCTCTCTTTCACACTCTCTTTCACTCACATTCGATCTCCTCTCTCTTTCTCTCCCTCTCTTTCTCTCTCTCTTTCACCCCCCCTCTTTCTCTCTCTTTCTTTGAAGCAAGATGATACCACCTGCCAACCAGCAATTTACACAGACAGCAAAATAATCAAATGACTGGAAAGAGAAAAGTAAACGAGTGAAAATAAATGACTGTTTGTCTCAACTGTTATCTTATAACATTCTATAAATCTCTTATTCATGGAAGAAAAGGGGCAGTCATGTGACCCTCATAGTCGACGGTTTACGGTTTGATTAATATATCTGATAAATCATGTGTTTTCTGTTTGTGATTGTAAGGAAAACGAAAGACAGAAGAGCAAAACCGAGTGATGGAGGAGGACAGGAGGAGGAGGAGGAGGAGGAGGAGGTACGAAGGCCAGAAGCGAGAGAGGGGGATGAATAAATGATAGATAAAGGAGGAGAAGTGAATTAATAGGAAAAATAAGGGAAGAATAAAAGAGACGGATGATGAAGAATTAGGACAAGGAAGAAGAAGAACAGAAGACCAGATAAAACAAAGACAAGTGAAGGAAACCGAAGAAGAAACAGGACAGGAAGGGAAAGGGAGATGGGTGGAGATGGTGGAAGAATTAACAGGAAAAGAAAGAGACTTACAAAGAAAAATGAATGAATGAATGAACGAATGTGGAATTTAGTTTAGAGTTATTTATTAAACTACATTGTGTAATAATAGGAACCAAAATAAATTCATTCATTCATTAATTAACAACATTAAAATAGTTTTTTCATTGATGTTGTGTGATGGTGTGTTGTGGTGTGTGTGTGTGTGTGTTTGTAAACTACTGTTCGTTTAAAATTGCTTTTAAAAATAATGATCACGGAATGTTTTTATTAAATTATCAGTAATATGTTCTTATGACGTTGAGAGGAAACATTTTTTAAACAATGTTCTTATAAAGTCCTTATGACATTATTCATACTTTATAAATGTTTTTTAAAATTTGTTATTAGAACTTTTTAAACCACGTGTTGGTGTTTGCATGTGTGTGTGTGTGTGTGTGTGTGTGTGTGTTACAGTTTAGTCTGCATGTAACACCCGGAAAAACAGCTTCTGTTTCATTTTAATGTGAGCAGGGTGTGAAGAGAACGTGTGTTTGTTTGTGTGTGCGTGTGTGTGTGTGTGTGTGTGCGTGTGTGTGTGTGTGTGTGTGTATGTGATGACCTAAGGTAAAACGTTAATGCAGTGTTTAGTGTGTTATGGTCGTTCAGAGATGCAGCGTCTCTGCTTTTTGCTCTGTGGGCTTCTCGCTTCCTGTCTCTGTTCCTGGGGGTGAGTCCCAAAGACACACACACACACACACACACACACACACACACATATGCAACTTACTACAAAATGGAGCTGAGTTACGAGTGTGTGATTGAGGTGTTAGGTGGCATGCAGTGTTTTAGCTCTATAAATGTTTCTACTGAACATCATGTTTTATGTTGGTAAATATAAACTCTTAAATAAAATAATAGATCCAAAATGTTTATAAAAAATCAGTTTATATAATCAAAAAATTAATTTCATTTAATTCTATCAGTAAAACACTTTACAGTGAGGCAAGAAAAATGGTCTGAACTCCTGAGTTTGTTCGTTTGTCCACTGATGTAGAAATGATCAGTGTGTAATTTTACTGCTCGGTTTATTCTGACACTAAAAAAAACAGAATAACAATAAAAAACATCGAGAAAAAAAACATATTTTTAATAAGTTATAAATTAATTTATATTTTAATGAGTGAAATAAATATTCAACCCCGTCACAAAACTAGACTTAGAATTTGGTGGTTAAACTCTTATTCGACATTCAGACACCAAGTTTACACGCGTCTCAGGAGGGGTTCTGTTCCACTCCTCTTTGCAGATCCTCTCCAAGTCCAACAGATTTACTATTGGATTAAGATCTGGACACTGACTAGTCCACTCCAAGACCTTAATGTGCTTCTTCTTGAGTCACTCCTTTGGTTTTTTTTTTTTTTTTTTGGTTGTGTATTTTTGTATGTGTGTGTGTGTGTGTGTGTGTGTGTGTGTGTGTGTGTGTGTGTGTGATTGTGTACTCCTTAAATAAATGGTCTTAATTTTGTTTAGCCATACAATGAGGATAAAATTATTCTGTTCTATTCTTATTTATTCCAAGTGATGATTTTGAAGATAAATATTTTGCATTTTTTAAACATACACACTTTAAAACTTTATAACACTTAAATTCTGATTTAGATTCTGCAGATTCTGATTCAGTGTGTGTGTTTTTATAGTTTCGTAAACTATGGGTAAAAATATGCCCTTTATTCCTGTTTAGTACTGATTGGTTTCTCATTTCTTAGCTAACTATAATTAATGACAATTTTTTTTTATGTAATAAATTAATATTTACATAAAATCAGTAATAATAATAATAATTATTATTGTGTATGATTCCTCCAGGTTCAAGTACCCTTTTCTCTGTGATTCAGTCTCCATCCATGATCCTACTGTGCGAAGGAGATCAGATCCAGATCATCTGCAGCTGGAACATCAGCATCGCTCATGGACCAAAAGTGAAATGGTTTAAAGACAATCAGAATCTTCAACTGAATCAAACAGACACAATTCAGAAAATCCTAAACGGCAGCTATGCAGTGTTAGTAATAAACAGCGCTGATGTCACTGACGCAGGATTTTATGTGTGTGAAGTGACACAGGACATCCCTCAGCTGAGGAAGGAACCACGGAACGGGGACAAACCTGACATATGATGGAAAAAAAACCAGTCAGTTTCATTCCAATATATCGAACAAACAATCCCCCGCAATCCCCCCCAAAATAAAAATAAAAATCAACATAAGATTAGTAATAATAATCATAAATATTGATTATAATGATTATTATTACTAATCTTAATCTTACTAATTTTTATATCTCTGATCAAATATATCTTTTTTGGGTGACTTTTATATTGTAAACTTTTTTGTTATTATTTTAATAAATATTATTATTTGAATTCCTTTACTACAGAATGTAACGCTTTTAATTCTCTTACATGAACATACATGAACATATACACATATTTATTTATTATTAAATACATCCAATGTTATACTAAAATTACATTAAAATTAGCGCTGCAGTTTTAGAGAAATCCTCAGCACCAGTCAGAGCTCAGGATTCGGGGGGATACTGATAATAACTGATAAAGTGTGTATCTGACTCACAGGCTGTGTAACTCCGCCCGGTTCGAACACATCACCGCAGGACACAGAGCGATGGTCAGGAGCGCCTGAGTCGGTGTCGGTGTGGGCATCAGCGTCGGCTGCTGCGGTCCTCCTGTTCGTCTGTGTGTGTTTGAGTGTCTGGCAAATAAAAAGAAAATTCACACAATCAGGTAAAAAGCTGTTAAAAACACCACATACCGTAACAGCTACACAACAGCCTGTTTTATATATATATATAAATTCTGAACATACCTCAGAACACATTCGATTAGATTAGATTAGATTAGATTAGATTAGATTAGATTAGATTAGATTGGATACGACTTTATGACAATATATTTTCTTATGTTACATTACGTTATATTGTTAAAAAAAGTCATCAATTCTGGACTTACGATATATCGTTTTACAATTTTTCGAGTTACGATGCGACTGTATGACCACAAAAAAATATTTTTTCAATTTTTGGAATTCGATTTGTGCCAAAAAAAAATGAATGCCACTTTTCAGGAATGAATTTTTTTTTTTAAAATACCCATTAAAAGAAAAAAAAGAACTTTTTGAATTCCATAGTGAAATTTGGCCTAGCTAAAAAAACATGACAACAGTGTGATATACACATATGGATGGCGGCGGCGGCGCGTAAACATCGCGCGGCTCAGCGTCTCTCCAGATTTGCCGTATTTGTGCTTATTTAGGACAATAACCTGGAACTCAACACTATTTTCTGAGGAGACTTAAAAAGTACCATCTCAGCAACAGGATACTGGAGAACTTTTACTGCAGTACCATCGAGAGCATCCTCACAAACTGCATCTCAGTGTGGTTACAGCAGCTGCACTGCTTCAGACCGCACAGCCCTTCAGAGGGCTATAACTATCTATTGTTACACCTCTATATTCTATCCATATACCTCTGTACATTATTTACCCCCACCTCTGTAATTATCAACCCCACACCCTATTTATTACACTGCTATTTACTGTAAATAAGCCACTTACGCACTTCTGGTTAGATGCTATAAACTGCATTTCATTGGCTCTGTACATGTACCTGTCACAATGACAATAAAGTTGAATCTAATCTAATCTAATCTAATCTAATCTAATTATTGAAACACAAACTTTTCCATAGCATATTTTTCTTGATTATTATTTTATTTTGACCACAAATGGGTTTTTCAGAACATAATCATTAGGTGAAAGTTGTCTGTGTGTATCTGTGTGTGTGAGGGGGGGGGGGGGGTATATAATATATATTATTTTTATTGTATACTCTAAACTGGCTGTTTACTTATTAACTATCTTAAAGACTAAATCTATCATTACATTTCCCTATATTGTGTATATATTCTGTATATATTGTGTATATATTGTGTAAATGTCTGCAATAAATCATGAACAACATTATATAGAAAAAAAAAAGAAAGAGATGTTGGAAATTTAATTCAGGTGTATTTATTAAAATGTAACATTTCACAGTTCTGAGATTGCATAAAGAAATTAAGTTAAAGGAATAAACGAAAGAGTGTGTAGAATTACTGTATTCACCACTTCACTGTGTTTCTGTTGTAGAGAGAGCAGTGATCAGGGAGGGGCCTCCGAGCGAAGAGGAGGAGCCTGAATATAGCGAGGACGGAGGAAGTTCTGGAAATTCCAGAGGATCCACGCAATGGGTAAGAAACACTGAGGGTTTATTTTAAACACTTTTTTTAAGACCTGGATGTCTTCACTTTATCAGTGGTTTTATCTTCATTACTTTAAGTTCATTAGATGATGCATTTGGGTCTAATTTGGGAATTAGACAATAAGGCAATGATTAATCTGATTGGTTAAGCTCGTTATGTTGCTTTCTGTTTCAAATTTCTGGGATATGTTTGATATAAGATTATTCCGGTGTGTAGAATGTCTTTGTATGCTGTAGCAGTACAGTTGTCTTTTTCTGAAGGTTTGGTAGAAACTCAAACCCTGTTCCAACATGACAATAACCCCTGTGCATAAAGCCCCTGAACTCCATAAAGACATGCTGTGTTCTGATTGGACTGGAGGAACTGGAGTGTCCTGCACAGAGATCTGACTTTAACACAACCTTTGGAATGAAGGTGAATTGAATTCCACTTTAGCACCAGGTTATTTACATCATTAACCATTAACAAGGAATTCAAAATGGAGGGAGGAAGCGCTGCGTTTATAATTAGTCTACAAATTTAATCAAATAGACAGTTTGGAAAGTTGTCGTTGTTTTTTTTTTTTGGTTTTTTTTACGAACAAACTTTAGTAATTTATCCCGACAGAATTGGTACTAAAACTTAAATATAAGCAAACATTTGTAAGGAACTGATTTCGTTTAAATTCGGGTTTTCCAGACTGTTGCCTATTTTTTGCTTATATTTCCAGCAGCTCTATCTGTATATTAGCATGTATTGCTTTAGCATGATTTTAAACAGTGCTAAAGTGGCTAAAAAACAAAGAACGGTAAAATCAGCATCATGTCTAGACTTATTAGACTAAGTCTGTTTCTCTTACATTTTTTTGCTAACGTAAAAAAATGAAATGTGTGTTTTAGTGTTGATGTGTGTGTGTGTGTGTGTGTGTGTGTGTGTGTGTGTGTGTGTGTGTGTGTGTGAACAATGTGCGTCTGTAAGACATGTGAATGAATTTTAATGAACAGCTAATGGATCCGGTCGCTGCTGCAGCAGATTTACAGGCAACACTAATGTTTGTGTTTAAAGCCAAAACCCCTTTCCAGAACCCTCTGCATCGTTGACCCAGGTTTAGTCAATCTCGGTCCTGGAGGGTCGGGGTGTCCTGCGGAGTTTAGCTCCAACTTGCCATCACACACCTACCTGTAAGTTTCAATTCTACCTGGCAAGATCTTGATTAGTTGGTTCAGTTGGAACTCTGCAGGACACCCCGACCCTCCAGGACCGTGTTTGTCCACCCCTGAAATAGAGGTTCTGAAATGTCCACAGTGGCTTCTCCTTCCGCAGCAACTTCTATTTTTCTTTATGATTTTTGATGGCAGTTTATCAGGAAGTAATGATCTGAACTTTCCGACTGCTTGGATGGAAACAGTGTTTTATTCCTAAATGTTTTATGTGATATTCCAGTTTTGCACACACGTTCACACATACACACCTTTAGATGAAACACAGCCAATGTGTCCTAGCAGTCATTTAAACTCATTTTTTATAATAATGAATCATTCAGAATCATTTCCATACGACTCATCGCGAGAGTCTAAGAACAAAGTCTAAAAACTTACAGTGTGAAATAAACAGAAACACAGAGAAATACATCATTCACGTGTGTGTTTGCGTGTGTGTGAGTGCGCAATCAGGTCATGGCGAAACATTTAGCCGCCTTAAGAAGGTCAGTGGTTGGAAAAGGAAACTTCTGTTGTCACGTCCTCTGTGTTGAAGATTTACAGCTGAGCAAAAACGGTTAAAACTTTTTCAGCTAAAATAAAGACATACTGAGCACAAAAAGACATACTGTCATTTCCACCGTCCTTCTGGACAGGTTTTCTTTGTGTGTCTCCTCTCAGAGACATGCTTACAGGTGGATTAGCCACATTTGTGTGTGTGTGTGTGTGTGTGTGTGTGTGTATTTATGATAAAGGGTGTATTACCACCATATGCATCAGTCTGCTGTCACTGTCATATTTATCTTCTTATATATATGTGTGTGTGTGTGTGTGTGTGTGTGTGTGTGGTGTGTGTGTGTGTGTGTGTGTGTGTGTGTTCTTGCACACAGTTTGTGGTTTCGGGGGCTCAGTGTTATAAAAGAAAAGGGGCGGGGCTGCAGTGGAAAAAAAATAAACACACACACACACACACACACACACACACCACACACACACACACACTTACACACACTTTCAGATGTGCCTGTTTTGACATGAAGTGAAAAAAGGTGGACAGTAAAAACTGATCACCAGACCTGACACAGAACCTGCTGGACGGTATGGCTTTAAAAGATCAGGTGCTAAATTAGGAATTTGTAGGCTACTAACAATACTTTAAACTTAACCCTGAACTTCACAGGGAGCCAATGTAAGGACAGGAGTTATGTCTTCTTGTTTACGTGTTTCTGTTCAAAACGTGCAAGCGAAGCCCTGCCAACACCAACATAAAGGGCATTACAGTAATCAACAAGACTTTTCAAGGTCTTTTTTTGTGTGTAAACGGCTTGACCTTGGACAGGAGCCTAATCTAGCTTTAACAACAGACTTCATTTGCTTATCCAGTGTAAAATCACTGTCTATTAAAAAACACTCCAGGTTTCTAGCGATTGGTTTTTTACATAAGATTTAAAAGAACATGTTTTAGTAAAACGGTCAACACATCAGCGCTCCAGTTTTATTTTCATTTAGACTCGAAAGGTTTACCGCCATTCATGTTTTTACATCTTCCAGACATTACAAAAGCGGTGATAAACTATTCATATCCCTCTGTGTCAATGGCACATACATTTGGAAATCATCAAACTAGCATTTAGAGCATGTAGCACTGATGGATGGGTCACATGATAGAGGCGATATAAGTTCTCTAATATTTCTCAATTCTATCAACAAAAAATAAATAAAAATAATTCACAGGGGACTCACAGGGGACTCAGCAGCACATATAGAACATGAGAGGTCTGCTACTGCTGTTAAAATAATGCCCGAGAGATATTTTGTTTTCTCAGCTTTGACAGTTCTCGGGTAGACGCTTAGGCTGTTCCTTACGATTCCAAAACACACATGTAATGTTCTCTCCTACCCTCACGCCTGGCAGCACGACTGGTGTCAGTTATCCAGGGTGCAGGTTAAGGTTATACGTTTTCAAAGGTGCCATGCAATCCAGAATATTAAAACAGGTTGTATTATATAAAGATGTTAACCCCTCAACATTAAAACAATTTAAACCATCTGAAAACAGCTCAGTAATATTATTAAAAGCAGCACTGAATTGTACAGCAGTAGAGGAGGTACACACTATTAGACGGAGGAGCGGGATCTCAAACACTACACCACATTTACCCAAATCTACACAAATATAACTAACATCTGATCCAATGGTCAAAATGGCGCCTTTTCCTTTAAGAGAATGTTTATTTCTATTTTTATTTACTGAATGAATGATTTTTTTTATTATTGTTAAAGATTGTAAGAGATTGAAATTTAAATTCTTATTTCTCCTTTATGCTGTTTTAAACACTCTGGAGATTATTATAGGAGGAAGAGTGAGGCTACAACTGAAGAGAGAAACAAATGTGAGGTGACGCAGATTATGATTATGATTAGTTATGACCGACTGTGGCCACCAGAGGGCCTTAAAGAGCACATGAAATGACAGATCGGATCATACAATGACGGATAACTAGTGGTAGCTGGTCCTTCAGTGTGGATTTACCTGACACGTACACCTATTAATACCCCCACTATCACATCACAATTATAGAAAAGTCCACCCTAAAAACGTTTTTTTAAGTTCGTTTGGGATAAAGTCGATTTTTTTTTTCTCCGCCAGCCATTGTGGGCAAAAAAATTCTAATTTAACTGTACAGATGAATTTCGCTAGCAGAATTGGCCTGTAAAGGTTTTACTCTGATCAACCAATCAGAGGACGGAAAAATGCTGAAGCCACTGTGGGCTAGTTAGCGTGCCCCGTAAAGCAGATTAAAAAATCTAATTGGTTAAAGAAACAGTCTAATATAGGTATATTATATATATAATTTAAGTCCCGTGGCCAGCGCTGCTGATTCTGAGGGCAGATTTTAGATTAGCATGATCGGCCATTAATTTTGCCTGTTTTTGTAGCCTTGTTTAAAGTCTGAATGTTTTCTATTTTTTTCTTTTTTTCTTTCTTTAATTTATAGAAACTGATCAGAAGACCTTTGTGGCCTTGCAGAAGAACAGCGGGTTACTAAAGTCTCCTGGTCGTTTGGTGCCGAACTGTTCAGAGACTTTAAAACAAAAACAAGCTTCGAGCTGATCCGCAAACAGTCCTGTAGCCATTACACCGGGATATACCGTAGGAGTGACGTCATCCTGTTTACCGACGTCTGTCAGGAATCCTGCAGCCGCCATTTTGAACCGTCTGTAGGCGTGTCAGTACGTTCTGTCTGAACTGGTATAGAGAGTGACCTAGCCATCAAACTCAGGAGAAAATAAACGTGTTGAACGATCTCTCTATGTCTCTAGAAGAAAAAAATTCACTTTTCTCAAATTTAAAAAAAAGCAGGATTTGAGCACAGAATTTATTTGCTTATCAAATTTGAGTTCGGCGTCACGTCGGTTTGTGCAGTTTCCTGTGGGAAGACCTGACAGAAGATTAGTATTATCTCTAAACAAACTGCGAAAAACACTGCTGTTAAAAAAATCTGTCAGTTCAGTTAAAAGGTCACCGAAGGAGAAAGTTTCACAGTGTCAGACTGATAATCAGCTTTAATCAGACGTTTGATTCAATCGAGTGTGACTACAGACATAAACTAACCTGTTACACGGATCAGTGGGCAGCAGGAGACTTCATATACACTAATATAGCCCCCTTTAGTATTAAGTATTTTAGTATATGAGTATTTTAACTCTGTCTGTGACACCGACTTGGTAATTAGGTGATTAAAATGTCAGACATTTTCAATCATTCATTTATTCATCTTCTATATCCGCTTATTCACTAATTCGGGGTCACAGGGATTTGCTGGAGTCTATCCCAGCTGTCTCTGAAAGGGTGAAAGACAGGAGGGGGGACACCCTGGACAGGTCACCAGTCCATTACGGGGCCACACACACACACACACACACACACACACACTCCTATAGAAAGTTTAGAGTCACCGATCAATCTAACATACATGTTTTTGGACTGTGCACACACACACAAGCACAGGGAGAACATACAAACTCCATGCAAAAACGAGCCCTGCAGGGGACTCGAACCCGGGACATTTTTGTTATGAGGCAACAGTGATAAACACTAAGCCACCATACTGCCTGTCAGGCATTTTGCTTTCCTTTAATTTTTCAGTGGTTTGGTGGTATAATGCTTTTGCTGAAAAATGATGGAAAAAGCTCTGTCCTTTAAAACATCCTTCTTTAAATCTAAATTCCAAAAATTTAAATTAATTAAAAGAATGAAAATAAGTAGATTTCTACTCAACTAGTATGTGATTCGAACATTTTAAACACTACAGGGGAAAAAAACCACATTATTTCAGAATGATTTATTAATAAAAAATAATAATACTGCGACCATAAAACTGTTTTAAATAGTTAGAAAAGCTAATAAATGAAGATTATGTTATTTTTGTGACACTTCACAACACGCTCTATTTAATTCTCTGATGCAATCGGGCGCGGAGGAACACTCCTGTCGTTAGTAGGACGGTAGCAGTTCGTCTCGTTGCCTTGGAGACGGGTGAAAAAGTGCGACGGAAACTAAGCGTTCTTTGTCCGCCATCTTGGCTCCATGTGAGCGTTTGCGTGTACCCACGCGCAGCACTGTGAACAGATCCAAAATGGCGACAGTTGCTTTGCTAAGCTGGCCCGGGATAAAAACACGGTCAGAGCCTGAGCTCTGGAGCGGCCGGCAGCGGGAGAGAAGTTCTCCTGCTCCGCTTCCCATCTAATTACACCGAGAAAAAAAGGCAGGTAAGAAATGACGTTAATTTCTTTTTTTACCATTGGTTTTGTTCTTTTTTTTCTTTGATTGTTATGTCCGGTTTGTTATCGCTCCGTTCTGCGGAATGTTTACGTTTAAATTCAAACGTCTCTTAGAGACAAACGTCATTCGCGCTAGCTAGCCGTAGTTTAGCTTAGCTTAGCTTAGCTTGATTTGGTGTGTGTAAATACGCTTGGATCGTTTTCTAGCCTTGATGTTTTAGCATTTTATCTTTATTATTTTTAAATAGGTGTAGAATTCTGTTATTTGTGAATAATGGGGTGAGTTTGATGTTTTAGGAAGTGAAAGTGTCTGAGGCGCTGAGGGAGGCGGTCACCAGGCCTTGAGCACAGCTAGCATGCTAATTCACTCACTCACTCACTCACTCACTCACTCACCGGCAAATCATATAATACATACAAAACTTTACTTTTACAAATAATAACACTTTATAAGCTAAACCCGACCCCTGAAAGGGTTTTTTCAGCGAATAATGAGACTGTCAACTGTGCTGCTAATCATAAAGCTCGAACACTTTGCTTAGTCCGATAAAATAATAATAATAATAGTGTGGTATTTTTTATTAGGTTTTTATTTTGAATACAAATAAAACGTTATAAAAAGTTATTTATACTGTGTGTGTGTGAGAATGAGAGAGCGAATTAAATTTAGTTAATGGAAAGTGCGTTAATGACTAAAGAGATTATATAAGACAATAAAAATAACAATATGGATAATACGCTTCAATATGATCATTAATAAAGCCATGAATTTAATTTAAAAAAAAAGGTTTTCTACCCTAAATATTTAATATATTTTACATACTGTGTGATTTTTGATAGTTGATTTTTATGTTATAAATGTAAAAGGACTGATTTGAACTGAATTAATTTTAGATCAGTGTTTGGTACAGAAAGAAAACACTTCTCTATCTGTCTGTCGCCCTGTTCAGACGGGATTCGGTCCCTCCTACCGGTTTATTATAATAACTCATGTATAACCGGAGGTTCTGGTGATGGTAATAGTGATTATAGATGTAGTCTCCTAAAGCCAAACCCCTCAGACTGACAGCTGAAGGGCTGGACTACACAACCGCTTTTCATTGGCTGAGAGAGCAGCTGACTGACATGTTAATCAACTAATCACAGTTCAGCTTCCTGTTTAGCGCATGGAAACGTCAACCCTGGAACTTTCAATCATCAATTCAGAACTTTGATCATTTTAACAGTTTTTGCACCTAAAAAAAAAAAGATGGTGAATTTACAGATGGTGTGTTGGAGAAACAAGGAATAATGAATTAAAGAGGTTAATTACTGAATCCAGGAGGTTTATTATTAGGCAAATTACTGCATTCTTTCAGACATTCTGCACAAAAACAATATTGACTGCGACTTGCACAGGGTTTTTATTAACTATTTTCTTAACTATTTTGTGGGTTTGAATGAAGTTGAAAAAAAAAAAACAAAGCCACACAGTTTATGCATGTTATATTTATTTTTGATTATATGATGTCATCTTTCTTTTCTTTTTTTTCACTTTTGCCCCATTATCATAAATTATTTATTAAACTCTAAACTTAATTATGTCAAAAATATATGTATTCTAATTCCAAAGGTGCTTTTAAAGTAAGATTTTTTTCTTGTTCACCCCTGTTTATATAGCCTCACCATTAGAGTGCAGTGCAATGCGCAATAGAATTCATTTTCATTTATACTTTTTTTTTTTTTTTTTACTATAATTCTTTTGTTCTTTTGATTCTTCTTAAAAATGAACCTGTCGTATCCATGTGGTGTTATATGAACGAACTCGGTGGAGGCCGTTAAGCATGTGACACATTACCTTCAACTGGCCAGTAAAAGTTTTGTTATGAGGCACAGTTTAAGGCACAGAGTTTTATTTAAGAGCTGTGTGATGGAACAGCAATGTTTTACATAAAACAACAACATTTAAACGATGTAAACAAACAAACAAAAAGGAATAAAATAAATATCACCATCACTTTGCATTACTGGTATAGTTTTATCAATGTAAAACATCAAAAACAATCAGGTAAACGCAATCAGGCTTTGTTTTAAGGTGATGGTTAATATATTTCTCCTAGGTGTTTCCAGGAGGTACATACAAAATCACAGACCGGAACCAAGTTGCAGACATACTTTTACTTTTCAGTACCTATTTCTCCTTGTGTAAATCCTACGACTTGTTTCTTTTTTCATTGTATGTTTCTTGCAGTATTTGTTCTTTCTGTTTCCTTGTTTGGTTTGCGTGATCATTAATTAACATGTCTAGGTAAAAATTGTGTTGGCTTCTTTCTCATAGTTTGTTTTGCTTTAAGTGTTTTGCACCATCACAATTTATTGGCTTGACCAATGTCAGAGGAGATGAGTGATGACCTTCACCCGCCTGGGGTTGGTAGATGGTATATGATTAGGAAGGCCTTATTGACCATTGGAATTCCAAGTAACATACGTTTTATTTATTTCTTTCCTCCAGGTGATTTTGGCAGCTGACCACCCACCATGAAGATCACTGTTTGCAAACTGAGCACTCTCAGTGTTCTCTTATAAGCTGCCTGTACTCTCTGAACCATGGCTGAAGATTAGAGCACCTCTCCTTGCCAATTACCATTAAACATCTACATGACCTTCAATGTAGACCTCCCCTTGTCCATCCCACTGAAGTGAACCCCTTGTCCTGATTCCTTTCCTTTCCATTTAGACCATCCTTCGTCATCCTCTTAACCAAACCGGAACAATGTCTCTGCATTTAAAAATGGCTCCTACATAAAACCCTTCAATCCCATGCGTCCTGTAAGTGAAGACTCATCTGCTGCCCCTCCTAGGAGTGTGTCGTTGCTGGACTCCCTTTCCCCACCCAATATGTCCCTGCTGCAGTCCCTTGGCCCAGTTCAAAGCTGGCTGGGCCAGGAGCTGGAGAAATGTGGCATAGACGCCATGATCTACACTCGATACGTCCTCAGCCTCCTGCTGCACGACAACTACGACTACGATCTGCAGGACCAGGTATGGTTGGTCTGTTTATTTATTGTGTTTAACTAGAATTTAAACCAAAATAACAAATCTCAGATTCTAAAGCAGAGGTCCCCAAACAGAACACCACCACCCAGCAAAATGAAAGCTGCATTTAAAAGAAAATTCCAAGATTCCTACCTGTTAAGTGTAATTATTGCGTTCAGATTACAGACTATGAACTGAGAGATTTTTGTTATTAGAAAAAAATTTGTTCTTTTTCTGTCGAGCCAGCTGATATGGCATTTCTTTGCTTTATCAAGAACTGATGCTATCCTCCCCTGAAAGGGATATAAAACTTCTCCCATGGTTGATTTCTGTTGCCTTCACATGTTTCCTGATAATGTCAGTTTACAATATTAGCACGACTTTTCAGTTTTAGTTCCTGATTTAGTTGTAGTGCATCTGGTCGATGGTGTCTTGCTGAGTCATTGACTGTTGCTTAGTCTGATTCACGCTTCTGTAAACGCTTAGTAACGGGGAATATATTTGGATTGGGTAAAGAATCGACAAATGAAAGATCTCTTGTAGTTTTTTGTTGTTTGTTTGTTTTACTGTTACATAATATCTAAAGTGAAATAGACAGGGTGTTGAATCATCTTGAACAGCATGTATTGTATGGTAATACCTATGCAGGAGAATGACATCTTCCTGGGTTGGGAGAAAGGAACCAGCAAAAAATGGGGAAAGAGCAGGAGGAAGGGAGGGACAGACCTGAGTCTGGAGGAGATAAAGAAGCAAGCTGCTGTGCAATGCCTGCGTTCTGCTTCTGATGAAGTAAGAGATTCTGTTGCTTAAGAAACAACTGTGCAATGACTCTGACCATGTGCTATAATCTGTTTTTAATTTCGTAAGAGAGACAGCGCCTACTCTGTCCTTACTTACCGAAGAATTGAGTTGATAGGATGTGTCGTTAAAGTAGAGCTGCTGTTGTCTCTTTAATGTTTACTGTTTATAGAAAATCACATTCTAAAGTGTTTGTTCTTTCCTCAATTTGTTAATGTTTGTTAATTTGTTAATGTTTACTAAAAAAAAAAAGATTCCATTGTTTTTTTTTTTTCTCTCTCTTACAGAACTCTGGTGTTGAAAGTTTGGTTGAGGAGCTTTGCTCCAAGCTTAAGGACATTCAGAACAAACAAAAAGGCTTGTTGCACTTCCTTATCCGTTTCCAGTCAGATTAAGCTTGTTATTTTGCGCTCTGGAATTTTCAGATTTTTTTGTCTTCTTTTTTTTTCCTCATCTTGCATCTTAACCTCCTATATTTTGATTTTTAAAAAGCCTCTGAAACTTTAACAGACTCTCATCGTGTATTCTATTACAGAAAAAGAAAAGCAAACAACTAAAAAATCAGACGAATCTGGCTCTCCTGAATTGGCTGAATCACCTTCTTCTAAAGACCAAGAGGAAATGTAAGGAGAAATTCTTCTCAAACTAATAGAAATTACCCTTTTAAAATCAAAACATTTTAATATTACTCTTTTTGTTTTGTATTCAAGGTACTATGAAGCCTTTCCACCTCTATCTGAAAAAGCTGTTTGTCTGCAAGAGATTATGACTGTGTGGAACAAGGCTAAAGCAAGTGCATACTCCAGCTCCTCATCTGCTGCTCCTCAAACAAGCACAGACACCTCCTCTCCAAAAGACTGCACAAGTGAGGGAGATGTCTGCAAGGACAAAGCACCTGATGTGTCAGTCACCACCACCAGTACGAATGAGAAAAGTCAGCATCGACGCAGCAAGAAAGAAAAGGAGAACCAATACCATGGGGTTGCTTGCAGTGACCAGGTTGTTTTTCAGCATAAAAGGCATGTCCGACACCGATCTGATATTGGACACCGTCGCCGATCCTGGTCCTCTGGCTCCAGCGAGGGTGGCTCTAGCTCCAGTGGTAACCAGGGTGAGGCAAAGACCTGTAAGGAAGGTCGGATAAGACACAGGTCCCGTGAAGTTGGCAGCAAAAACAAAAAAGGCCGAAACTATGGGCAAATTAAATTGGCCCTGAGAACTTTCGACAAAGAAGAGCGCAGAAACACGGGTAGCATTTGCAGTGTGTCCGAAGGCCCTTTGAAACATCAACAGCACTACACAAAAAAAGGTAAAAAGCCATTAAGGGAGCTTCGGAAAGATCCCAGCTGGGTTGACTTAAAAGAGTCTGGAGGTGAAGCCAATAACAAAAGGGAATATATGGAAGAACCCCTTTGGTACACTGAGCCCATAGCAGACTATTTTGTCCCATTTGGCTGGAGTAAACTGGAGACAAAGTATCGAAGCAAACCAGATTCCCCCAGCGACCTGGCTACCGCCATTGATGTGGACAGTCTGTCAGAGCAAATGCAAGGGATCTGCATTTCGAACACTTCGTTTCAAAGGGCGTACCTTGCAGCAGGTACTTTTGTGGATGGGCATTTTGTTGAAGTGTCCACTGAAGAAAACGAGGAGGCCACTGAACTAAATGGGACCTCATGCTGCCCTCCTCTTCCTGAGGATGGTAAAGATTTAGATGATGAGCATCTGTCTGAATTCACTCACTTCTATGAAGTTGATATATACCAATCCATATTGGATCCCAGTGCCTCAAATGCAGTACAGGAAAGTCGAATATTAAACATGATTCGGCAAAAGAGCAATGACCCAGGAGACTTTGAGGCAGGGTGTTGTGTATTTTTAGATGGCTTTGAACTGCAGGGGGAAAGTGCAATAAAGGCAGATTCTTTGGGAGATTCAGGAGATGATGTGATTCTAACGCAGGACATGGAAAACATCGCTCACATGTGGGAGTGCTGCTCATTGTCTAGTTCTGTAGAAGTGGAAGGAGAAAGCTGTGCAGGTGATTCTCCAATTAGGCTCTCCCCACTGTTGGGCAGCATGCCATATAACCTGAGCAGGTTGTCAGAAACCTCTGTCCAAGAGATCAGTGGAAGCACGTCGACTCTTAACAACTGTTTCTCTCTTTTTGAGGTGCAGTGTGATAGCTCTGCTTTCCCCTTTTCCTGCGACTCGCTTACATCCAGTCGTGAAAATGTAGATTTAAGTAGCTGTCTAGATCCCCATGCAAACAAACAGTCTCGTTTGCTAATTTGGACCAAAAATAGTGCCTTTGATGAAAACGAACACTGCTCTAACCTGTCGACGAGAACATGCAGTCCATGGTCCCACTCGGAGGAGACCCGCTCAGACATTGAGCAAGTCACCGGCCAAACAGATGAGTCTCCTCAGTTTGGCAGTGAGGAACTTGGCTGTATAATTCCTCCTGTTTCAACTTTATACCTAGAGGAGGAGTTTTTGGATTTCTTGCAGGAGAGCCCAAGTCACCAACCAGATGAAATGAGTGCAGGCATATTGTCCAACCAGACATTAAACAAAGTATCTAAATTAGAGTCTGTTTGCGGAATAGCATTAGAGCAGGATGAGAGCAAACAATACAATGCCAATCAACAAACTGAAGATTACAGCTCAGGAATAATAAAAGATATTTGGATGGCTATTGAAGATGGAGACTGTGTTTTAGCTCTTGAAGTGGAAAAAGCAGATAATGACTTGTTTTCAGAGGAGACCCCCGAGTATCATTGTGGCTGTCTTGATGGTGAGGCGAAGAAGCCCATCGAAACAAAGGCCGTTCAGCGTTCAGAGTATCACCTGTGGGAGGGTCAGAAGGAGGATCAAGGCTTGGCCAAAAATAAAGTCTTCAAGGTAGATGGGGGGACTATGCAACACCTGCCAGGCCTTGGGACGTTTCTTCAGAGAAGGACAGTACATCATTTATTCTTGGAGGTGTTTATGGAGAACTAAAGACCCTAAGCAATGACAAAGAGTGGACTGTGGTTCAACCCATCACTACCTGTGGGAGCCTGTTGCAGTGTGCCTCCGCTTCCTCATCCGGTGTGGTAACCATTGCAGGGACAGATGTCTTCATGAATACAGGCAGTTGCTTTGCTCCCGGTCATAAGCCTCTGTGGCGCCCTCTGGTGTCCTTTGGACAAAATGGTCAGACTACCAAAGGGTCAGAAGAAGGACTGAATAAGGGATTTTCTGTTATCTTCCATGAAGATTTACTTGGATCCTGTGGAGAGCAGCAAGGACTGGATTACTCATTTTCACCCTTTGATCTCAACAACCCTTTTTCCCAGGTCTTGCATGTGGAATGCTCCTTTGAACCAGAAAACATGGCCTCATTCAGTCCAGGATTCAAGCCAAAGTCCATATTGTGCTCGAACTCTGACAACGAGCCTTTCAGTCCAAGGCTATATGGCATCAACCGCACTCAGTATCGGGCCATCCGCATATCCCCAAGGACTCACTTTCGGCCAATATCAGCCTCTGAACTTCTCCTGGCTGGTGTAGCATGTCGGATGGAGAGTCTGAAAAGGATGAAATGAGTCTTTCTGTTTCTGGTCAGACAGACCTCTTTGATGAAACACAGGCAGACCTAAAACCCCTGGAGGAAGATGCAGAATGCGAAGGCCATTATTATGGAAAGTCTGAACTGGAATCTGGGAAATTTTTACCCAGATTAAAAAAGTCGGGCATGGAGAAAAGTGCTCAGACCTCACTGGATTCCCAAGAAGGTGGGGGTGCAACTCTGACCACCGTCGAGCAGGAGATTCGCTTAGACTGCGAAGTCGCAGGAAAATCCACAGCAGCAGTGCCAGCTGAAGTCTCTCATGTGGAGGTTCCTGTGAATACACTTCAAAAAGAAGAGTCCTGCATAGAAACGGAGGCTTGTAAGGGTGTTGGAGAAAGCCAGCTTTTGGAAATTGGGAAATCATATGATATGGTTCAAGATTTGCATGAGGTAAGAGGGCTGTTCTGCTGTGTACCATGGTAGGCATTCATTGCATGAGCGTTTAGTCTAGGGTCTAGACTATTTGGGTGCGTCATCTTGACTCAAAGCAAATTAAAGTACATAATTTTTTTTTAGAACATAAAAATTAATCAAATTGCTTTTAAACCCAGAATAGGGTTAGGTACATTTTAGGCTATCAAATTAGTCGGTTCTTCTGAGAAAATAGGGTGTGCTGTTTTAGTGGAGTTACTTGCACTTGCCTATTGCCCCATCAAATGCTTTAGCAATTGCCACCATTCCAAGTAACCAGGACGTTTTTTCTATTTAGAATTTCTTTGTGTTTAGTTTTTGTTTAGCACTTTTGTACCTTGCTCTGGACAAGAGTGTCTGCTAAATGCTGTAAATGTAGTAGAAATCCTCTAATGCCCTTTCTGCTTTTGTTGTTCTGTGCTTTTGTTGTCAGTTTCCCCTGTTGAGTTTGGGGAGCGAAGTGTGCCCAGAAGCCAGCGTGAGGATTTCTGGTGGCAAAACACGTTTTGTTCCTCCATGTTATCAGGATCTCGATGCACAGGTAGAAGACCGAAAGTCTGGGTCAGTAGATTAAAAACAAAACCAATTTCTTCTCTTTTTTTTTTTTTTACCTTTTGGATTTTTTTTTTTTTTTTTTTGCAGAAAGCAGTAACATATGAAATTGCTGCTGAGCACACAGGCACGGCAAAGCAGAATCGAGCTGAAACGCTTTAGAGCCTCAGCTCTTCTTCCAAACCCAGCAGAGGACGGGGACGAGGGACGGATTCATCAGAACAAAACATCAAACCTCTATTGATCTTTAAGTTTGATCCCATGGTCTTAGCCCCTCCCCCTCCTCCCACCCACCCTTTGTAGTCATTTATTAGGAAAGTAACTGAAGGGTGTGTGTGTATGCGTGTGTGTGTGTGTGTGTGTGTGTGTGTTAAGTCATTATGGGTCTGTTTGAAGTGTGTGTATTAATCAGCTTTGACAAAGGCATGTAGATGATAATTGATCCTTAGTTAAGTCAGGTGACCTGCAATTGAACCCTAAATCCTATTTTTTTTTAATATAGAGTCGAGTGTTTGGGGCCGTCACACTAGCATCACTCCTTAACACCACATAACATGACAAAAAGTTTATAGCCTGTTGCTTTCTCTCAATAGCATTTTCCCACCCCAGGAATTATTTTCTCTCAGGAGTGATGTTTAGTAATAAATTTCCCCCATTCACCTGTTTTTGTTGGGGTTTTTTTTGCTTTTTCTTGGAGAGTAGAGGTTAGCGTTCAGGTCACGTTTTTAAAACTGACTTTGCCCAAATAAGCGTAATATCCTCCTGAGTAACCTTTTAAAAGGGGAACTTGGAAGGTGTGGGGGGAAAAGATATATATATATATACCTGGGGTTATATTTTTAAAAGAGAGAATATCTATAGCACAAAGAAATGGTGAAATTGATGCTTTAAAAAACGTGTGCTTTTCAAATATTTAGTTGAACATCAGTTTCCCCAGAAACCGTGCGACGCCGCAGTGTCCTGGTTAACAAGGATGTTTTTTTTTTCCTTTCAAAAATTAGAATTAAGTAGCAGAATGTTA
Source organism: Bagarius yarrelli (assembly GCA_005784505.1). NCBI lineage: Eukaryota > Metazoa > Chordata > Actinopteri > Siluriformes > Sisoridae > Bagarius > Bagarius yarrelli. Next base: position 545,925 of record VCAZ01000170.1, on the reverse strand, counting down.
ATGGTTTTATTTACGTAGAAAGCGACGAGATTCTTTTTTTGCTTTCCTTTTTTCTGCTAGTATTTCAGCATAGAGACGCGAGTGTTTTGGTGTGGGGTGCTGCTTTTTTTCCATTTTGACAAAACAAAAAAAACAAACAAACAAAAAAGCCGGTAGCATAAAGACCTGTTTAAGGAATGCGTCGGAATTAAGCGCTCCTTGTTTTTCCAGACGTAGCCGATCAGCTCATAGTGGGACTTTGACTTTGTTAGTTACTTTGTTCTTTAAAATACAAGAATATAAAAATATTTTTAAAAAAAATTATTTTCTTTAATAAACAAATCAGTTCTGATCTACATTTTTAGTGTAAAAAGGTGGCATCTTTGCTCTGCGGCTGCGTTTGCAAAAATGGAGACATAAAATTGACACCCTGTGCTTTGGTAATCTTCTCTAAAAGGAAGGTTGTGATTTTGTTCAGACAGACAGTTTTGCTTTGTAAAGAACAAGTGTTTTATCGTCCGTTCCTTTCCTTTTTTTCTCTTTCTCAAGTTTACCCGTATTCGCTCTAGAAAGTTATAGTCACTCTGTAACCCGCTTTAATGCAGTCGGAGTGAAGTTAACGTGTGTGTGTGTGTGTGTGTGTGTGAGAGAGAAAGAGAGAGCGCAGATATCAGTTTGGGCAACACGGGTAGCTTGATATTTAGCTAAAAAAATATATTTATTTAAAAAAAAATAGTTTTCAGTTTAATTACAAACACTACACACACCACACACACACACACACATACAGACTTTACATGGCATTAATGTCTTCTATCTGCCCTCTGAGCCAGACATTATTATTATTATTATTATTATTAGGTATTATAATTTATAATATAATTTATTTCTTCTTCTTTTTTAAAGGATGTTCCAGCTGTTAGAGAGTCAGAAAGTTCACAATTAAGCAGTTTCCCAGCCATCAAGTTATTGAAAAAAAAAAAAAAAAAATAGTTTGACACGTTGTAGAGATTCACACGACTCTAACGTGAGATTGTGTAACTCAAATCCGCAGATTTCCGAGGGTTCCTCTGAGGATGGACTCGCTCCCTTTGTTGTTATTTATTGGGGATTTTCTGTACCTCAGGCTTTAGACCTCAGGTGAAAGTTGTCCTCAGGTGACGTGCTTTAGGACACTTTGGTTCCTGCGTAAGTTTGTAATTTAACTTTTTTACAATGACTCGATGTCATTAAGGAATTTTTAAAGAAGTGTGTCACGGGGCTTGAGGTATGACACTCGGACAAAAAGTTTTTGGTTTTTTTTTAAGACATTTGAACAACTACTGTTTTGGTTTTTTTAGAGACTGTCCCTTTCTCCCATCTTAACTTAACAGAGGGGTTTTATCTCCTGAGCGTTAGTGTGATCTCTCCGGCTGTTCTGATTTCTGGAATGTCCTGAAACTTGCAGTTTTGCTGTGTTGTTGTTTTGTTTTTTTTTTTGCGCCACCTGCTGGATGCAGTAATAAAACCTGGACAACGTTTAACACTTAATTTTTTTTCCAAAGAGTCAAAATGAGTCCAGTACCTGCGCTCAATAGCAATTTCTGATTTACTAAAACACGGCTTAATTCACCAGAGAAGGTGTGGATCTATTTTTCTAATACACTTCCACAGGGGGTACATTTATTATTTTTATAAATTAAAAACACTGAGAGATATGATGGATAGATAGATATATAGATATATATACATTATTAATTTATTAAGGGTTATAATTTCAGCATAGAAAACAGCTGCGAAAAGGAAAGAGGAACTGACTGAAAAAAAGTTCATAGGAAAGAAACATGCGGTCGATGTTGTTCATTTAGTCATCAGACATCCCAGTCCCTAATTTGCTTTGCTTTAAACTAAGAAATAAGTTTTAAAAATATAAAAAAAGAGTGTGTAACTAAGTTTTATTTTCTTTTTGCTTTTAACTCTTGTGTGAATGAGTGTATGTGGGTAATAATCGAGGCACCAGTATCAGATGTTGGTGTATCTGTTTAGAGAGACCTCAGTGTGTGTGTGTGAGCGTGAGAGTGTGGAGTAGAGAGAACTGGCGCTTGACTCTGTCCCGCAGTTCTATTTCAACACTTCCCCGGATCAGATCACTGCGCTTTCCTCCTCTTTTATTATTATGGGTCTCTCACTTTTTTTTTTTTGTTCCTCTCCCTCTGTTTGTAACTCATCTATGCAGCCCAGTTGGGTCTCATCCCTTCATCAGCATCTCTGACTCGTCTTCATCACCTCAACGTCTGAGTGCCACCGAAACCCCAGACACGGTCACGCCGTTCCAATTCCATGTAGAAATCCAGCAGAGATTTGTTCCATTGTGGAGTTTCTGAATCTAATAAAGGATTGAGTACAACTGATTGCTGATTGGTTCTTCGATGTGTCATTTAAATTAGTGGTTCCAGACAAGGGGGGGGTCCCGACCCACAGCGGGGCCTCAGTGAGCGGCGTTGTCTCGTCATATTTTTTAAGTTAATCAGTGAGGAGCTTTAAGGAGAATGATTATACTACAGTCGCTAATTTTATCCATGATCCCCTGATTGACCAAAAAATAGACACATTTTTAATTCGTCCTCCATAAAAAAACCAGTGTCGCTGATAGTAATAATCCGAACATACTGATAATCTCACACCTGTCTCACATCCCTGAGTTTAGTATAATAATAATCACACCTGTCTCACATCCCTGAGTTTAGTATAATCTCACACCTGTCTCACATCCCTGAGTTTAGTATAATAATAATCGTACACCTGTCTCACATCCCTGAGTTTAGTATAATAATAATCATACACCTGTCTCACATCCCTGAGTTTAGTATAATAATAATCGTACACCTGTCTCACGTCCCTCAGTTTAGTATAATAATCGTACACCTGTCTCACATCCCTGAGTTTAGTATAATAATCGTACACCTGTCTCACATCCCTGAGTTTCGTATAATAATCGTACACGTCTCACACATACCTGACTTTAGTATAATAATCGTACACCTGTCTCACATCCCTGAGTTTAGTATAATAATCTTACACCTGTCTCACATCCCTGAGTTTTAGTATAATAATATCACACCTGTCTCACATCCCTGAGTTTAGTATAATATCACACCTGTCTCACATCCCTGAGATTTAGTAGTATAATCTCACACCTGTCTCACATCCCTGAGTTTAGTATAATCTCACACCTGTCTCACATCCCTGAGTTTAGTATAATAATAATCGTACACCTGTCTCACATCCCTGAGTTTAGTAGTATAATCTCACACCTGTCTCAGTTTAGTATAATACATCCCTGAGTTTAGTATATAATAACCTGTCTAATCCCTGAGTTTATCGTACACCTGTCTCACATCCCTGAGTTTAGTATAATAATAATCGTAACACCTGTCTCACGTCCCTGAGTTTAGTATATTAATCGTACACCTGTCTCACATCCCTGAGTTTAGTTTAGTATAATAATCGTACACCTGTCTCACATACCTGAGTTTAGTAACTAATAATCCCTGATTTTAGTATAATAACTTACACCTGTCTCACATCCCTGAGTTTAGTATAATAATCTTACACCTGTCCTCACATCCCTGAGTTTAGTATAATAATATCACACCTGTCTCACATCCCTGAGTTTAGTATAATAATCGTCACACCTGTCTCACATCCCTGAGTTTAGTATAATATTCCACACCTGTCTCACATCCCTGAGTTTAGTATATAATCTCACACGTCTCACACCTGTTTAGTATACTCTCACACCTCACATCCCTGAGTTTAGTATAATAATCTTTAGTTTAGTATTAACAACACCTGTCTCACATCCCTGAGTTTAGTATAATATAATCTCCCGAGTTTTTAGTTATAACACCTTCTCACATCCCTGAGTTTAGTATAATAATAATCTTACACCTGTCTTAACATCCCTGAGTTTAGTATAATAATCAGACACCTGTCTCACATACCTGAGTCTTGATTTTAGTATAATAATCGTACACCTGTCTCACATCCCTGAGTTTAGTATAATATTCTCTCACACCTGTCTCACATCCCTGAGTTTTAGTATAATCTCACACCTGTCTCACATCCCTGATTTTAGTATCACACCTGTCTCACATCCTGAGTTTAGTAAAATCGTACACCTGTCTCACATCCCTGAGTTTTAGTATATCCCTGATAATAATCGTACACCTAGTATATAATAATCTCACTGTCTCACGTCCCTGAGTTTTTAGTATAATAATCGTACACCTGTCTCACGTCCCTCAGTTTAGTATAATAATCGTACACCTGTCTCACATCCCTGAGTTTAGTATAATAATCGTACACCTGTCTCACATCCCTGAGTTTCGTATAATAATCGTACACGTCTCACATACCTGACTTTAGTATAATAATCGTCGTACACCTGTCTCACATCCCTGAGTTTAGTATAATAATCTTAGTTTAGTATCTTACACACCTGTCTCACATCCCTGAGTTTAGTATAATAATATCACACCTGTCTCACATCCCTGAGTTTAGTATAATATTCTCACACCTGTCTCACATCCCTGAGTTTAGTATATAATCTCACACCTGTCTCACATCCCTGAGTTTAGTATAATAATAATCGTACACCTGTCTCACATCCCTGAGTTTAGTATAATCTCACACCTGTCTCACATCCCTGAGTTTAGTATAATAATCGTACACCTGTCTCACATCCCTGAGTTTAGTATAATAATAATCGTACACCCTGACATCTCATCTCACGTCCCTGAGTTTAGTATATAATAATCGTACACCTGTCTCACATCCCTGAGTTTAGTATAATAATCGTACACCTGTCTCACATACCTGAGTTTTAGTAATATAATAATCCCTGTACACCTGTCAACACCTCTCACATCCCTGAGTTTAGTATAATAATCTTCACACCTGTCTCACATCCCTGAGTTTAGTATATCTATTTTAGTATATAATCATCACACCTGTCTTTCTCACATCCCTGAGTTTAGTATAATAATCGTACACCTGTCTCACATCCCTGAGTTTAGTATAATATTCTCACACCTGTCTCACATCCCTGAGTTTAGTATAATCTCACACCTCACACCTGTCTCACATCCCTGAGTTTAGTATATATAATAATCTTACACACTGTCTCACATCCCCTGAGTTTAGTATAATCTCACACCTGTCTCACATCCCTGAGATTTAGTATAATAATCTTACACCTGTCTTAAATCCCTGAGTTTAGTATAATAATCAGACACCTGTCTCTCACATACCTGAGTTTAGTATAATAATCGTACACCTGTCTCACATCCCTGAGTTTAGTATAATAATCTCACACCTGTCTCACATCCCTGAGTTTAGTATAATCTCACACCTGTCTCACATCCCTGAGTTTAGTATAATAATCTTACACCTGTCTCACATCCCTGAGTTTAGTATAATAATCTCACACCTGTCTCACATCCCTGAGTTTAGTAGTATAATAATCTTACACCTGTCTCAAATCCCTGAGTTTAGTATAATAATCGTACACCTCTCACATACCTACCGGAGTTTAGTATAATAATCTCACACCTGTCTCACATACCTGAGTTTAGTATAATAATCTCACACCTGTCTCACATCCGAGTTTTTAGTATAATAATCGTACACCTGTCTCACATCCCTGAGTTTAGTATAATAATCTCACACCTGTCTCACATCCCTGAGTTTCGTATAATAATCGTACACCTGTCTCATCCCTGAATTTAGTATAATCATCACATACTGAGTTTCGTATAATAATCGTACACCTGTTTCTCCTCACTCATCCCTGAATTTAGTATAATAATCCCACATCTGTCTTACATACCAGAGTTTTTGTATATAATAATCGTACACCTGTCTCACATCCCTGAGTTTAGTATAATAATCGTACACCTGTCTCACATCCCTGAGTTTAGTATAGTAATCGTACACCTGTCTCACATCCCCGATTTTAGTATAATAATCGTACACCTCTCTCACATCCGAGTTTTAGTATAATAATCGTACACCTGTCTCACATCGCTGAGTTTTAGTATAATAATCGTACACCTGTCTCACACCCCTGAGTTTGGTATAATAATCTCACACCTGTCTCACATCCCTATGTTTAGTATAATAATAGTACAACCTGAATTTAGTATATATCTACACCTGAGTTTGTCTCACATCCCTGAGTTTAGTATAATAATCGTACACCTGTCTCACATCCCTGACCTGTTTTAGTATATAATAATCTCACACCTGTCTCACATCCCTGAGTTTAGTATAATAATCTCACACCTGTCTCACATACACCCTGAGTTTAGTATAATCGGAGTTTGGTATGTAATCGTACACCTGTCTCACATCCCTGAGTTTTAGTATAATAATCTCACACCTGTCTCACATCCCTGAGTTTAGTATAATAATCTCACACCTGTATAATAATCTCACATCCCTGAGTTTTAGTTATAATAATCGTACACCTGTCTCACACCTGTCCCTGAGTTCGACCCTGTCTCACTCCCTGGTATAGTAATCGTACACCTGTCTCACACATCCTTGAGTTTAGTATAATAATCGTACACCTGTCTCACATCCCTGAGTTAGTATAATAATCGTACACCTGTCTCCACGTCCCTGAGTAGTTTCGTATAATAATCGTACACTCGTCACACCTGATTTAGTATAATAATCGTACACCTGTCTCACATCCCTGAGTTTAGTACATAATCTCGTACACCTGTCTCACATCCTGAGTTTTTAGTATAATAATCGTACATCTGTCTCACATACCTGAGTTAAGTATAATAATCTTACACCTGTCTCACATCTCCAAGTTTAGTATAATAATCGTACACCTCTCACATACCTGAGTTTAGTATAATAATCTCACACCTGTCTCACACATACCTGAGTTTTAGTATAATAACTCTCACACCCTGTCTCACATCCCTGAGTTTAGTATAATAATCTTACACCTGTCTCACATCCCTGAGTTTAGTATAATAATCGTACACCTGTCTCACATACCTGAGTTTAGTATAATAATCTCACACCTGTCTCACATCCCTGAGTTTTCGTATAATAATCGTACACACCTGTTCATCGTACATGTCTCACATCCCTGAGTTTCGTATAATAATCGTACACCTGTCTCATCCCTGAATTTAGTATAATAATCCCACACCTGTCTTACATACCAGAGTTTTGTATAATAATCGTACACCTGTCTCACATCCCTGAGTTTAGTATAATAATCATACACCTGTCTCACATCCCTGAGTTTTAGTATAGTAATCGTACACCTGTCTCACATACCTATGTTTAGTATAATAATAGTACACCTGTCTCACATCCCTGAGTTTAGTGTAATAATCATACACCTGTCTGACATCCCTGAGTTTAGTATAATAATCTCACACCTGTCTCACATCCCTGAGTTTAGTATAATAATCGTACACGTCTCACATACCTGAGTTTAGTATAATAATCGTACACCTGTCTCACATCCCTGAGTTTAGTATAATAATCTCACACCTGTCTCACATCCCTGAGTTTAGTATAATAATCGTACACCTGTCTCACATCCCTGAGGTTTAGTATAATAATCGTACACCTGTCTCACATCCCTGAGTTTAGTATAGTAATCGTACACATGTCTCACATCTCTGAGTTTCGTATAGTAATCGTACACCTGTCTCACATCCTTGAGTTTAGTATAATAATCGTACACCTGTCTCACATCCCTGAGTTTAGTATAATAATCGTACACCTGTCTCACATCCCTGAGTTTAGTATAATAATCGTACACACCTGTCTCACATCCCTGAGTTCAGTATAATAATCGTACATCTGTCTCACATACCTGAGTTTAGTAAAATAATCGTACATCTGTCTCACATACCTGAGTTTAGTATAATAATCTCACACCTGTCTCACATCTCCACCCTGAGTTTAGTATAATAATCTCACACCTGTCTCACATCCCTGAGTTTAGTTTTTAATAATCTCCACACCTGTCTCACATCCCTGAGTTTAGTAATAATAATCGTACACCTGTCTCACATCCCTGAGTTTAGTATAATAATCTCACACCTGTCTCACATCCCTGAGTTTAGTATAATAATCGTACACCTGTCTCACATCCCTGAGTTTAGTATAATAATCGTACACCTGTCTCACATCCCTGAGTTTAGTATAGTAATCGTACACCTGTCTCACATCCCTGAGTTTCGTATAGTAATCGTACACCTGTCTTACATCCTTGAGTTTAGTATAATAATCGTACACCTGTCTCACATCCCTGAGTTTAGTATAATAATCGTACACCTGTCTCACATCCCTGAGTTTCGTATAATAATCGTACACCTGTCTCACATCCCTGAGTTAAGTATAATAATCGTACACCTGTCTCACATCCCTGAGTTTCGTATAATAATCGTACACCTGTCTCACATCCCTGAGTTAAGTATAATAATCTCACACCTGAATTGGCATGCTATGTAAATAGAGAACCCTTAACTTATGACAGGGTTCTGTTAGAGAGAACCCATCCGAGTTTAAATTAACGTATGTTGATCTATCTATACCTTCAATGATGCGTTGGTTCCAGCTCCTCCAGCTTCCCCCTAGAGATGATCTATTGCTTATGTTGAGGTGATTGATTTGCTCTTCTTTTCTCCACCAGCAGGAGAGACGCAGTGTTTTCCTGAAAACCCAGTACAGGAGATCAATATCACTAAGCAAACAAGGGTTATTTTTGTTTAATCAATGAAACAACATCCAATGAAGTCACTTACATTTTAGTAACTATAAACAAAGTCCACTCCTCTGTCCTGAACACATCTGGAATCGGTTTCATTGCACTGACACTGGAGACTCCTTCCATGTAGAATGAGTCACTTAGGGCCATGCTAAAGAGTGTCTAAAGGGCCAATGTATTTTGGGGGCCTCCAGAGATGTGTTTTATTAGTATTAACAGTATTAGCAATAATACACAACAGTGTACAGTATTTGGTGTGGTGGGGGCCCCAACCTCACTCTTTCATAGCCTCTGGAGTCATTACTGTGGATTAATTTAATTACTGTAAATCTTTAAGAGTCGCTGTTATTTAAAACCAGTCAACTCCTTTTGACCAATCAGAGGTCAGAATTCCTTCACACTCTTGTGTAAGATGTCTTGCATTAGCTGTTGAAATGGTTTTCTTGCCTCAGCTGCACACACAGACACACACTGTGATGTAAGAGGAAGTGTGTCAGGCTGCGTGGGGGAAATGCCACACTTACAGCAGCAAGAAGACTCGTTCGTCCACACAGCCTGATGGTCATGTGGTAGATAAAGTCAGTTATCATGACATCACTGTATGACTGTTTTAATCATGATCATTTACCAGAGAATGAATGGTGTCATTGGGCACCTCTTTCAATGTGGAGGGGTTTAATGATGTTTTCATTGTTAGTTCTCTTTCCCAGGATGTGGGAGTTTAAGTTCCTCTGAAGCATAAACCATCTAAAGAGCAGGCATCCAGTCCAGAACTACACCGAAAGAAGGCAGCTTTATCATTATTATTATTATTATTATTATTATTATTATTGCCAGAAATTAGAGCAAAGTTAAATTCTTTTCCTCACACATCCCTTCTTTGGTGGCTGATTGTCAGGACACAGGATTACGTTACTTACAGCCAATCAAAAATGGGAAACCATTTTGGTTTTTGTGTTGTGATTGGTCAGGGTTTCTACAACCCCTTCTTCAAACTTTATTTTACCAAATCATAAATCATACAAAAGAAAAATAAAAACTTATTTGTAATCAGTTGTCTTTACCAAATTTTGATTGGGTGGGCAAGACAGAGGCTCAGCCCCCCCAACAACCCCCCACCCGCCCATGCCTAGAGCCGGGCCTGACTGCAACCTTTTTATCCAACACAAAATAAAAAATAATAATATATATATATATATAATATATAATATATAATATTTGAAAAAAATATAATAAAAACTATATCATAATTATAATGCTAATATTAATAATAATAATAATAATATTTACGAATAATATTTACAACAACGACGTTATACGTAGAAAAGACGATGTCACGTAATATAAAAAAATTCAAAACATTCAGTGAAGTAAATTTATTTCACTGATACCAATAAAAAAGATAAAAAGTTACAGGATGGTTAAAAGTGTCAGCTGTCCCAAAAAATCCTGTAAAAAAGTCCCAAAATTTGTTAAACCAAATTAACACACTGTTCTTAAATATACTGGCCAAACATTTACACCAACTTTTTAATATTTTATGACATTTTTTAGAAAAAGTGATTTAACAAACAGCTTTTCTGTAGGAATTTATGATTTAATTAACTTCATTAAAGAATAATAAACTTTTCGTCTCGCTGTAATTTAACGCCTTTTCTCACCGCGGACAGGTGCGCTGCGTTTCTGCGCAGGCGCAGTACTGCCGGCTTGGTGAGTCGGTGTTAAAATGGCGGCGGCCGCATCGGAGCAGGTAAAACAACCTGTTTAATGTTCCGGGTTAATTTCTCACAACCTGTCAGTATAAGTGTGTGTGTGTGAGTGTGTGTGACTGTGTGTGTGTGTGAGAGAGAAGCAGCGCTGTGATAAAGCAGGAACAGAATTAATGAGTGAAGTTCAGACTGAACGGAAGTGAACTTTACATGTCACATCGCCGCTTATTACCGCGCATTAGAACGCTATAACCGCCACGTGACGCGGCGCGAGGTCGACTTTTATTCCTGCTCTTAAGTTCATGCCGTGTTTCTGTGTGTTTAAAGAGACGCGCCGCGTCCCATTACAGGACAGACTGAGGGAAGTGGTGTGTGTCGATCATCATCATCATCAGCAACTTATTCATTACCATCATCTTCATTATCATCATCATCACCATCATGGACAGACAGCAGATAAGATGTGTAGACGCGTTATAAAACACACAACACGGAAGCAGGGATGGACAGAAAAGGGACGAGGAAAAACCCGGATGGGAAAGGTGTGTGTGTGTGTGTGTGTGTGTGTGTGTGTGTGTGTGTAGGTATGTATGTATGTGTGGAGGTGGCAGGTGTTTCATCGTCACACTGACGTAATCCGTTTGTAAGGATAAGTGACAAAAGTGTGCGTGATTATTATACTAAACTCAGGGATGTGAGACAGGTGTAAGATTATTATACTAAACTTGGTGAGACAGGTGTACATTTATTATACTAAACTTAGAGATGTGACACAGGTGTATGGTTTATACTAAACTCATGAATGTAAGACAGGTGTAAGATTATTATACTAAACTTGGAGATGTGAGACAGGTGTAAGATTATTATACTAAACTCAGGGATGTGAGACAGGCTGTACAGATTATTATACTAAACTTAGAGATGTGACACAGGTGTATGGTTTATAATAAACTCATGAATGTGAGAAAATCAGGATGTGAGGTGTAGATTATAAACTTAGAGATGTGAACAGGTGTAATTTATCTAAACGGGATCAGGGTGAGACAGGTGTACGATTATTATACCAATCTCAGAGATGTGAGACAGGTGTGAGATTATATACTAAACTTGGAGACATGAAACAGGTGTGAGATTATTATACTAAACTCAGGGATGTGAGACAGCTCTAGTATTATCATACTAAAGTCGGGGATGTGAGACAGGTGTAAGATAATTATACTAAACTCAGGGATGTGGGACAGGTGTACTGTTATTATGCTAAACTCAGGGATGTGAGACAGGTGTAAGATTATTATACTAAACTCAGGGATGTGAGACAGGTGTAAGATTATTATACTAAACTCAGGGATGTGAGACAGGTGTAAGATTATTATACTAAACTTGGAGATGTGAGACAGGTGTAAGATTATTATACTAAACTTAGTGGATGTGAGACAGGTGTAGCAATTATTATACTAAACTTGGAGATGTGAGACAGGTGTATGATTATTATACTAAACTCAGGGATGTGAGACAGGTGTAAGATTATTATACTAAACTCAGGGATGTGAGACAGGGTGAGATTATTATACTAAACTCAAGGATGAGACAGTGAGATTATTATACTAAACTGGGATGTTAGACACGTGTGAGATTATTATACTAAACTCAGGGATGTGAGACAGCTCTAGTATTATCATACTAAAGTCGGGGATGTGAGACAGGTGTAAGATTATTATACTAAAAATTAACAGGGATGTGAGACAGGGTGTAGATATCTATACTAAGATTATTATACTAAACCTAGGGATGTGAGATTATTATACAACTGAGTGATGCAGTTGCGAGTTTATTATAATAAACTCAGATGTAAAATGTGTGTGAAATTATTATACTACACTCAGGGATGTGAGACAGGCGTGAGATTATTTTGAAGACAGGGATGTCAGACAGGTGTGTAATTATTATGCTAAGTTTAAGGATGTGAGACTGATGTGTGATTTTTCTAGCCTTAGGGATGTGAGACAGATGTGATTATTATACTAAAACTCAGGAATGTGGGACAGATGTGTGATTATTATACTAAATTGTAGTAAAGCAAATGGGGTGACAACATGCAATAATGCAGACACTATGTTAGTGCCTGCAGCATACACACACACACACAAACACACACACATAGTAAAACACTTGTTTACCTTACAAACCTTTCAAGGTCATGAGTGTAAGATCATGTGTGTGTGCATAGGGGGAGTTTTTTTGTGTGTAGGGGGAGTTAGTAAATTGTTGTCCGGTGTTTGTGTGTCTTGTGTGTCCGGTAGGGGGAGTTTTGGTGATGGGTTGTCCGGTAGGGGGAGTTTTGGTGTTGTGTGTCCGGTAGGGGGGGTTTCGGTGATGGGCTGTCCGGTAGGGGGAGTTTTGGTGTCGTGGTGTCCGGTAGGGGGAAGTTTGGTGGGTTTTGGGTCCGGTAGGGGGAGTTTTATGATGTGGTGTCCGCTAGGGGGAAGTTTTGGTGATGGGTGTCCAGTAGGGGGAGTTTTGGTGATGGGTTGTCTGCTAGGGGAAGTTTTTGTGGTAGGGAGAGTTTGGTTGGTTGTCCGGTAGGGGGAGTTTTGGTGATGGGTGGTTGTCCGGTAGGGGGAGTTTTGGTGATGGGTTGTCCGGTAGGGGGAGTTTTGGTGATGGGTTGTCCGGTAGGGGGAGTTTTGGTGTTGTGTTGTCCAGTAGGGGAGAGTTTTGGTGTTGTTTTGTCCGGTAGATGGAGTTGTTTTGAGTTTTTGTGGTGTCCGGTAGGGGGAGTTTTTGGTGATGGGTTGTCCAGTAGGGGGAGTTTTGGTGTTTTGGGTCCGGTAGGGGGAGTTTAGTGATGTTTGTCTGGTAGAGGAAGTTTTATGATGTGTGTCCTTGGTGATGGGTTGTCCGGTAGGAGGAGTTTGGTGATAGGTTGTCCGGTAGAGAGTGCTTTGGTGTTGTGTGTCCGGTAGCGGGGGTTTGGTGATGGGTTGTCCAGTAGGGGGAGTTTTATGATGTGTGTCTGCTAGGGGGAGTTTGGTGATGGGTTGTCCAGTAGGGGGGAGTTTGGTGATGGGTTGTCCGGTAGTGGAAGTTTTGGTGTTGTTTCTTCTGGTAGATGGAGTTTTTTGATGTTGTGTGTCCGGTAGATGGAGTTTTGGAGTTGTGTGTCCGGTAGGAGGAGTTTTGATGTTGTGTGTCCGGTAGTGGGGGTTTGGTGATGGGTTGTCCAGTAGGGGGAGTTTTATGATGTGTGTCCTCTAGGGGGAGTTTGGTGATGGGTTGTCCGGTAAATGGAGTTTTGGTGTTTGTGTGTCCGGTAGGAGGAGTTTTGATGTTGTGTGTCCGGTAGGGGGGTTTGGTGATGGGTTGTCCGGTAGGGGGGAGTTTTTGGTGTTGTGGATCCGGTAGGGGGAAGTTTTGGTGTTTTGGATCCGGTAGGGGGGAGTTTAGTGATGTTTGTCTGATAGAGGAAGTTTTATGATGTGTTGTCCGCTAGGGGGAGTTTGGTGATGGGTTGTCCAGTAGGGGGAGTTTTGGTGATGGGTTGTCCGGTAGGGGGACTTTTGGTGTTGTGTGTCCGGTAGATGGAGTTTTGTGGTGTGGTGTGTCCGGTAGATGGAGTTTTGGTGTTGTGGTGTCCAGTAGATGGAGTTTTGGTGTTGTGTGTCCGGTAAGAGGAGTTTTGATGTTGTGTGTCCGGGTAGCGGGGGTTTTGGTGATGGGTTGTCCAGTAGGGGAAGTTTTATGATGTGTGTCCCGCTAGGGGGAGTTTGGTGATGGGTTGTCCGGTAGGGGGAGTTTTTTTTGGTGATGGGTTGTCCGGTAGGGGGAGTTTTGGTGATAGGGGGGTGATGTGTCCGGTAGGGGAGTTTTGGTGATGGGTTTGGTCCGGTAGGGGGAGTTTGGTGATGGGTTGTCCGGTAGGGGGAGTTTTGGTGAGTGGGTTGTCCGGTAGGGGGAGTTTGGTGTTTTGGGTCCGGTAGGGGGAGTTTAGTGATGTTTGTCTGGTAGAGGAAGTTTTATGATGTGTGTCCGGTAGGGGGGCGTTTTGGGTGTTGTGTGTCCGGTAGGGGGGGTTTGGTGATGGGTTGCCCGGTAGGGGGTTAGTTTTGGTGTTGTGGGTCCGGTAGGGGGAAGTTTGGTGTTTTGGGTCCGGTAGGGGGAGTTTAGTGATGTTTGTCTGGTAGAGGAAGTTTTATGATGTGTGTCCGCTAGGGGGAGTTTGGTGATGGGTTGTCAGGTAGGGGGACTTTTTGGTGGTTTTGTGGTGTTGTGTGTCCGGTAGATGGAGTTTTGGTGTTGTGTGTCCGGTAGAGTGGAGTTTTGGGTGTTTTGTGTGTCGGTAGATGGAGTTTTGGTGTTGTGTGTCCGGTAGATGGAGTTTGGTGTTGTGTGTCCGGTAGATGGAGTTTTGGTTGGGTGTCCGGGTGGTAGGAGCTGGAGTTTTGGTGTTGTGTGTCCCGGTAGGGAAAGTTTTGGGTGTTGTGTGTCCGGTAGGGGAGTTTTGGTGTTGTGTGTTCCGGTAGGGGGAGTTTGGTGTTGTGTGTCCGGTAGGGGGGAGTTTGTGTTTTGGTAGGGGGGTTGGTGTGTCCGGTAGGGGAGTTTTGGTGTTGTGTGTCCGGTAGGGGGAGTTTTGGTGATGGGTTGTCCGGTAGGGGGAGTTTTGGTGATGGGTCGTCTGGTAGGGAGTGTTTTGGGGTTGTGTGTTCGGTAGAGGAAGTTTGGTGATGTGTTTTCAGTAGGGGGAGTTTGGGGATGTGTGTTGGGAGGATTTGTTCTGGAGATTTCTTTGGTGTTGTCTCATTCTGGTTGTGATCATGGATATTGGATCACGCCTCCATCGAGTATCTGATCATGAATTTTTTCATCTGTAGAACTTCACACTGCTGAGAATGGCTCCGTCTTCAGCCCTCACACTCCAGATCCTGTCCGCCAGGTGTGTGTAAGCTTCACGCCGCTGTAGGGCTGTCGGCCACGCCAGCACTGCCTGTGGTGAGGAGGAACAGCACAGTGTGGACTCTCAGGACTCAGGAGTACCCACACTGGAGCTCAGCTCACCTGAGGGTAAAGAGTCCCAGACTAATGAGTGAAAGTGTGTCTGTGTGTGTGTGTGTGTGTGTGTGTGTGTGTGTGTGTGTGTGTGTGTGTGTGTGTGTGTGTGTGTGTTTGTGTGTGTGTGTCTGTGTGTGTGTGTGTGTGTGTGTGTGTGTCTGTGGTGTGTCTGTGTGTGTGTCTGTGTGTGTGTGTGTGTGTGTCTGTGTGTGTGTGTGTGTGTGTGTGTCTGTGTGTGTCTGTGTGTGTGTGTCTGTGTGTGTGTGTCTGTGTGTGTGTCTGTGTGTGTGTCTGTGTGTGTGTCTGTGTGTGTGTGTCTGTGTGTGTGTGTCTGTGTCTGTGTGTGTGTCTGTGTGTGTGTCTGTGTGTGTGTGTCTGTGTGTGTGTGTGTGTGTCTGTGTGTGTGTGTGTGTGTGTGTGTGTCTGTGTGTGTGTCTCTGTGTGTGTCTGTGTGTGTGTCTCTGTGTGTGTGTCTGTGTGTGTGTCTGTGTGTGTGTCTGTGTGTGTGTGTGTAAGAAAGAGAATGCAAGAGAGCTTGAGAGTGACAGAGCGAGAGTTTGTGTGCATGTGTGAGTGTGAGAGAGTGTGTTTGAGTGTAAGATTTATCTTGTTTTGTGCTCGCAGTAACTGAGGAGTCGCGTGGCATTGAGTCATTGGGGCACCGAGACACTCCAGCTACACTGAAACTAGAGGCGGTCGGTGAGGGCGGAGCTTCGAGTCAGGTCAGAGGTGGTGCTTTGGTCTACCGAGACTCCACCTCTGTGTGTAGCAGTCTGAGCACCGAGGACTTCTCGGCCACGCTGTCGCTCGGGAACGACGATGTCCCCGGAGACTTCTTAGTGACTTCAGAATCCAGCGCCGTTGTTGATTTCCACGATTTTATTGACTTCTCTCGTGTCCCTCAAGCCCAGCCTATAAACATCAACCCCAAGGATCATTCGCAGCAGCGTCTCGCCGTGACAGCGACAAGGAAAGAGAGTCCAATTATACGCTTCTTCAACAGGTACGTGTGTGTGTGTGTGTGTGTGTGTGTTGATAATCAGCACAATAACCCACAATTACATTTAATATTCTGTAAATTAGATTTCTGTAAAAATGTAGCCAATGCTGTTTTTCTTTCTGTTTTCCAGGAGACTGTTTGGCAAAGACTCGTCCACACACACCCAAAGAATTAAAAAGGTGGGAGACGATCTGTCATAAGCTCCAGTAAAATGTAGTGATGTAATCAGAATGTGGGTGTGGCTTAAGGCCTGGATGCTGCGCCTACTGGTTAGATATAGAGCAGGATAGATCCTTTGAATCAAGGTGTGGCTTCTTATTGGCTGCAGAGGAAAAAGGAACTGTAAGAACTGCAAATCAAAATGATCAATAACACTGTGTCTCGAACACGCACACACACACACACTTACGGGAGCATGATTCCAGCAAAGACGGAGTAAAAAATCATGGATAAGGGCAGGAGAAGACCAAATTTAGGCAATAAATGTACAGTCGAAAAGTGAGAAGAAAAGAGAAGAAAGACAGAGAGACCAGGGAAATGAGGGACAGGTTGGGTCGGAACAGAGAAACAGTGGAAACTGTTGGTGAGAGAAAGAGAAAATGGGAAAGAGAGTAAGAGAGAAAAAGAAGGAGAATGTGATAAAATGGATGAAAGGGATGGCAGTGACAAAGAGAAAGAGAGTGAGAAAGAAAGCAAGAGAGAGAGGAGGAGAGAAAGAGGAGGAAAGCAGGAAAGAAAAAGTGAGCAAGATAGAAAAAGTGAGCAAGAGAAAGTGAGCAAAAGACTGAAAGGAAGGGAAAAAGAGCGAGAGAGCGAGAAAGAGAGCAAAATAAAGAGAAAGCGAGAGATAAAGAGGGACAGAGGGAGAGCAAGACAAAGAGTGATGCAGAGTGATGTCAATGAGGGCGTGTCCTGTCGTTTTTCCTCACGTCATTGTCCTTCACTTTATCCTGAGTGTGAGAGATCAACTGAGACCTGTGTGTGTGTGTGTGTGTGTCGTTCTGTAAGAGAGAGTCTTGTGATCATGATGGATTATGGGGTATAAAACTACGAACTCTAGATGTCTCATCAGCACTGTCGCGTTCATGGTGAGTGTGTATGTGTGTGAGTGTGTGTGTGTGTGTGTGTGTGTCACACAATTGCTGTTGGGGTTGCATCACTGCCGTACCCATAATGCAGCACAACAGAGTGACTGGTGTTCTTGCCGGTAGTGTGTGTGTGTGTGTGTGTGTGTGTGTGTAGTTACTCTAGTAGTTACAGTAGGTTTTTGCTGAAACGGGAAGTGAATGTTGTGTGTTTTGAATACGTTTCCTGTTTATAAAAAAACAGTGGATTGAGCTTCGAGGTTAGCTAACTGACATGCTAACGCCGCTGAGAGACGCGGGAATGTATTCTATAAACGTTTAACTGGATATGAACACATTTTTATGCTCCATCAGGGAGAAGACTAAAGAAGAGCAGTTTAAAGAGAATATCAGCGATTTTTTTCAGTTTATGTAAAATATAGTTAGTTGCTTGTTATTAAGGGGAAAGTGTTAGCCTAGTGGTTAAGATGTTGGACTGCTGACCAGAACATTGTGGGTTCAATTCCCTGCACCACCAAGTTTGCAAGGAGCTCCAACTTCTCAGCTGGTTAAAAAAATAAGATGATTTTAATTTGCTCTGGATAACGACAAAAACTATTTTGGTTTAAAATATTTTAAAATGAATATTTTGGTGTTTACTAAACTTATGAAATTGGTATACAATCACAATAATATGGATGCTTTTATTGCTAAAGATTGGTTACTTTCAGGTTTTATGTGGCTACTCTTTAATATTTGGTGTTCTGTTTATGTAAGGCTTCTGTATGTTAGTGTCTGTGTTTGTGTTTTTTGCGTGTGTATGTGTGTGTCTGAGTGTGTTAACATAATATAATATTGAACTTGTAACTGTTTTCCCTGATAGACCATCAGAATACACCCAACTTTCCATGATGACTCATTCACCCTCATTGTCTCTTTCACTCTCTTTCCTTCTCTCTTTCTTTCTGTCTCTGTCTCTTTCCTTCTTTCTCTGTATCTCTCTTTCTGAGGGGGGTTCTTCAGTACCTGTATTGGATACTGCAGGACTGTTACAAGATGGACAGTAGAGTACACTTACAGGCTGGACAGTAGAGTACACTTACAGGCTGGACAGTAGAGTACACTTACAGGCTGGACAATAGAGTACACTTACAGGCTGGACAATAGTCACTTACTTACAGGCTGGACAATAGAGTACACTTACAGGCCGGACAATAGAGTACACTTACAGGCTGGACAGTAGAGTACACCAGGCGGGACACTAGGTACACTTACAGGCTGGACAATTAGTACACTTACAGGCTGGACAATAGAGTACACTTACAGGCGGACATAGAGTACTGCACAGTTACATGCGGGACAGTAGAGTACACTTACAGGCGGGACGGTAGAGTACACTTACAGGCTGGACAATAGAGACATTACACTTACAGGCTACAGGCTGGACAATAGAGTGCACTACAGGCGGGACAGTAGAGTTACAGGCGGGACAGTAGAGTACACTTACAGGCTGGACAGTAGAGTACTGCACAGTTACAGGCTGGACAGTAGAGTACTGCACAGTTACAGGCGGGACGGTAGAGTACTGCACAGTTACAGGCGGGACGGTAGAGTACACTTACAGGCTGGACAATAGAGTACTGCACAGTTACAGGCTGGACAGTAGAGTACTGCACACTTGCAGGCGGGACGGTAGAGTACACTAGAGTACACTTACAGGCGGGACGGTAGAGTACACTTACAGGCGGGACGGTAGAGTACACTTACAGGCGGGACGGTAGAGTACACTTACAGGCGGGACGGTAGAGTACTGCACACTTACAGGCGGGACGGTAGAGTACTGCACAGTTACAGGCGGGACGGTAGAGTACTGCACAGTTTACAGGCGGGACGGTAGAGTAGTACTGCACAGTTACAGGCGGGACGGTAGAGTACTGCACAGTTACAGGCGGGACGGTAGTAGAGTACTGCAACAGTTACAGGACAGGCGGGACGGTAGAGTAACTGCACAGTTACAGGCGGGACGGTAGAGTACTGCACAGTTTACAGGCTGGACGGTAGAGTACTGCACAGTTACAGGCTGGACGTAAGTTGGTAGAGTACTGCACAGTTACAGGCTGGACGGTAGAGTACTGCACAGTTACAGGCTGGACGGTAGAGTACTGCACAGTTACAGGCTGGACGGTACGGTAGAATGCATTTACGGGCTGGACAGTAGAGTACACTTACAGGCTGGACAATAGAGTACTGAACAGTTACGGGCTGGACAGTAGAGTGCATTTATGGGCTGGCTGGACAGTAGAGTACACTTACAGGCTGGACAATAGAGTACTGAACAGTTACAGGCTGGACAGTAGAGTGCATTTATGGGCTGGACAGTAGAGTACACTTACAGGCTGGACAATAGAGTACTGAACAGTTACGGGCTGGACAGCAGAGCACAGTTACAGGCGGGACAGCAGAGTACAATTTTAAGACTGTAGCTTAAAAATCTGTTGCCTTTTTGTTGATTTTTAACTGTAGTGCGAGTCTTCGAGTGAGACTCTAGTTTATGTAATATCACAGTCTATTTACTACCTATGCTTAATGCTTATTTATATATTTATTTATTGGTTCAGTATTAATGTTATGTTTTTTCTGGATTTTTTTGTGGTAGGGTGTGTGTAAAAGGGGTGATGGTAGTTAAATAGGGGACGCAAATCTACAATCCACATTGCAGCACAGTTACAGTGACAGTGGACATACAGTTGCAGCAGCACAGTTACAGTGTGGACAATGCAGCGCAGTTACGGTGTGGACAATGCAGCGAGCACAGTTACAGTGTGGACCATGCACTGCAGCACAGTTTACAAGTGTGGACACTGCAGCGAGCACAGTTACAGTGTGGACACTGCAGCGAGCACAGTTACAGTGTGGACACTGCAGCGAGCACAGTTACAGTTACAGTGTGGACACTGCAAGCGAGCACAGTTACGGTGTGGACACTGCAGCGAGCACAGTTACGGTGTGGACACTGCAGCGAGCACAGTTACGGTGTGGACACTGCAGCGAGCACAGTTACGGTGTGGACACTGCAGCGAGCACAGTTACAGTGTGGGGGACACTGCAGCGAGCACAGTTACAGTGTGTGCACAGACACTGCAGCGAGCACAGTTACGGTGTGGACACTGCAGCATAGAGTCAACTTTATGTGGCATCATAAACATTGACTAATAAAAATAATTAATGACCTTAAAATATAGGGTTATTTATATTTGAAAAGACATTCAAACGTCAATCTTAGGAAAACACTTGTGTGTGTGTGTGTGTGTGTGGTGTGTGTGGTGGTGTGTGGGTGTGTGTGTGTGTGTGGTGTGTGTGTGTGTGTGTGTGTGTGTGGTGTGTGTGTGTGTGTGTGTGTGGTGTGTGTGTGTGTGTGTGTGTGTGTGTGGTGGTGTGGTGTGTGTGTGTGTGTGTGTGTGTGTGTGTGTGTGTGTGTGTGTGTGTGGTGTGTGTGTGTGTGTGTGTGTGTGTGTGTGTGTGTGTGTGTGTGTGTGTGTGTGTGTGTGTGTGTGTGTGTGTGTGTGTGTGTGTGTGTGTGTGTGTGTGTGTGTGTGTGTGTGTGTGTGTGTGTTACCGGCAAATTTTTCGCTGCTGATACGCCTCTGAAACTCCAGCCTTCCTCTTAATTATTTACAGTGCAGAGAAACACAATATCGAGCAGCTCAAACACTAGAAACTGTTAGCTCTGTGTGTGTTGTGGTGTGTGTGTGTGTCTGGTTCTTATCAATTTGTCAATTTTACCTTGGTTTAAATCATGCAATACACACACACTGTGACTATTAATGTTATAACTTCATATATAGATAGCATAAGTGGTTATAAGCACCAAGTCAGTAACCTATATATAGATAGATTATAAACTATATGTAAATCATATATAAAGGCAAGTATGCATGTTATATAGACACACCGAGGTTTGCATGTGTTATGAAAGGTGTTATTGATGATGTATAGACATATATAAGATGCTATAGATACCATATGAACAGATAGGATGTTATAACGAGTGATCAGTGCTGTATGTAATATTTATAAGGCTGTATGAATTATATATTATAGAAGTTGTGGTTTATTCTATATGGTTCATAAAGATAAAAGATGTTTGTGGTTTAAAGGAAGGTCCATAAGATGTTATAAAAGCTATACGAATGTCGGATCTAACGAGGTGTAATACAGCCTATAATAGTTTTTTTAGCTGTTATATGGGTTAAAACATGGTTTATGTAAGGTACTTTAAACGCTGTCAAGTTTAGACTGAGGGTTTAGATGAGTGTTATAATGTGGTATAAAGTTCTTATGAACTCATGTAATGTGTTAAGGAGCTGTCAGTGGTATAGGAATTATATAGGGATATTATATATATATATTTGGTGTCATATTTGTTTACAGGGTGTTACAAAGGCTATATGATCTATACAGGTGTAATGGTTGTGGTTGTAGTTGGTGTATATGTTATATCCAGTATCGCCAGGTGTTATAAATGTTCTATAACTTAGATCTATGGTTAGTTTATGTATATGTGGAGTTTTTGTAGATGCTGTGTGGATAATAACAGTATATAAGTTCACTAATGGTGTGTGTGTACGGGTTTTTACATCCTGGTGGAAACCTTACCTTTAATACACACAGACTCGTAGGGACTCGTGTCACGGTGGGGACCAAAGTTGAGATCCTCATTTGAACAAAAGCTCCTAAATCACAGAGGATGGGATTTTTACTGAAAAGTACAAAATAAACTAAAAATACAGAAAGTTTCTGGTTAGAGTTATTGGTTGGTTTTAGAGTTTATTGGTTAGAGTTTATGTTGGTTATTTGGAGTTATTGGTTGGAGTTATTGGTTCAGTTATTGGTTAGAGTTATTGGTTAGAGTTATTGGTTAGAGTTATTGGTTGGGTTATTGGGTTGGAGTTATTGGTTAGAGTTATTGGTAGAGGTTATTGGTTTAGAGTTATTGGTTGGAGTTATTGGTTGGAGTTATTGGGTTAGAGTTATTGGTTGGAGTTATTGGTTGGAGTTATGGTTAGAGTTAGTGGTTGAGTTATCTGGTTGGGTTAGTGGTTGAGTTATTGGTTGGAGTTATTGGTTGGAGTTTATTGGTTGGATGGTTGGAGTTATTGGTTGGAGTTATTGAGTTTAGGGTAGTTGGTTGGGAGTTATTGGTTGGAGTTATTGTTGGAGTTATTGGTTAGTTTTTTGGTTGGAGTTGGAGTTATTGGTTGGGTTAGTTGGTTTGGAGTTATTGGTTGGAGTTATGGTTGGAGTTAGTATTGGTTGGAGTTATGGTTGGTTGGAGTTATTGGTTGGAGTTATGGTTGGAGTTGGGTTGTTGGTTGGGTTGGAGTATTGGTTGGAGTTATTGGTTGGAGTTATTGGTTGGAGTTATGGTTGGAGTTATTGGTTGGAGTTTATTGGTTGGAGTTGGATATTGGTTGGAGTTATGGTTGGAGTTATTGGTTGGAGTATTGGTTGGTTATGGTTAGTTGGTGGAGTTATTGAGTTATTGGTTAGAGTTATTGGTTAGAGTTATTGGGTTAGTTTGGAGTTATTGGTTGGAGTTATTGGTTGGAGTTATTGGTTGGAGTTATTGGTTGGAGTTATTGGTTGGAGTTATTGGTTGGAGTTATTGGTTGGAGTTATTGGTTGGAGTTATTGGTTTTGGTTGGAGTTATTGGTTGGAGTTATTAGTTGGAGTTGGGGGGGTTGGAGTTATTAGTTGGAGTTGGGGGGGTTGGAGTTAGGGATAGGGATTAGGATTTAGGATTAAGGTTAGGGTTAGAGGATAGGGTTAGGGGTTTAGGGGTAGAAATAGGGTGAGGGGTTGTAAAATACAGTTTGTACAGTATAAAAACCATTGCACTTATGGAGAGTCCCCACAAGGACAACTAACCAGACCTGTGTGTGTGTGTGTAACAGGAAAATGAAAAGGCTGGTGGTTCTGCATCTCCCAGACAGAGTGTGAGGAAACACCTGGACTTTGAGCCTCTCTCCACCACCGCTCTCATACTGGAGCACCGACCCGCGTAAATTCTGCTTTTAAATCAAATCACGTCATCACCCTCTCTATCAACCAATCACAACCCATCGTATCATCGCTCTCTCTATTAGCCAATCACAAACCATCATATCATTATCCTGTCTATCAGCCAATCACAATCCACCGTATCATCATCCTATCTATCAGCCAATCACAATCCACCGTATCATCACTCTCTCTCTATATCAGCCAATCACAATCACAATCCACCGTATCATCACTCTCTTACAATTTAATTGACACTTATATTTGTGTGTGTGTGTAACAGAAATCTCCCTGCAAAGCCAGCAGAAGAAGCTCAGAAACACAGACAGCAGTATGAGGAGATGGTGGCTCAGGCTAAAAAAAGAGGTGTGTTTGTGAAAAATAAAATAATAATATTTATGTATTTATAAAACACATATGAAACATTTAAAGTGCTCCACAAAAATCAAACACAAGAGTGAATGTAAAGTGAGAGACAGGATGAAGAACCTCAGGGAAACTGATGAACTGTGTGTGTGTGTGTGTGTGTGTGTGTGTGTGTGTGTGTGTGTGTGTGTGTGTGTGTGTGTGTGTGTATGTTAGTAAAGATCTCCACAATCTTTAGGATAAACTGGGTTAGACCAAAGCTGGAGATTAAAGCAGACTGGGACAGTATCAGTTTATAATCATTCACTAATAACTGAACGGCAGAGGAACCTCTGGACATGATGTGAGTGAATGAGTATGAGGAACCCCTCAGGCAGAGTATAACGAGTATAGAACATCTGGGATCTGATAGTCACAACCTTTTTAGTGAAAAAGTTTCCAATACTGTCAGAAAGAATATCTGGAGAAACAGACACAGGGTTTATATCAGAGCAGAACCTGTCCAGGTAAAGGGTTAATCTCTGTGTGTGTGTGTGTGTGTGTGTGTGTTGCAGAGATGAAGGAGGCTCAGAAGAGAAGGAGGCAGTTGGAAGAGAGAGTGCGATTAGAGGAAAACATTGGTAACGCAGCTCATACCTGGAGTCAAGAGATCCTGCCCAACTGGCACAGCGCGTAAATACACACACACACACACACACACACACACACACACTGCAAGTTTATACAACCCATAGTGGTCCATAATCTGTGTATTTGTCTGTCTCTCTTTCTTTCCCTTTCTCTATTTTCCCCCCTGTCTCTATCCCCTCTGTCTCTCTCTCTCTCTCTCTCTCTCTCTCTCTCTCTCTCAGTTATGGTTCTAAGCGAGTGAGGGATTTGTGGTGGCAGGGAATTCCTCCGAGTGTGAGAGGACGAGTGTGGAGCCTCGCTATCGGCAACGAGCTAAACATCACACACGGTGTGTGTGTGTTTTTATGCTTACACTCTTTCATAATAATGTTCATTAATGACGCTTAAAGAAGAGAAAAAACTAGAGAAATCCAATAAAACTAAGATTAATAATTAATAGAAAATTTTTTTATTATTTTTTATTTTCTAACCCTAACCCTAACCACCAGAGGGGCGCGTTTTCTGCTTCATCAATCCAACGCTTATTAATGATTGTTTAAATATTCTTGAATAATTTACTGACTGTAGTTTAATGTAAAAATAGAGAACTGTATAACTATATCTATATCTCTATAATGTGTGTGTGTGTGTGTGTGTGTGTGTTTTGTGCTTAGATCTGTACGATATCTGTTTGGCGAGAGCGAAGGTGAAATGGAGCGCTTCACCCTCAGAGAACAACACAGGAGGTGTGTAATATTTCCCACTTCGGTTCTGCATTCTGATTGGTCATTGTCAGATTTTCTTTTTTTCCTACAACGGAAATTAATAACGCTGTTATGTAACTTATAGTAAAACCAAAGATTAGTAGCTCAGTAGTTGTGGTAGCTCGGTAGTTGTGGTAGCTCAGTAGTTGTGGTAGCTCAGTAGTTGTGGTAGCTCAGTGGGTTGTGGTAGCTCAGTAGTTGTGGTAGCTCGGTAGTTGTGGTAGCTCAGTAGTTGTGGTAGCTCAGTGGTTGTGGTAGCTCAGTGGGTTGGCCCCTAACCGTCAGCTACTCAAGCTGAATAATTAACAGAGATAAATGTCAGTCGCTCTGCATAAAGGGCATCTACAAAATTGTGTGTGTGTGTGTGTGTGTGTGTGTGTGTGTGTGTTTAACAGATGCGGGTTCGTCTCATGCTGATCGCGAGGCCAGTTTAGAGCTGATTAAGTTGGACATTTCTAGAACGTTTCCCAGCCTCTGCATATTCCAACAGGTGAGAAAACATGAAGGAACAGGAAGCAATCAGGAACCTGGGCTGCACTTTCCCACTGAGAAAAGTCCTGTTCCGGTACCCAGATCCCGGCTCTGAACCGCCCCAAAACTTTTGAATGGGAACTGATTACATCAGCGGGTGAAGCTTGTCTTACTTTCTCTCTGTCTTTGTCTGTCTCACTGTCTCATTTGTTCTCTGTCTAACTGTTTCAGCCTCACTCTCTGTCTCTCTCTGTCTCACCATCTGTCTCACGCTATCTCTCTCCCTTTTTCTATTTGTCTCACTCTGTCTGTCTCTCTCACTTACTGTCTCTGTCTCAGTCTATCTATCTATTTGTCTCTCTTTCTGTCTTTCTCTACTCAAACACTGCCCTGGTGGAAAAGAGGCATCTATGCCTGGGGTTAAAGGTCATATTTTTTTTTAAATATCTGATGTGTAAATAGACACACACTGTAAATAATCATAGTAGATCTTCATCCTGACTGTATAGAGATCCGCATAAAGAGATCAGAGAGAAGACATCTCAACGAATGATCCAATCAGATCTAATCCAATCATTCAACTCCAATCAACTAATCAGATTTCCACAGCTGTAAAGCAGTTAAACATCCAGTTGTGTTGTTTTGTCGTTGTCACAGGGAGGACCTTATCACGATGTGCTGCACAGCATTCTGGGAGCTTACACATGTTACCGACCTGATGTGGGATACGTATGTTACTGCCACACACACACACACAGTCTGTTGTAACAGTAAGTGAGAGGCTCGAGGCACTAAACTGTGTGTGTGTGTGTGTGTGTGTGTAGGTACAGGGAATGTCGTTTATTGCTGCAGTGTTGATTTTGAACATGAACACCGCTGATGCTTTCATCGCTTTTGCTAATCTTCTGAATAAACCGTGTCAGATGGCCTTCTACCGAGTCGAGCACAGCCTAGTAAGTTTCACACTATCTGTCTCATTCTCTCTGCCTTACCCACTTTATCTGTCTCTTTCACTCTCTCTCTGTCTTTCTCTCACTCTCACTGTATCACCTTTCCTCGCTCTCTGTCTTGCTCACTCGCTCAATTTGTCTTTCATTGTCTCTTTTACTCTCTCACTCGCTCTCTCTGCCTCACTCTCTCTCTAACTCGGTCTGTCTGTCTCTCCCCACTCACTTTGTCTCTGTCTCACTATCTGTCTTACTTTCTATCTCTCACACTCTGTCTTTATCTTACTCTTTCTCTGTCTCTCTCTTTCTTACTCTCTGTTTCACTTTCTCTCTCTGATTTTCTCTCTACCTGTCTCACTTTCTTTGTCTCTCTTTTTCTGTCTCACTCTGTCTCTTCGTCTTTCTTTTTTTCTTTCTATATGCCTTTTTGTCTGTCTCTCTCTTTTTTTTTTTTACTCTTAGTTGCTTTCATTTATTTTTTAGCCTTTCCTTCTCTTTCTTTTTCTATTATTCTTGTTATATATATATATATATACACACTGCTCAAAAAAACTAAAGGGAACACTTAAAAGAACACAATGTAACTCCAAGTCAATCTCACTTCTGTGAAATCAAACTGCCCACTTAGGAAGCAGCACTGACTGACAATCACTTTCACATGCTGGTGTGCAAATGGACCAGACAACAGGTGGAAATTATAGGCAATTAGCAAGAAGACACCCCCAATAAAGGAGTGGTTCTGCAGGTGGTGACCACAGACCACTTCTCAGTTCCTCTGCTTTTCTGGCTGATGTTTTGGTCACTTTTGAATGCTGGCGGTGCTTTTCACTCTAGTGGTAGCATGAGACGGAGTCTACAACCCACACAAGTGGCTCAGGTAGTGCAGCTCATCCAGGATGGCACATCAATGCGAGCTGTGGCAAGAAGGTTTGCTGTGTCTGTCAGCGTAGTGTATGGAGGCGCTACCAGGAGACAGGCCAGTACATCAGGAGACGTGGAGGAGGCTACCGCCGCCTTTGTGCAAGGAGGAACAGGAGGAGCACTGCCAGAGCCCTGCAAAATGACCTCCAGCAGGCCACAAATGTGCATGTGTCTGCTCAAACGGTCAGAAACAGACTCCATGAGGGTGGTATGAGGGCAGATGTCCACAGGTGGGGGTTGTGCTTACAGCCCAACACCGTGCAGGACGTTTGGCATTTGCCAGAGATCACCAAGATTGGCAAATTCGCCACTGGCGCCCTGTGCTCTCACAGATGAAAGCAGGTTCACACTGAGCACATGTGACAGATGTGACAGAGTCTGGAGACGCCATGGAGAACGTTCTGCTGCCTGCAACATCCTCCAGCATGACCGGTTTGGCAGTGGGGTCAGTAATTTGGTGTGGGGTGGCATTTCTTTGGAGGGCCGCACAGCCCTCCATGTGCTCACCAGAGGTAGCCTGACTGCCATTAGGTAGGTACCGAGATGAGATCCTTAGACCCCTTGTGAGACCATATGCCGGTGCGGTTGCCCCTGGGTTCCTCTAAATGCAAGACAATTCTAGACCTCATGTGGCTGGAGTGTGTCAGCAGTTCCTGCAAGACGAAGGCATTGATGCTATGGACTGGCCCACCCGTTTCCCAGACCTGAATCCAATTGAGCACATCTGGGACATGATGTCTCGCTCCATCTACCAACGCCACGTTGCACCACAGACTGTCCAGGAGTTGGCGGATGCTTTAGTCCAGGTCTGGGAGGAGATCCCTCAGGAGACCCTCCGCCACCTCATCAGGAGCATGCGCAGGCATTGTAGGGAGGTCATACAGGCGCGTGGAGGCCACACACACTACTGAGCCTCATTTTGACTTGTTTTAAGGACATTACATCAAAGTTGGATCAGCCTGTAGTGTGTTTTTTTTCCACTTCAATTTTGAGTGTGACTCCAAATCCAGACCTCCATGGGTTAATAAATTTGATTTTCATTGATAATTTCTGTGTGATTTTGTTTTTCAGCACATTCAACTATGTAAAGAACAAAGTATTTAATAAGAATATTTCATTCATTCAGATCTAGGATGTGTGATCTAGGATGTGTTATTTTAGTGTTCCCTTTATTTTTTTGAGCAGTGCATATATATACACACAGTGTGTGTGTATATATGTGTGTATGTATATATATATATATATATATATATATATATATATATATATATATATATATATATATATATATATAAACAAAATATATGTTATGTTCTGTCTTTCCACAGATGCTAACATATTTTGCTGCCTTTGAAGTGTTTTTTGAAGAAAACCTACCAAAAACTATTTGCACATTTCAAGAGTAACAACTTGGACTCCTGATATTTATCTCATTGACTGGTACGTAGCTCCTTTTGATCTGCTTCACATTCGGTTTCTGCTTATGAAGAAATTATGTAGACCCTTTATAGTTTTTAGCTCCGTTTTGGGTCGTTGTAATCCGGTGCAGTGATTCATTTACACATTTCTAATATAGGCGTTCCTCTGGGTTGACTACTCGGACCATTTTTTTCATTGTTTTTATTTTTCCTATTGTTTTTGGATCAATGTAATCCTGTATATTATTATTATTATTATTATTATTAATATTCTAAGGGCAAATAGGATAAATTAATTAATTTTTTAGGTCGCTTCTTTGTTTTATCCACATTTCTGCGTCTACTTTGGATCACTGAATCGACTCATTGCTCGGCTCACTTCTTCGCCCTGTCCGCAACTCAATTCAGTTAATTAGTGCTTTATTGGCATGAATGTGTAAATAACATTGTTGCTAAAGATGTTACATCAGTAACATACAGGTGCGTTTATACATCAATATTACAGACATGTAAAGTAAAATAGAAAGAAAAGAGCATAAAAATGCACATCTGCATTTTAGAATCTACTTAGAATCACTGAATCGACTCACTGTTCAGTTCGATTAATTGACTAATTCTTAGTTTGCAAAAAATGAGTGTGAGTCAAACTCCTGAATCGACTCACTATTTTGTGGGGTTTTTTTGTTTTTGTTTTGTGGTTGTTGTTTGTCATTTATCTGATGGAGCTTTGTTTTCTTTTTCTGAACCCTTAACCGATCAATAATCTGCTGATTGTGTTTTATGATGATGATGATGATGATGAAAGTTCCCTGATGTGGTTAGCATTCTTTACTTAAACTGCTGAAGGGGTGTTTTATTTCAAACTCAGCTTCACACCTTTTATATTTATCAGTGTGTGTGAGGGTGAGTGTGAGATTGTGTGATAGATTGTTTAAAATGTCAAAAAGAAAATGCGCGCACACACACACATACTGTAAACAAACAGTTAAAAAGATTTAATCTTTTGAAGGTGTTTGTGTAAATGTAGCCGTGTGTGTGTATGTATGTGTGTGTGGGGAAAAAAGATTACATCCTTTGCATCAGTGTGAGATTTTCTCGAATTTACTTTCTGACTGATTTAAGAAAAGTTCATTTAGTTTTTTACCCAAAATCACAGGATTTATTATTTTTAATTGCCGCCTTAAATTTTTTTTTGCCACCTTAAATTTTATTTGCCTTCTTGAATAAATACAGTTGATCTTTTTATAGCTTAAAAATAAAAAAATTCAGTTTGTCTCGTCTCTTACTGGGCTTTTGTGTGTGTGTGTGTGTGTGTGTGTGTGTGTGTGTGTGTGTGTGTGTGTGTGTGTGTGTGTGTGTGTGTGTGTGTGTGTGTGTGTGTGTGTGTGTTTAAATCATTGTATATTACCTGGTGCCGGGTTGGTGCTCGTGTTTACACTGAACAGGGTGCAGGGAGTAGTAATTTTAAAACCCAAGATGCAGTTTATTTAGAAGGTGACAAAACAAACTGAACTTGACTAGCGAATTTAGCTTAGCTTAGCTTGAACATTAGCACAAACATGAACTTGACTACAAAGAAATTGACTTGACATAATATCACGACAGCAGTACAGGGACACAACCGAAATCCATGACAAAGACAAAGGTAAACGCAGGGACTATAAATACAGAAGACTGACCAATAGGAACACAACACATAGACAAGGAGATCACATGACAAGGAGCACATGAGGCATGTTAGCGTAGATACTGCGTCATTATGATATGGATGGATGTATGTAGGTGTGTGTGTATGTATGTTCTGCAGTGAAAAGAGTGTTAGTCTCTCCGCTGTTAAACAGACATCTTGTTCTTTTCTCGCTAACTCTTATGCTAATGCTAATACTTTCAAAGGCCGTTTGGCTTTTTCTCACTGCAGATAAGCAAGTTTTCTGGGCCAAAACAGTGAAAAAAGAACAGCCCAGGTCCAGTTTGGGCACTGGTGGGAAAGAGGGGTTTGTGGGTTGTGTAGATGTCAGTACTATAAAGTGATGTTTGTGTGTGTGTGTGTGTGTGTAGGATCTTCACTCTGTACAGTAAGTCCTTGCCACTGGACGTGGCGTGCCGCGTGTGGGACGTGTTTTGTCGAGACGGTGAGGAGTTCCTGTTCCGCACTGCTCTGGGGATCCTCCGCTTCTACAGTGACGTCCTGACACACATGGACTTCATCCACATGGCGCAGTTCCTGACGCGTCTCCCGGAGCAGATCTCAACACACACACAGTCACACACACTCTTCTCTTGCATCGGCAGCGTCAACATGAGCTGCAGAAACCGGACATGGACACAGGTGACGCTGTTAATTCCACATTTAACACAGTCTGTGGTTCTTCTGAGCATCTGAGGTTCACGTGTGTGTGGTTGTTTTACAGGTTCTTCAGGCTCTGCAGAAAGACCAGGAACATTCCAGTCCTGTGCTGAAGCACTAACGAATCACAATCTGGCATGGAGACTTCAAAAAAAAACCTGTCTGTCTGTGCGTCTGTCTGTGCGTCTGTCTGTGCGTCTGTCTGTGCGTCTGTCTGTGCGTCTGTCTGTGCGTCTGTCTGTGCGTCTGTCTGTGCGTCTGTCTGTGCGTCTGTCTGTGCGTCTGTCTGTGCGTGTTCTAAAGCTGAAACCTAAGACTCAGGACATCTGTTCGTTTAATTCACACTTTTGGATTTAAGCGCACACACACACACACACACACACACAGATGGGTTGAGGCAGCATGCCAAATGACTGCTGATATTTAATGAACTACTGAGACAAATAGACAGACAGACAGACAGAGAGAGAGAGAAGGAGAGGGATAGACACAGAGGGAGAGAGAAAAGAGAAAAAAAGGGGGGAGAAAGATAATAGGAGTGATACTGAGGGATTGTGTAAGAAAGAGATGCTCTGATTGGCTGCTGCGGGAAACAAGCGATGTTCTGACCAATCAGAGCTGTGAGTCTGTGTGATGAACCACATGCTGCCGCGCTGAGTGATGTTACAGTAATTAAGCACTTTTATTCTCAGAGCGCAGAAAAACTTTGATTATTTATTTACCATTGGGTCAAAAGTATGTGCACCCCTGCCCGCTACCCCGCACTTCTCTGTCTCTGTGTGTTTCACAAGTTTTCTCAGAGACTCGAACCCTGTTCCAGCACGACAATACCCCTGTGCACAAATCCCCTGACCTCCATCAAGACATGCTGTGTTCTGATTGGATTGGAGGGACTGGAACGCCCTGAATCCAATCATCAAGGGGTACAATCTTATAGGCAGCAACATTTTGTGTTTAATTTATCTCATTGTTCTTTTCTTGCTGTTTGTCTAAATTTATTCATGTTGTGTTTGTAAGTTTGCACAACGCAGTGTTTGGTGTGTTGAGTTTTTGTGTGTGGTTCATTGATTGTGTTATTTGGTTCGTTTGTAATATTCGTATTTAATGGTGACGATTTCTGAAGGAGTCCAGACAGAGACGCAAAAAAGGAAGGAAAGAAATATTATAATACAGCGGTGCCTCTGTGCTACGAGTTTAATTGGTTCTGTGTCGGAGCTAGTAACTCAAATTACTCGTATATCAAGTTAATTTTCTTATTGAAATGAACTGAAATGCCATTAATTTGTTTCGAGTCCCAAAAAAAACCCACAATTTGTTTTTGTTTATTATTTTTTAAATAAGAAAAATAAATGTATAAATACTGAATATTGTATAAAAACACTAGAATAGGATGTACTGGAATAAACTGGTTTTATTAAGTATAATGTACAGCATTTACCTTGGAGATCAGACGACTCCACTTGCTAACGCGCAGGTCTGACTAGCTATCGAGTGACACAAGGGATGCTGGGCGGATGTTATGGCGTTCACTGTGGCGTTCGCTACGCTAACTAGCGGTTGGCGATCTGAAGCTCGTAACCCGAATTTTACCTCGTAACTCAAAGCAAAAAAATGGACGAGAGACGACTCGTATCTTAAAAAACTCTTTATTTCGGACACTCGTAAGTCAAAGTTACTGCTGTGTATGAATATATGCTTCGTTGACTGTGGAGAGATGAAGCAAAAACAGAAGCTGTAGAAACCTCGTGTTTTATTAGCGACCACATGCTTATTATTTGCGGGTGATTCTAACTGAATCTCTCGGCAATTCCGCGAAATCAGTTTCTACACAAATGTTTATGGTAAAGCGTCGTGATGTCGTCTAGTTGTTGTTTTTTTTATCACCTACGGCTTTGTTTTTTCCCCTCTCCTAACACCCCTTTCTCATCTCACTGTTACATTTTTTTTTGTTTCTAAGGGTTGTTTTCACTCTTGTTTCTTCTGCAGATTGAATGTTTCCATGTAAAAAAGAATTAAAGATTTAAACTGAATTTAAATGTAATTTTTTTTTTCCTGCTGAAAATGTGGATTCAGCGCTCTAATCTGATTCAGCCTGCGAAAGTACATTCTGAGTAAAATCCGATCAAACACTCCACTGACGTCTGATCTGAAAATAACAGAGTTTTGTCTGAATCTCACAGCCGGTGAAGGTTTTTTCTAACTGACAAAATCCAAGTCTGACTATTAAAAAAAAAATTAATCTAATCTTATTTTACAAATAGCAGTTTTGAGAGATTAAACCAAAAATTAAATATTGTCATTAACTTTAATTTAGTTTGGTAAAGGTTCTCATTGATGGTTTAATTTAGATTCCAGCTCTAAAAGCTATTATTTCTTGATCAAGTCAAGTCCCCTTTATTTATTTAGCGCTTTTAAAATTAGTATTGTTTTAAAGCAGCTTTACAGAAATACCTTAGAAACAACAATATTAAACATTCATTAAAACACTCAATTTGATTCATATTCATAAATTTAGATTCCCCAACTAAGCGAGCCAGGGGCAACGGCCGCAAGAAAACCAAAACTCCATCGGTGACAGAATGGAGAAAAAACCCTTGGGAGAACCAGTCGGGGGGTCAGTTCTCCTCTGACCAGATAAACCAGTAGGTTACCCGTGCTGCAGCAAAGTTTCTGTGGGGACTAATAGGGATAGGATAGCAGCAGGTTATTTGCAACTCTAATTAGAGCAGTCTCAGTACTATGACAGGATCTAAATCCTGACTGGAAATCCTCATAAATATAATTTTTCTCTAAGAAAAAATTTAGTTGTAAAGATACAAGTATCTTAGACAGAAATGGAAGGTTTGAGATTGGTCTGTAATTAACTAGATTTTTGGGATGAAGTTGTGGTATTTTAATAAGCGGCTTAATAACAGCTAGTTATGATGTAAAATGTTTTGCGAATGTATCCTAATGACAACGATGAATTCATTATATTCAGAAGCGGACCTATGACTTTTATGAGCTTAGACGGAATCGGGTCTTATATACATGTTGTTGGTTTAGATGATTTAATAAGTTTATAAAGTTCTTCCTCTCCTATAGTAATTCATAAATTCATCACTGCTGTGCTGATGGGAAATGTCACACCTGTTGATGCATTGTTATTAGTTAATTTAGCCACTGTATTGAATAAATACCTGGGATTATGTTTGAAGTATTAAATCTGGAGTATAATTTTTATTATGAGTTTGATTATTAACCTAAGACGTGTTTTCTTAGTTAGAAATTATAGAAATGCTGATCCCAGAACACTTTTTTTAATTTTCGACATGGATATTAAAATCACCAACAATTTAGACTTTTTTCCGCAGCCAGCACTAACTCTGTTAGAAAATCACCAAATTCTTTGATAAAGTGTGTATGGTGTCCTGGTGGCCTGTATACAGTAGCCATTACAAACATTACAGGAGATTTATTATTAGCATCTATTTCTCCGGATAATGTTCTATGAAGCACCATTACTTCAAATGATTTATACCGGAAACCTGCTCTCTGAGAAACACTGGAAATATTATTATAAATTTATGCCACCTCTCCGCCTTTACCTTTTGGACGTGACTCATGTTTATAACAGTAATTTTGGGGTGTAGACTTTTTTAAAAGAACATAATCATCTCATTTTAGCCAGGTTTCTGTCAAACAGAGGTAAATTATGTTAATCTAAATCATCTTAATTATATTTAGTGATCATATCGTTTATAAAAAGCGCTTTTGCAGAAAGAGACCTGATATTTAGTAAACCAAACTTTATCTGTTGTTTCTCTGTGTTGCATAAATTTTTTATTTGTCGAACATCGATTAAATTGTTTTGATTAAGCTGGTTTGGACGCTTATTGTATTTTCTAGTTCGGGGAACAGACACAGTCTCTGTAGTTTGGTATCGTCTAAGAGTCTATATGTGCTGTGAATTAACTAAATTCTGTGCGGCCTGTAAGGTGAGATGGCAAGCAGACAGACGGTTTAGCCAGACTGTCTGCTTTCCTGACCTGGGCTCCACCTGGGTTAGTACAAGTAGTAAAGTGCCAACTCTAAGACTATTTGCCAAATTTCTAGAAAGAAGGGTGGCACCACTCTAGGAGGGATGTATATCTCTTTTAATCGGGTCAGGTCTGCCCCAGAAACTCCTCCAATTGTCTATAAAAACTGTGTTATTTCACTGGCACTATTTAGACATCCAGCAATTAAGTGATGACAATCTGCTATGTATCTCGTCACCACGGTAAGCAGGGAGGGGGCCAGAGCAGATTACTGTGTCTGACATTGTACTTGCGAATTCACACACTACTTTAAAATTATTTTCAGTGATCTCCGACTGGCAAAGTCGAACATCATTAGTGCCGGCATGAATAACAATCTAAGTGAATTTACGCTTAGCATTTGCCACTTAACCAAATGTCAGGTGCTCTATGGCTATAAACATTGGACTATAGTAGCTGGAGTCTCTATTTTCACAGTCCGTACAAAAAAATCACAGGTAACTAGAGCTCTTTCATCAGGTTTCTCAGTGGGTGCGTCACTGGTTGGGGAGAACCTGTTTAATGTTTTTGTCGGAACTGAGGAGCTGTGTTTTGACCCCCGACTATGCCGCCTCACAGTCACCCAGTTGCCCTGCTGCACAGGCTCTAGAATTAAAACCGGATTATGTACAGGATTCACTGAGCTAGTCGCATACGAAACTGAATCTACAGCCCTCACATTCTTACTGTCCTCGATTAGAGTTTTTATGCGTGTTCTTAAATCTTCTCTGTCAGCCTATCGCATGTAAAGCCCTCACCGCTGACAAAGAGAGGTAAACTCTACAGATGGCAGGTGGTGCAGACAACGATAGCAGGAGTGGAACCCGTTACTCCCCGTAAATAATGAGTGATTCTGAAGTGGCGCTGTTGTTTATGCACTCCGGGGGGGGCAGAAACGCGACTAGAAACGCAATTGGGCGAACGATGCTAACACGCTACACACACGGATTAAAATTTAAAGCGAACACCAAAAAAAGTTTTGATATTAGAAAAAAACAGTGGGATTTAAGAAGCCTAGCGAAACTAGCAGAAACTATACTAGCAAACCGCTCAGCAGCACCGCACTAGATTATAGCTAGATGGATGGATGATGGATGGATGGATGGATGGTAGGATGGGTGGGTGGGCTCACCCTCTACCGCCCAGGAACAACATTAAATGTACTGAAGTATATGTATGTGATTATAAATTAACCTGAGAGTAAAAGTACAAACACTTAAACCTATGCTTAAAATGACAAAACAAGTAAATATAGCGCATGACCACCCACGTCTGTTCTGCACTTTCAGTTAGTGCGTGTGTGTGTCATGCTAAACGTTATCTGGTTGCGATCTACTGACTCCTGCACCCTCCACTCGTTTCTTTCTGACTACAGTCAGAAGTGCAAACTGCTGCAGCAGCACTTTATTGCGCTGATCCTGCACGTTGAGCTGCTGATGTAACACCGATTACCAGTTTTTTTTAGAAACGTCGGTTTGCATTTACAGGATTTGGCAGCAACTTACATTTATCTTATTTATACAACTGAGCAATTTGGGGTTGAGGGCCTTGCTCAGGGGCACAGCATATCTGGCATACGGTAATGAAGCTGGGAATCGAACCCACAGTCTTTGAGTTGGTAGTCCAACACCTTAACCATGAGCCACCACTTCCCCCAGTTTAAAGCCAAAATGTATTTTTATCTGATGTCTTGATCGGACATGCGCTAATAGATTTAATACAAATTAATAAAGTAAAAAAATCTAACTATCGATCATTGTGGATTCACACTGGTGGGGAAAAACCTGGGAAACCCGGGGCATAAAGCATTTTTTGAATATAACACAGCAGTTAATTTTACTGGTTATTAATCACTTTTAGAACGATGGAACTCTGTTGCTATTTGTACGAAGTAACTATAGATAATTTCTAATTTTCCATAACACACCCAACGCTGCACTCTTTATTTACAATAGTCACACTGGTTGAATCTTACATTTACAGCATTTGGCAGACATCCTTATCCAGAGCGACTTACATTTATCTCATCTATACAACTGAGCAATTGGGGTTTAAGGGCCCTGCTCAGGGGCCCATCAGTGGTGGCTTGTCAGTTCTGGGAATCAAACCCACAATCTTTGGGCTGGTAATCCAACACCTTAACCATGAGCCACCACTTCCCTCCTCTCCTGTATCTCTTGTAAAACCTTTTCATTTGTTTGTTCTGGAATTTTATTTCATTTTATGTTAGAATTTTGTCTCACATTTTTGCATAAATGGCAAAATTCATACATCCTTTACTGGAATAGAAGTGCAGATACTCATGTTTAAAATGACTAGGGTGGGAAAAGTTGGCCTCGGACACATACTTAAGAAAAACATAAATTAGCTAACAGAATTACGTTACAGTTTCGTATTATGCACCCAAAGCTGATGGAGATTCTGGTCGTCTGATGGTTACAAATATAGCTAGTTAGTGAGTTAACTAATGTTTTCTAATTAACTAAGTAATGTTAGTAAACCCATGTGCCGCACTGTAGTTAAAGTGATAGTAAAATGTGCAGCTGTATGAATTTAAGCTAACATTACTGACAAACAGAGAAAACAGACTGTTATTACTGAAAGCATTGACCAATGACAGGAAATAAAATCACAATAAAACCTGTAACAATAATTTATCGGTATGTGCTTTTTTAAAATTTAACAGCGGATTCTTGACAATTTCGAACATCTCCCTCATATATGCTGATGGATGATCAGGAATGTCTCGGTTCTCAGGAATGTTTTTATCAATGAATCCCTCCATCTGTCTCATTGTCCACGTTAGCCGTACTTATTGCCTGACTGTCTTGCTCGTTGTTAGCTTAGCCTATGTTTACAGTGTGTGTGTGGTAGTCAGGAAAACACTAATGACACCAAACAGATAAAAACTAAAGGAAGGAGTCAGGTTTATTAATGTAATCAGTAGAAAGTTCAGATATTTGTGTTAAAATTTAATGAGTAAAAATAGAAAATGTTGCCTGAAAAATAAACAGTGAAGTAAAAGTACATAAAAATCTAACAAAATATTTGTGCATTTGTGAATTTATGAAAGGCGTCTCAGTGCTTTGTAAGCCAAACTTAGTTTCCCAACACAGATGTTTGTCCCTGTCATTAGTTACACTCAAGCCAAAAGTTTGTGCACCCCTAACGATCCATCACACATCACGTCTTTATTAAACATCTTTTTTTTTGCTGCTATAATAAGCTACACTTTTATTCCACTGGAGAAACCCAACCTCAACCTTCACCTCCACACCAGGTTTTTGGTTCAATGATCACAGGAGTGGCGTTTTCTACAGATCGTTAGATTCTTGTGCGAGATTAAAACACTACATGGTGTGAAAGCTGCTTAGATTGTTCACTTTTGGGTGAGAACACAGGAAGGGTGGTTGTTTTGTTGTTCTTATACTTGCCACCTTCTAACTGCCCCCCCTCCTCTTCCTCCTCTAGTCGTCTTATAAACCTGTTACTGAGGTTATCAATACATCACACATCAAAACGATCATTATTTCCATTGCTGCCATGTTCTCCCAGTACTTCACAATGGCACCGAGTAAGATTTTGGCTTTAATTTTAAAATATCTTATTTTTTATGCTGGTTTTATTTTTATGAAGATCAAATTTTGGGGTTTAATGTTAATTTCTTTTTATTAACATTAAATTTTTTTACGTTCACACTTATAGCAGTCACCCTTCATCCAGAGCGACTTACATTGATCTCATTTCCACAGCTCACGGAGCAGGGTTATGCTGTTTCAAGTTCCAGAAAAAACCCATCCCCGCTCTCAACGTTGTCTCCTACGGAGAAACCAGATCCGAATGCACACTTTTTTGTATTTTTAATCATTAAATTTGATCTTCTCTCATCTGCAGTTTGACCACAAAAAAGGGGTTTTCAGGTGTGTGTGGATCCTAAGGTGGGTGCAGGCAGTCATCAGGAGTAAAACCTCACCTGAGTCGGGGGTGCCAGACTAAAGCATCTTTAGCTTAGCTTAACTTTACTTTAAAGAAAGCTTTCTCACTATATAACGCACTCATGTGATGTTTTATAACTGATCTGTATATGATCATCCGCACAAAATAAAGGACACATTTAACTCGCATTGTTCTTCACATGTTTTTTTAGCACATGGTTATAAAAGCACTAAATAATCGTCAGGTGCTACTTGTGCTGGTGGTGGTGGTGGTGTGTGTGTGTGTGTGGGGGGGGGGTGTTAAGGTGTGTTGATGTGTGTAATCATTATCAGAAATATTCAAGATATTACACACCATTAGTTAATTTAATTAGTTAAATTATATCATTACAATACAGTTACAGTATAATGAACCCAAATTAGCTGCCCAAGGGTGTAAGGGGAAGGTGGAGGTGAAGGGGGGGCGAGAGGAATCCTGATGATTCTTTTGTGGATCATTGTGGCCCTTTCTGTGGCCTGCAGAAGTTTCTGAGGTCCTCGGTTAAATACCTACAAGCTCCTCAGGAGATCCTTAAACGGAAAGTGAGACATACTGATAACTGTGCCATACTGTAAATAAGTTTCTATGTCTCCTTAGATGGTGGTGCCATGTGTTTTTATTCAGAAGAGATACTCAACCATGTGGACATTTAATTCAATTCAGTTTTTCAGTTCAGTGCTTTTTACAATGGTGATTGTCACAAAGCAGCTTTACACAACTGAAGAAATTATGAGACAGAATGAAACAGAAATCAGTTTGTCCCTGATGAGCAAGACGGGGGCGACGGTGGCAAGGAAAAACTCCATTTAGAAACTTGCTTGTTTTTTCCACCTTGGATTTTCTGCTTGGCTTTGCTGATGTTCAGGACAATGAGAATGTTCTTCTTACACTAATTAAATATAATGGTGTATGAAGGACAATGAGGTGCTAAGAAAATAAAGCTAATAAAATTCACTAGCCTAAGATTGCCTATAATTGTGGCTGACCAAATGATTATACGTTTAATTCCCAGCATCACTGCTGAGCTCCTGAGCAAGGCCCCTAACCCTCAAATGTTCAGGCGGATAAATGAGATAAATATCTCTTTGTTTCTATAAAGGATAAAGATGCCTGCTGTATGCTTGGAATGAAAATCTCATGATTTTGTTCATTGTTTGAATGTCTTGCTTTGTGAGTTATCAAAACCTCCCAAGAT
The DNA here is from genome assembly GCA_005784505.1 of Bagarius yarrelli. NCBI lineage: Eukaryota > Metazoa > Chordata > Actinopteri > Siluriformes > Sisoridae > Bagarius > Bagarius yarrelli. The sequence continues at coordinate 505,207 of VCAZ01000170.1, read as the reverse complement.
CTTTTTTGTTTCCTCATAGAAACCACAGCCGGGTTCATGACAAAGAAACAAGGAGGGTTTAGTCAGAGAGGAGGGTTTAGTCAGAGAGTGTTTAGTCCTCCTCTGAGCAGCTTATTAACTGTGATCATATCTACATTACTTCAGTACATCACGGACCTTCAGCTTCATCGCTATCATGTTTCCCCGGTATCTCCTGTGGCTCCTGCTGGTGCTTTCCTATATTCAGTGCTCCACAATGGCACAGAGTAAGATTTTCTTTTTCATTTTTTAAATTCTAATTATTTTATTTACCAAAGTTTCTCATTATTTGAAGTATAGACAATGCAAAGTATAATTTTATGAACCTGAATTTGATTCAGGATATTTTTTTAGAGCTTTAAAAAATGTTTTCCTTGATATATGTATAGTGATATGTATTTTCCCCAGATGCAAATGGAGCAGGATTATGTTGTTTTGAGTTCCACAAGAAACCGATTCCCATGTTGAACATCGTCTCTTCTGAAGAAACGAGGCCCGACTGTTCACTTCCTGGAGTCATGTACGCTTTTTTTTTATTTATTCATATTACATTTACATTTACAGCATTTAGCAGACGTTCTTATCCAGAGCGACTTACATTTACCTTTTTTAAGGTAAAGGGCCTTTCTCAGGGGCCCAACAGTGGCAACTTGGTGGTAGTGGTAATCGAACCCTTGTCTTTCTGAAATCAGATTATTTCTACACTGACTCGTATCTTCTCTCTTGTCTGCAGTTTTACCACAAAAAGAGGTTTCCGGATATGCGCGGACCCTGAGGTGGACTGGGTGAAGCAGGTGATCCAGAGTAGAAACTCAGCCTAGAATCAGACGACATGTTAAAGCCTCCATCTGTAAAAATAGCTTTAATTTACAAACCTAACATGCAAAGCAGTTTAATGTGTGTTAAATAGATGCTTGTTGCTCCACACAATTATTACATCTGCAGTACCAATAAAGCATTCCAGCGTAACTCCATTACACCAGTGTCATTGTGTCATTACATTTTATTTCTTCGTTATATTTAAAATCAATCCCAGTAAATTGTGTTACCTTTTGTTAAACCTATCAGAGTTCGGAGTTATTTTATTATAACAAAGTATAATTTATTATTTACACTTAAAGTCTAGCAGTATTCAGTGGCAGACATAATATGGTGAAAGGAAAAGTATGTCAAGAAACTAGCAGACATTTTAGTCCAGACATGTTAGTTTACATTTATCTCCTAACTTCCCTTTATCTTACTGGGTTTTTTCTTTCTCAGTTTTCGGCACCAGAAGGATTTTTTTGGTCTTTTTTGTGTCATTAATCAAAATCTGCTGCAGTTAACATAACATTGTGTTGTTGTGTTTAGTATAATTAGCATACGCCACTGGAATAATATATATATTGTAAAAAAAAAATTGTAATATATATTGGGCTACTTTGTGGTTTAGTGTTTAGCACTGTTGCCTCACAGTAAGAAGGTCCCGGGTTCGATTCCCCTGCAGGGGTCTTTCTGTGTGGAGTTTGTATGTTCTCCCTGCGTGTGTGTGGGTTTACTCCGGGTTCTCCGGTTTCCTTCCGCAGTCCAAAAACGTGTATGTTAGATTGATTAGTGATTCCAAATTGCCCATAGGAGTTAGAGTGTGTGTGTGTGTGTGTGTGTGTGTGTGTGTAAGACCCTGTGATGGACTGGTCGAACTGTCCAGGGTGTCCCCCTTCACCCATTCGGAGACGGCTGGGATAGACTCCAGCAGATCCCTGTGACCCCAAATTAGGGAATAAGTGGGTATAGAAGATAAATGAATTGTATGTATTCTTGGGGCCTCCCCTGGTGGCAAGAGGGCTCTAAGCAGCCTTTGCATACTTCTTTCCTCATACAGATATCCTGACATACTTCTCTGCTATTCCTGACTTCCTCAGACAATACTCTCAACCCCACCCAAAAAAAACTGCCCACCTGGGATATCTGTCTGCCCACCCTGCTATGGTTGGCAAGAACCGGTCCTGGTATAGAATATAAAATAAAGAAGTTTATAGGAAATATAAATGTATGATTGCGCAAAATGTATGCAGTGTTTCTGATCCAGCAGATGGCAGTGATGTTCTGATAATTGTGGTCTGCTGAAAAAAAAAAATGAAAAAAGGAAAAGAAGAAGAAGAAGAAGAAGAATCTGCTGGACTACTGAATCAGTATTTAAAATAACCGCTGTTCAGCTTCAGATCCTGAGGTACGTTAATGTCCGATTGTGTGTCTGATCCTACCAACTCTCGCTGACTGGATCCCAAATAAATCTGAACCTCATGCTAAATAGAACGTTTCTAACAGCCATTTATTCATAATTTCCTATCGTCTGAAGGACAATTATGACATTTTCTCAGTTAAAAAGCACTTTATTTCCTTACTGACGTACGAAAACATGTAGTTTGTATAAATAAACATAAATTCCCGATAACGAAAAACGACACTGACACCTACATTAACCATTTAGTGTGGGGTTTTTTTTGTTAGCAACATGCTAGCTGATTATCATACACATCTGTACAATAATTTCTAAAAGCAAATAGTTTTGATTATGCAAAGTAGGTTTAATATTAATTAACAAGTGTTATTGTTAAATTCTTACCCAACTAACAATTTTATGAGGTAAATTTTTTTTAAAAACCTGTACTTTATAATGGTTATTTTATGGTTTTGTAAATACATTTAATCAGCATTCTAAAAAATAAAAACTGATGACGTCATAAGAATGTTCCAAGAACATTGTTTTTCTCTTAACATCACAAAGAATCTATATTAACTATTAATAAAAAGACGAGAAGGTTCCATGGACATTATTATATAAAAAAGTTTAATGCAAACTTCCAGTCAAAATGTTTAAAAAATTAGGCTGAAAATTGTAACGCGCACCATTTAATCCGTCAACAAAATAAATGACGCAGTTTATTGATTAATTTCTTAACTCTTGCATTTGTTTTATTGCGGCAATATTGTATGTTTTGTTATTCGGTTCTAGACTTACAGTGATGTCCACAGGGGATTACAGTGGACATCAAAAGACTTCCAGTACACTGGGTAGTACCATCAGTTCCCTACAAATGAGGAAAGATCTTCACACTTGCTCAGACTGTGGAAAGGGTTTTCCTTCCCAAAGTAAACTTCAAATCCACCAACGCATTCACACAGGAGAAAACCCATACCAGTGCACACGGTGCGGAACGAGTTTCTCTGACATCTGTCATTCTAAAGATCACCAGTGCAATTACAGCGGAGAGAAACCGTTTGTTTGCATACAGTGTGGAAGTAGATTTGCTCACCGGAATAGCTTCAAAACACACCAACGCATTCACACCGGAGAGAAACCGTTTATCTGTGTACAGTGTGGAAGTAGATTCGCTCAACAGAAGTTCCTCACAAACCACCAACGCATTCACACCGGAGAGAAACCGTTTATCTGTGTCCAGTGCGGCAGAAGTTTTGCTCGTAAGGATGTCCTCAAAGCCCACCAACAAATTCACACCGGAGAGAAACCGTTTATCTGCATACAGTGTGGCAGAAGATTTGCTCGCAAGGAAAAACTCAAAACGCACCAACGCATTCACACTGGAGAGAAACCGTTTATCTGCGTACCGTGTGGAAAACATTTTCGGCACTTAAGTTCTCTGAAATTACACCAGCACGTTCACACCGGCGAAAAGCCGTATCAGTGTTCGCAGTGTGGGAAGAGTTTTAATCGACAGGATTATTTAAGGTCTCACCAACGCATTCACACGGGAGAGAAATCGCACCACTGCTCAGAGTGTGGGAAGAGTTTTACTCGCCTGAGTTCTCTGCAGGCACACCAGCGGATTCACACGGGCGAGAAACCATATCACTGCTCAGGGTGTGGGAAGAGTTTTACTCACCGGAGTACTCTGCAGACACACCAGCGTATTCACACAAGAGGCATTCCCATCAGTACCTACAACAGCGCATCTCATCTTGCTGCTACCACAATATAAAATAGTCGTCTTTTTTCTTTTGGCTGTTCCTTTTAGGGGTTTCACAGTGAACCATCTGCCTTCACCTAGCCCTGTCCTCTGCATTCTCTTCATGGGAATTTTATTGTTTTTAATTAAAAAAAAAAACTCTGTGTGTATTCAATGTTTTTTGTTGTATTCTGTTGGCAGATTCTGTCTGCTGGATATAACTATTGGAAAACTACAGAAACCATTTGAACATCATTAAACTTCCAGATTTAAACAGTTTTCAAGGTTTTGTTGGGTGGATGGTCACAATTAAATAATGTACCCAAAATTATAATGAAATATAGTCAAAATTACACTACATTATGGAAAGAGTTTGGTGATGATTTTAATGTTTAACTGCTGATAGTTTGTAATGTTTGTACTGGAAACCGTTTCTGTAATGGATTTAATACCCTGTGCTAATCCTGATTGGATTTTATTTCCCAGCTTTACCTGTGAAAGAACTGATAAGGGTTGTAAGTCAGATGAGGATGAAACACGAGATAATACACCCAGCTAACAATGTTATGGAACGTTGTGTTCAGTTTGCTTAATGTTGGTAAAACATTGTTTGATGGTTATTTTATTGGTATTTTTTAAGTACGCTTTCTCTAAACAGTTTAAGTGCATTCATCATTAATGAATGTCATATGGAGGGTCTGAATACAATGTTCTAGGATTGTTTCTTCCCAACATCACCAGGATATTTATTATAATGTATAATAACATTTTAAGAAAGTGCCAGAAACATTCTTTTAAGAATGATTTATTTTAAGTGTTATAGATAATTTTATTTTAATTTTGAAGAACATTATCGAATTATGTGGAAACGCTTTCTGTTAGCTGGGTGTTTATTTAATAATAATTACGATTTTCTAATATTCAGTTAGTTGATTTTATAATATCGAATAGGTTGTGCAATTATTTAGATATCCAGGATTTTGGTGCTGATCTGGTTGTGACATGTTTAGGGGCCATTTGCATATCGCCTAAAACCGCTAGTCGCACCATTTCTTGTACTTTTCAAAGCACCTGATTGCTTATAAAACAGGCAACATACAGCAAAAAAAAACAACCAAACAAAACAATTTGGCAGCTTTTAAATGCGTTAATTATTATATAATTGTTTTAGCATGTTACAAACATTTTATGGCTTGAGTTAAGAAAAACTCTAATAAATTAAATAGTTTAAAATGCAGATTACAAGTGTGAATGGTTTCTTTCTGTTTGTGTGTGTAGCCTGGACTGCGCTTTCAATCAAGGCGGTGATGAGATAAATACCAGAAATGTAAAATAGTAAAACAATAATGCGGTTTAATCATAACACAATCCCAGGTTTATTAAACTGAAGTAAAATTCCTCTCAATCTCTGGACAAAACCCATCTGTGCTTCAGTAGGTGGCAGTAAAACACATTTTAGGTTTAACACCACCGAAGCAGTTGTGTGTGTGTGTGTGTGTGTGTGTGTGTGTGTGTGTGTGTGTGTGTGTGTGTGTGTGTGTGTGTGTGTGTGTGTGTGTGTGTGTGTGTGTGTGTGTGTGTTTGTGTGTGTTTTTTTACACACCACACACCACACATGCAGTGAGCGTTAAATTCGATTCCATTTAAACTCTAATCGCCGTTTAAATCCGGAGCGACCGTTAAATCCGAACCAGTTTAAACAATAACCGCCGTTCAGCGCCGTTTAAATCCTGAGGTAAGTTAGCGTCTGTGATCTGCTGGGATCTGTTCACATCCACTGACTGGATCCCAAATCAATCTTTCCTCCATATTTAATAATGTCCCAGTCACTAATAGCGATTACTATATAATTAACTCCACAGTTCTGCTTTTGGTTAGCATTAAACTGTTATTTTACCTCAGCTAACATTTTCCTCAGTTTCATTTAAAATGCCATTCATTTTTTTCACTGACAGGAAACTTGTTAAAATAGTGCTTTTTGTCTGTAGTTTGTGTATTTATTTGATTGTACACTGTAAACGAACCTTTAATCATTTACTCCAAAAGACAGACTCCTTCATGGAATTTTTCTTAGTTAGCAACACGCTAGCTAGTTAAGTGTGATGTACCTGAGTGATGTGGGTTTTTCTCTTCCCAGAAGATGAACTATAAATTATCGTATTTATGATATAACTACTAATAGTTGTGTGTTTGCGTGATAAATTAAAGGTAATAAATGTATTTTTTTTTACCTGTGCTGCTTTGCTCAGAAATGTTAAGTGTTTTTGTTTTTCTTCTAGAATTATTGTGTCTTCAGCTGTGCAGGTTTTTCATTTCATACATGTACATTTTTGGCATATCCTCTCATCCAGAGTGACTTACATTTATTCCATTTATTCATCTAAGCAGTTCAGGGTTTAAGGCCTTGTTCGGGGGTTCAGCAGTGACAGCTTGGTGGTGCTGAGAATAGAACGCACAACCTTCTGATCAGTAGACCAGCGCTATAGCTAAAGCGCTATAAACATATTCGTGTTGGGCAATAAAATAACCCAGATATTTCATGAAGCACAGTTTAGTCTATAAACAAAGAAGAAGATTACCAGGATTAATTTAAAGAAAAGTCTAGAAATAAAATTAATAAAACCCGAATTCCAGAAAAGTTTCGTGACGTTTTTAAAATGTGAATTTTTCTTTAATAAAATAACTGTTAAATCAAATAAGCCTCATAAGACCAAATTCCAACACTAAAACTTCAGAAATTCATCACCTAAATGTCCAGACTTCAGACGTCTTCAGACTGTTTTGAAAAGAAGAGGTGATGCTACTTCAGGTGATGTAAACATGTCCTGTCCCAACTGTTTTAAAACCTTCAGCATCATTTCTCAGTTTAAACATTGATGTTATCTATGTTCTATTGTGAATAAAATAGTGGCTCATGTGATTTTAAAAGTTTTTGTTTTTATTATTAAAATTTAAGAAATGTCCAAACTGTCGGGTTGTAAATGTCGGGTTGTAAATTTCTTTACCGCTTCTATTTTTAGCATTGTGACAATACTGTAATATGTTTCATGTTAACTTCTATTTTTTTTCTCTTTAGACATGAACAAAACATGATGCCCTTAGGTACCTGTAGATATCAAAAGACCTCCAGTACACCAGGTACTACCACCAGTTTTTCCAAATTGAGGAAAAAACGTCACACTTGCTCAGACTGTGGAAAGGGTTTTTCTTCCCAGAGTAAACTTCGAATCCACCAGCGCACTCACACAGTAGAGAAGCCGTACCAGTGCACACAGTGCAGAAAGAGTTTCTCAGACATCAGTAATTTTAAAGATCACCAGTGCATTCACACCAGAGAGAAACCATTTCTTTGCAAACAGTGTGGAAGAAGATTTTCTCGTAAAGATATCCTCATAACTCACCAACGCATTCACACCGGTGAGAAACCGTTTATCTGCGAACAGTGTGGAAGTAGATTCACTCAACAGCATAGCCTCAAAACGCACCAACGCATTCACACCGGAGAGAAACCATTTATCTGTATAGAGTGTGGCAAAAGATTTGCCCGCAAGGATTTCCTAAAAACGCACCAAATCATTCATACTGGAGAAAAACTGTATCACTGCTTGCAGTGTAGGAAGAGCTTTTTACACAGGACAACCTTCCTGGAACACCAGCGTACTCACACAGGAATAAGGCTCTATTTCTGCTCGCAGTGCGGGAAGAGTTTTAATCGCAAGAGTAATTTTAAAGCACACCAACGCGTTCACACTGGAGAAAAACCTTTTATCTGTTTACAGTGTGAAAAGCATTTTAGTCGACTGAGTTCGCTAAAAGCACACCAGAGCATTCACACGGGAGAAAAGCCGTATCAGTGCTCGCAGTGTGGGAAGGGTTTTAATCGGCCCTATCGTTTAAGGTCTCACCAACTCATTCACACTGAAGAGAAACCACACCACTGCTCAGAGTGTGGGAAGAGTTATACTACCCTGCGTTCCCTGCAGACACACCAGCGGAGTCACACGGAAAAGAAACCATATCACTGCTCGGAGTGTGAAAAGAGTTTTAATCACTTGAGGAGTTTGCAGAGACACCGGAAAATTCACAGAAAAAAGATTCCTGTTAGTACAGACAACAGTGCAACTTCTCTTACTACTGTTACATTATAAAACAATCTTATTCTCCTTTCGTCTGTTCATTTCAATGGTTGGCACAGGGAATCATTTTCCTTTGACTAACCCGGTCCTCTGCACCCTTTGCATTCACATCTACTAACTTCATGTTTTCATTTATCAACATCTACCTCCTCTCTTTCCTCCATCAACAGTAGCCCAATTTCTGCTTGCACTCTGTAGGCTAACGGCAGGCCCTTCCTGACGCAGTCCGTCTTTATCCGAGTCTGGGAACGGAACAGAAGTCACTGGTCCAAGACCCTGTGTCTCGATTACAAATAAACCCTCTTCGACAACTTATTATACAATAAATTATGCCACCAATATTAGTCAGAACTGCTGGGTGTAAATTACTGCAAAATTCTTTACTACTGTAAATTTTTAATCTAAGCGCTGAAGATGAATAAAAATGCATAAACCGCATATGCAAGGAGAATCCAACCTAATAATATATTTTTAATTAGCCGCTTTTGCTAAAAGGAGCAAACAGATTTTCTCCTTGTAATACCTGCCTGTCTTTAATGTTTTATGTTGTAATCTGTATGCATCTTATGTCCACCAAAAGGGACCATATAAGACATAATTAAATGTTCAAATCCATGCAGATTTTACAGTTACGTTAGGTCACAATTTATTGATGTATACAAACACATTATAATGAAATATAGCCCAAATCACACTACATTATAGAAACAGCTTGGTGATGATTTTAATGTTTAATTGCTGATAGTTTATAATATTTGTACTGAAAAGCATTAAAAAACGTTAGTAAACATTTTGGGAATGTTCCCTGTTAACTGGGTGTTTGATTGTGGATGTCACAGTGGGTTAAATCTGACGCTATACTTAATGGCAAATTCACAATATGAGGTGGTGAGATTTGAAATGGTAAAACATGAATGCAATTTCCAAATTATTGAACAGAATTCAGGTCAATGAGCTTTATTTACTGTCTTCCGTATTTAAAGTCATTGATTCTGTATTCTGAAGTCTATGACAGCATTTGTACATAAATGTCCTTATTGTCCAAATGTGTGAGGGCCAGATGATATGCAACTGTAAGTGGTCCAGTAAAGGTGGAAGCAGGTTTTGGACTGTCGACTTCTTGAGCATAGGAAAAAATGATAGTAGTTTTAAGACAATGATGCTGTTTAGGGAAATGTTAAAGATGTCAGTGAAAAATAAACTTTGTTCTGCACCTCAAACCTAGTGCAGAAGTCATTCAGTGCATCTGAGAGGGAGGCAAAAGCAGGTAAAATCAACCTGTAGTTAGTGATTGTCTCTGCTGTTCTGGAAGTGGCTGTGAATTCTCAGGACAGTTTGGTCTGTCAAATCCCTTGCTCTGTCTCTCTGACTTTAGCGGTAAATGCACTTTTGTGGTCATCCACGGCTGGTTTGAGTTGGTGGTAATCAATGTTTTTTGCTGATGTTGCTGGTCACTGATAAAATGTACTTCTCCAAGTTAATAGAAACTCCCTAAACATCTGATAGTCAGTGCCCTCAAAAAAGTCCTAAAGAGCAGAGGTGGCTCCTGCTGGCCAGGCTATTTCACCTGCTTCAAAACTGGTTTAGAGCGTCTGACGAGTGGTCTGGGTGGAATAAATTAGATCTCTAACAATGAAATACATGGTAAATTCCTGTGGTAAATAAAATGGTCATAACTGGAAGTACATATTTTAGTTGACAAGTGCACAAGGGAACAAGTATGCTGACATGCAGATTTGGCACATCAAACTTTATTGCTGCATCGTTGTCAAGACACAAAAAAGGTGATGCAAAATAATGCGGTACACAGTATTAATGCTTAAAATTATAATTACATAATAACTTTTACTTACACTAACGTTTCTATCCTTTAATTTTTCACACTCTTCCGAAAAGTACATCAAAACTGCTCCGTTTTTTACTTTTTTTTTCTTCATTGGTTTAAAAAGTCACATTATCAGATGAATTCTGGGTAATATCCTTTTGCATAGACCCGCACAAGTAGGAGGGGTGAAAGCTCACCAGTTAATTGGGACGCTATGTACTTGCACCCCTGAGCAGGAAAATGCAAATGAGGGTGTAAGGGTCTAAGCTCTAAGTTCACCCACCAGTTTAAAAAATCCTCAAATTTGCTTCAACAAAAAATATCTATCTATTAGGCCTAATAGGTATTATTTCCTGTTCATAATTAAATGTTATGAATAAATGTCTTAATTAAAGCAGTCATTTTATAAGCAGTGTTGGGCAGTAGTGGTGCTACATTTCTCAGTTGTGCAGTGGTCGCAGTGTTGTTTTCTAAGTGGCAACTTTTTTTTTGATCAAGTAGTTGCAGTAGCGTTTATACAGTCTACATTCACCGACTCTGTATATATTAGCTGTGTGGCAGAAAGGTGCACCGAATGCAATCCTTGTTTGCACTGTATGCAGAACATACAGTTCACATCCGAGTTCCCACATGAACATATTAAGTGGCGGGTTTAGATTTCCACCTCACACTTTGAACACTAACACATACAGTAGCGCTGCAACTGTGCACTCTCGTCTGTATGACCAAAATCATAGAGAATTTTAAGTGTTTCCACATTATACTGACAAAATCTGTAATCGGGGCGGGTCCTAAAATTGGTTCGATATAAAAATCAGTTAGTGAAATTAGACACACTTGGGAAGCGCGTGTTCCAAAAGGAAACAAACCCTTGCTTTAGACAAAAACGAATAATGGTTCAGTAGGTGGCAATAAAACTTCTTTTAGGTTTAAAAACTCTAATGCAGTTCTTTTGAGAGAGGTCTGGCTGCGGACCATGGACGAGTAGCCTCCCATGGGAACTTTGGCTGCTTTAAATAGCCAAAAGGACATATTACTGACATGTAAAGCAACCAATGTTGTTTTGTTTTGAGCCGCATTATGGAACCGTTTACCTCAACCTAAATGTCTTTTAAACAGTCTATACCAGGGCTGGATTTGAGAATCCAGCATTTAATTGATCTTAATTATGCTCATTGCCACCAATATAAACACAATACCTTACTTAAGGTGAGGTGTTCCTCCTTAAGTTCCCAGCTAAGTTTGTGTGAGGCTAAGACTAATGGGCGAGTGTTTTTCCAGTGTCGAACAGGTGAAAATACAAACGAGAACAAAAGGCAGAGGCCCTCAAAATACCGATTTTAAACCTACTATGGTTTAATGCCTATAGTGCAAAATGCTGGTGGATTTTTTCTTTAAAGCCTTCAGTACCTTAGTGTCATAAACTGTAAAAGCTTCCATATGATTATTAAAAGTACTTTTTTATTAGGCCAAAAGAGGATTATAAAGTTGCCGTAGTTACAATAATTCATATGGTACAAAGTAATAATAGGATCACAACTGAGTAACAGTAATAAAATTTTGTTTTTGAAAAACAAAATATGACAATATGCTTACTACAGTAAACAAATTCCAATTGACTGATGATGAGAGATTTTTTATTTTTAATTTCTTCAGAAATCTTTTTAAAAATGGGTTTTAATAAACTAAAATTGATGTATTGTCATGAATATTTGTCTAAAAGTAAACCAAAACTCAGGCTGAGAACAGAACAATCGGACAAAACACAAGTAAAAATCAATTAAAGAAAAAGTTTTTTTGGACATTCCAAATGTAGCTTTCTGTCAGACGAAGGGTCTGGCTCCGTGTCGAGGGGAGAGGGAAAAGCACCCAGATGACTTTGTGTACAAAGATTTAATAGTTTTACAGTCTCTCAACCGTTAATCAGCAGAACATGCAGCTATCACAGTTCTTAAAGTTCTCAGAAAAGAGGGTTTCTTTTCAATTTTCTCTTTCACACACACACCACACACACACAAAACTGCTGACAGATTCATGTTGTTCTTAACTAAATGTCATGTACATCTTATTACCCGAGTCAAACAGTTACCTGGTAATGTAAAATAGAGCACAAGTCAGTTTAAACAAGAACAAAAATCTTCCATTACATTAAAATAAAACAAGAGTAAACTTTTCTATTAGAGCATATAATGAAAATGTAGTTTATAATAGACACTTATTGTTTTCAGTGGGGTTTAGATTAACAGTGGTCAAAAGTAATGTCTTTAATAAATACATCCTGCCAGTTATTGTCATTAATAAAGTTGCCAATATTTTTCCATAGCTGTTCGGTGTAATGACCAGAGTCAGTGAATCATGTGTTTTAATGTGAAATTGACAGAATGAAAGGTGTGTATCATAATAAGCCCCAATGTTTGACATAAAAATTCAACTTATTCAAGAAATAATTATTTTACTTGATTATTGAGAAAATATTTTTGTTACAAGCACCAGATGTTTTATTTTTTAATTTTTAATTTACTAAATTGTGTGTATCGCAGTGGTTTCAGTCTGACTCTACACATGACGAGAAAGCAAAATATGAGGTGATGAGATAAATACCAGAAATGTAAAATAGTAAAACAATAATGCGGTTTAATCATAACACAATCCCAGGTTTATTAAACTGAAGTAAAATTCCTCTCAATCTCTGGACAAAACCCATCTGTGCTTCAGTAGGTGGCAGTAAAACACATTTTAGGTTTAACACCACCGAAGCAGTTGTGTGTGTGTGTGTGTGTGTGTGTGTGTGTGTGTGTGTGTGTGTGTGTGTGTGTGTGTGTGTGTGTGTGTGTGTGTGTGTGTGTGTGTGTGTGTGTGTTTACACACACACACACCACACATGCAGTGAGCGTTAAATTCGATTCCATTTAAACTCTAATCGCCGTTTAAATCCGGAGCGACCGTTAAATCCGAACCAGTTTTTAAAAATAACCCGCCGTTTAAATCCTGAGGTAAGTTAGCGTCTGTGATCTGCTGGGATCTGTTCACATCCACTGACTGGATCCCAAATCAATCTTTCCTCCATATTTAATAATGTCCCAGTCACTAATAGCGATTACTATATAATTAACTCCACAGTTCTGCTTTTGGTTAGCATTAAACTGTTATTTTACCTCAGCTAACATTTTCCTCAGTTTCATTTAAAATGCCATTCATTTTTTTCACTGACAGGAAACTTGTTAAAATAGTGCTTTTTGTCTGTAGTTTGTGTATTTATTTGATTGTACACTGTAAACGAACCTTTAATCATTTACTCCAAAAGACAGACTCCTTCATGGAATTTTTCTTAGTTAGCAACACGCTAGCTAGTTAAGTGTGATGTACCTGAGTGATGTGGGTTTTTCTCTTCCCAGAAGATGAACTATAAATTATCGTATTTATGATATAACTACTAATAGTTGTGTGTTTGCGTGATAAATTAAAGGTAATAAATGTATTTTTTTTTACCTGTGCTGCTTTGCTCAGAAATGTTAAGTGTTTTTGTTTTTCTTCTAGAATTATTGTGTCTTCAGCTGTGCAGGTTTTTCATTTCATACATGTACATTTTTGGCATATCCTCTCATCCAGAGTGACTTACATTTATTCCATTTATTCATCTAAGCAGTTCAGGGTTTAAGGCCTTGTTCGGGGGTTCAGCAGTGACAGCTTGGTGGTGCTGAGAATTGAACCCACAACCTTCTGTCAATAGACCAGCACTATAGCTGAAGAGCTATAAACATAAGCCTTAAGCATTTAATACATTTATGTTTGGCAAAATAAAAGCTCAGACATTGTAAAGCGCACAGTTTAGTATTTGAACAATAGAGAAGAGGAATCAGTTTATTCCAAAGAAAAGTCTGAACATGGGTTTGATCAATTTCTTACCTTCTGCATTTACATTTCTGTCAATACTGCGACAATACTGTTACACATTGTATGTAATATAAGTTCTATTTTCTCTTTAGACATAAACAAAACACAATGTCCACAGAAGATTCTATTAGCCATAAAAAGACCTCCAGTACACCAGGTACTACCACCAGTTTTTCCCAAATAAAGGACAGTATTTACACTTGCTCAGACTGTGGAAAGGGATTTCCTTCCGAGAGTGAACTTCAAGTCCACCAGCACACTCACACCGAAGTGAAGCTGTACCGGTGTGCACTGTGTGAAAGAAGTTTCTCAGATGTCAGTAATTTTATAGTTCACAGGTGCAATTACAACAAAGAAAAACCATTTGTGTGTGCACAGTGTGGAAGCAGATTCACACACCGTAATAGCCTAAAAACCCACCAACGCATTCACACCGGAGAGAAACCGTTTATCTGCGTACAGTGTGGAAGAAGATTCACTCAGCAACATCACCTTAAAACACACCAACGTATTCACACAGGAGAGAAACCATTTATCTGTGTGCAGTGTGGACGTGGCTTCACTCACCATAATAGCCTCAAAACCCACCAACACGTTCACACCGGAGAGAAACCATTCATCTGTGTGCAGTGTGGACGTGGATTCGCTCGGGAGAAAAACCTCAAAACCCACGAACGCATTCACACCGGAGAGAAACCGTTTATCTGCATACAGTGTGGCAAAAGATTTGCTTGCAAGGAGAAGCTCAAAACGCACCAACGCATTCACACTGGAGAGAAACCGTTTATCTGTGTACCGTGTGGAAAACATTTTCGTCACTCAAGTTCTCTTAAATCACACCAGCACGTTCACACCGGCGAAAAGCCGTATCAGTGTTCGCAGTGTGGGAAGAGTTTTAATCGACAGGATTATTTAAGGTCTCACCAACGCATTCACACGGGAGAGAAATCGCACCACTGCTCAGAGTGTGGGAAAAGTTTTACTCGCCAGAGTACTCTAAAGACACACAAGGAGATTCACAGAAGAGTGATTCCCATCAGTACCGACACCGGTGAAAAGCCGCATAAGTGCTCGCAATGTGGGAAGAGTTTTGATCGACCGAGTCGTTTAAGGTCTCACCAACACATTCACACAGGAGAGAAACTGCACCACTGCTTAGAGTGTGGAAAGAGTTTTACTCGCCAGAGTAATCTGAAGACACACCAGGAGATTCACAGAAGAGGGATTACCACCAGTACTGACGACAGCGCATCTCATCTGCCTACACCCAGCTCTGTCCTCTGCATCCTCTTTACTCACCCCCAGTAACTTTATGTCCTGATTTTTATCCAGAAACATATCTACCTACCCTGTAGCTCAATGGCATTGGTGGCAGTTGTTAACTCGACCGAACCAATGTGCAGTTCATAAAATGTACGATTTGCATGGTTTAATTCGCCAATGTTTTACGCAGGTTGACCCTCCTGATGCAGTCGTCACTATTTATCCAAGTTTGGGACCAGCACAGAAGTCAATAGACCATGACTCTGTGTGGCTAGATTATAAATAAACTCTTTCAGACAAACTATTATACATCCAATTATTCCACCAAAATTTGTAAGAACTACTGTGTGTAAATTTCTGCAAACATCTTTACTACTGTAAATTGCTTATATATACAATGAAAATAAAACTTAATAAATTTAATTGTTTTCTCTTTTAATTAAAACTCCTATAGTCCCTGTGTGTCTTTACTGGTTATTTATTGGATTTTTTTCGTCAGCTTTTGTTAGTGGATAAACCACCAAAGTCTTAATTACTAGATTACAGTTTGGTTTCTACTGGACAACAATACAGTTAATTAGGACATAAATAAACTTCCAGATTCAAGAAAGTTGGATGGTCTTAATTTAATCATGTACACAAACACATTATTGAATGAAATATGCTACAACAGACAACAATATGGGGAAGTGGTAGGGCAGTGGTTAAGGTGTTGGACTACCAACTTGAAGATCTGGGTTCGATTTCTACCACCACCAAGACAGCATTAGCAAGGTCCTTAACCCCCATTTGCTTAGTTGTATAACAGGGAGTAATGTAAATATTAACTTATTGGGTTGTGGCTTCATTG
This sequence comes from Bagarius yarrelli, assembly GCA_005784505.1. Classification (NCBI taxonomy): domain Eukaryota; kingdom Metazoa; phylum Chordata; class Actinopteri; order Siluriformes; family Sisoridae; genus Bagarius; species Bagarius yarrelli. The sequence goes on along the minus strand of VCAZ01000170.1, from coordinate 489,274 downwards.
GTTAAAATAATAAGACACAATAATGCGGTTTAATCACAATCCCAGGTTTATTAAACTGAAGTAAAATTCCTCTCAATCTCTGGACAAAACCCATCTGTGCTTCAGTAGGTGGCAGTAAAACACATTTTAGGTTTAACACCACCGAAGCAGTTGTGTGTGTGTGTTTTTTTTGCTGTTTGGATGTTTACACACCACACATGCAGTGAGCGTTAAATTCGATTCCATTTAAACTCTAATCGCCGTTTAAATCCGAACCAGTTTAAACAATAACCGCCGTTCAGCGCCGTTTAAATCCTGAGGTAAGTTAGCGTCTGTGATCTGCTGGGATCTGTTTACATCCACTGACTGGATCCCAAATCAATCTTTCCTCCATATTTAATAATGTCCCAGTCACTAATAGCGATTACTATATAATTAACTCCACAGTTCTGCTTTTGGTTAGCATTAAACTGTTATTTTACCTCAGCTAACATTTTCCTCAGTTTCATTTAAAATGCCATTCATTTTTTTCACTGACAGGAAACTTGTTAAAATAGTGCTTTTTGTCTGTAGTTTGTGTATTTATTTGATTGTACACTGTAAACGAACCTTTAATCATTTACTCCAAAAGACAGACTCCTTCATGGAATTTTTCTTAGTTAGCAACACGCTAGCTAGTTAAGTGTGATGTACCTGAGTGATGTGGGTTTTTTCTCTTCCCAGAAGATGAACTATAAATTATCGTATTTATGATATAACTACTAATAGTTGTGTGTTTGCGTGATAAATTAAAGGTAATAAATGTATTTTTTTTTACCTGTGCTGCTTTGCTCAGAAATGTTAAGTGTTTTTGTTTTTCTTCTAGAATTATTGTGTCTTCAGCTGTGCAGGTTTTTCATTTCATACATGTACATTTTTGGCATATCCTCTCATCCAGAGTGACTTACATTTATTCCATTTATTCATCTAAGCAGTTCAGGGTTTAAGGCCTTGTTCGGGGGTTCAGCAGTGACAGCTTGGTGGTGCTGAGAATTGAACCCACAACCTTCTGTCAATAGACCAGCACTATAGCTGAAGAGCTATAAACATAAGCCTTAAGCATTTAATACATTTATGTTTGGCAAAATAAAAGCTCAGACATTGTAAAGCGCACAGTTTAGTATTTGAACAATAGAGAAGAGGAATCAGTTTATTCCAAAGAAAAGTCTGAACATGCGTTTGATCAATTTCTTACCTTCTGCATTTACATTTCTGTCAATACTGCGACAATACTGTTACACATTGTATGTAATATAAGTTCTATTTTCTCTTTAGACATAAACAAAACACAATGTCCACAGAAGATTCTATTAGCCATAAAAAGACCTCCAGTACACCAGGTACTACCACCAGTTTTTCCCAAATAAGAAAAGGGCTTTACACTTGCTCAGACTGTGGAAAGGGATTTCCTTCCGAGAGTGAACTTCAAGTCCACCAGCACACTCACACCGAAGTGAAGCTGTACCGGTGTGCACTGTGTGAAAAGAAGTTTCTCAGATGTCAGTAATTTTATAGTTCACAGGTGCAATTACACCAGAGAGAAACCATATGTGTGTGAACAGTGTGGATGTAAATTCACTCACCATAATAGCCTCAAAAACCACCAACGCATTCACACAGGAGAGAAACCGTTTATCTGCGTACAGTGTGGACGTGGATTCACTCGGCAGCATCAGCTTAAAACACACCAACGCATTCACACAGGAGAGAAACCATTTATCTGTGTGCAGTGTGGGCGTGGATTTACTCAGGAGAAGTACCTCAAAACCCACAAACGCATTCACACCGGAGAAAAACCGTTTATCTGTGTACAGTGTGGAAGTAGATTCACTCTCCGTAATAGCCTCAAAACCCACCAACGCATTCACACCGGAGAGAAACCATATATCTGCGTACAATGTGGAAGTAGATTCACTCACCGTAATGGCCTCAGAACCCACCAACGCATTCACACCGGGGAGAAACCGTTTATCTGCGTACAGTGTGGAAGTAAATTCGCTCAGCAGCATCAACTTAAAACACACCAACGCATTCACACTGGAGAGAAACCATTTATCTGTGTAGAGTGTGGACGTGGATTCACTGGGAAGAAAAACCTCAAAACACACGAATGCATTCACACCGGAGAGAAACTGTTCATATGCGCACAATGTGGCAGAAGATTTGCTTGCAAGGAAAGGCTCAAAACGCACCAACGCATTCACACTGGAGAGAAACCGTTTATCTGCATACAGTGTGGCAGAAGATTTGCTCGCAAAGAAAAGCTCAAAACGCACCAACGCATTCACACTGGAGAGAAACCGTTTATCTGCGTACCATGTGGAAAACATTTTCGTCACTCAAGTTCTCTGAAATTACACCAGCACGTTCACACCAGAGAAAAGCCGTATCTGTGCTCGCAATGTGGGAAGAGTTTTGATCGACAGGATCGTTTAAGGTCTCACCAACACATTCATACAGGAGAGAAACTGCACCACTGCTCAGAGTGTGGGAAGGGTTTTACTCGCCGGAGTAATCTTCAGACACACCAGCGCATTCACACAGGCGAGAAACCATATCACTGCACGGAGTGTGGAAAAAGTTTTACTCGCCTGAGTACACTGCAGACACACCAGGAGATTCACAGAAGAGTGATTCCCACCAGTTCTGACACAGATGAAAAGCCATATCGGTGCTTGCAGTGTGGAAAGGGTTTTAAACGGCAGGATTATTTAAGGTCTCACCAACAAGTTCACACAGGAGAAAAACCGCACCAGTGCTTAGAGTGTGGAAAGAGTTTTACTCGCCGGAGTAATCTGAAGACACACCAGGAGATTCACAGAAGAGGGATTACCACCAGTACTAACAACAGCGCATCTCATCTGCCTACACCCAGCTCTGTCCTCTGCATCCTCTTTACTCACCCCCAGTAACTTTATGTCTTGATTTTTATCCAGAAACATATCTACCTACCCTGTAGCTCAATGGCATTGGTGGCAGTTGTTAACTCGACCGAACCAATGTGCAGTTCATAAAATGTACGATTTGCATGGTTTAATTCGCCAATGTTTTACGCAGGTTGACCCTCCTGATGCAGTCGTCACTATTTATCCAAGATTATAAATAAACTCTTTCAGACAAACTATTATACATCCAATTATTCCACCAAAATTTGTAAGAACTACTGTGTGTAAATTCCTGCAAACATCTTTACTACTGTAAATTGCTCATATTTATTCAGACAGTTGAGCTCTAGAGATAAACCGCATGCACAATAAAAATAGTCCCTGTTTGTCTTTACTTATTATTTGTTGAATTCCTTTAGCAGCTTTTGTTAATCAGGTTATTTTAGCAGCTTTAGTTTTGTTTGTTAATATTTGTATTGGAAAACATAAAAAATGTAATGTTTGCATTCAAACCATAGAAAAACCATATTACTGCTTGGAGTGTTGAAAGAGTTTTAGTCATCTGAGTGCTCTGCATGCACACCGGCATGTTAACACAACAAGGACTTCCATCAGTACAGACAACAGTGAGAAAAACAATGTTTTGTAAAACTGAACCTTCTACAGTAATCCCAGTGCCGCACTGTGTGCAGAGATTCAATACAATTTATTTTATTTCATTTTATTTGTTTTGCGCTTTTAACAACAGACAGTGTCTCAAAGAAGCTTTACACAGAATGCAGTAAAAGTGAAAAGTGTAAGTTTGTCCCTAATGAACAAGCTGGAGGCGACTGTGGCAAGGAAAAACTTCCTGAGGTGAAGTAGGAAGAAACCTTGAGAGGAACCAGACTCAATAGGGAACCTGTCCTTATCTGGGGGACACTGCATGTTATTGTTAATTACAGCATATTGTAATGATTAAATGTTATGTGAATTGCAAAATTGTGGGTCAGTGGAGCAGAGTGAGTCCCAGTCCATCCTTGAGGCTTCAAAATCAAGAAAAAGTAGAGGAACCTGGTCACTTGTGCCTCAGGATCCTCGCAGGGTTTGCCTCTTCTTACTTAAGACACTGTGCTGCCACAGACTTACTAGTTTCTCTTCTATTCTAATGAATTGTTTTTCGAGTTAAAGTGCATATTAAAGGTTAATGTTATTTTCCAAATATGAAATGAAATACAAGATATGAAACCATATAAAAAGTTAATGCAGGATTTTAAATATTTTACAAACGATAAGGGCTCATAAGAGCGGCAGTGTGTTTTCGGTAGTATTTTATTATAGATATAGTAAAGAAGTGTGTTTGTTGACGTTGCACAAACATGAGCCTGTCAGGACATGAAGGTTTCCTAACAAAAAAAACGATGCTATAGTCTGTGCTTGAGTACATTGTGTGATGGGGGAAAAAGACGGGACTTTACTTAGGACGGGACTTTACTTAAGCATCTGCTTTAAAAAATGCAGTGGTGTGTAGTGTTTATTTTAGACCGGAGAATTACAATCCTGGTGATATGATGCAGTTCAACACGGGATGCCACAGATCAGGGCCTCTGTTTAAAACTTGCTATATACTGAAGCCACGTATTAAAACAGAAGACCATCAATTTCTGTGAATTTTACGGATGCAAAATGCAAAAAATTTAAGCTGGTTCGAAACTTTTGTCAGTTGAAAAGAAAATCTAGAATGGTGGCCCACTGCTGCAGCCTATTGTGTACTGGTTTCAGTGCCTGGCAAGCAACTTTCTGATGAAGGGGGCTGTGTGTGTGTCTAGGCATTCTGCGTCTGTTCAGGATCAATTGATTTGGTGGTCTTTGGTTTTAATACGTAGCATCAGTATATCTAAAATTATAACCATCAAGTGTACTTACAACTTAAAGACTTTGGTTTGCACAGCTAATTCGTAACTTCTTGTCTTAATGTGTGTTTACAAGGTACTGAGAGAAATTGCACCTAAATTTGTCTCCTCTGACCTGTCTAAGCTTGGCTTGTCCCTGCTCTCATAGCTACATAGCAGGCTTATAATTGCATGGCTGTGGTCCATTGTTTTACTAGGGTTTCACAGACCACTCTCCCTCTTAAGTCACTTCTGATTTTCAGATGCAGAAGTAAATTTTTTTTTCTCACAAAAACAACTGCAGAAGCCCGAATAGCATATTTAGAGTGTAATTTAAAGAAAATCTTGTTTCCAGATTCTTGTTCTTGTTCTATACAATGCGTTACCAGGTTGTTTTGTTTTCTGCATTAGCTTGCAGCACTAAATCAGCTGCTTTTAAAAACTGGTAAACATAATACAGAATTACATGATGTGTACAACATTTGGCAGATGTTCTTAAATGTAAGAGCGACTTACATTTGTTTCTTTTTTTACAACTGAGCAATTTAGGGTTAGGGGCCTTGCTCAGAGCTCCAATGATGGTAACTTTATGGTGCTGGAAATCGAACACTGATCTTCCAATTAGCAGTCCAATGGCTAAACCACTGTGCTACCCCCTTCCCCTTAAATGTATCAAATGTAGTGCATCAAATGTGGATTGCCAAAAAAGGTTGAACATGTTCTCAAATATACAAGTTACACCAGAGAATGATTACAAACTGGAGATTTTGCTAAAACTGTTATTTAATAATGACCAAAGCTTAAATATCTTAAGTAAACTAGTCTGACTAGTAGAACTTTTTGTCCGCCCATCCCAACATTTTACACTCCATCCCAGTAGATGGCGGAAATGCATCAATGCTGGTTTTCCAACCGCCATTAAATCCGAATGAAGAAGAACAATTAGCTACAATTTACACCACACATGCAGTGAGCGTTAAATTCGATTCCATTTAAACTCTAATCGCCGTTTAAATCCGGAGCGACCGTTAAATCCGAACCAGTTTAAACAATAACCGCCGTTCAGCGCCGTTTAAATCCTGAGGTAAGTTAGCGTCTGTGATCTGCTGGGATCTGTTCACATCCACTGACTGGATCCCAAATCAATCTTTCCTCCATATTTAATAATGTCCCAGTCACTAATAGCGGTTTAAACTGTTATTTTACCTCAGCTAACATTATCCTTATTTTCTGACGTGATGTTACGGCCTTTTTAATTAAAAATTCAGGTTGTGAAACGTGTTAAAATATTGTGTTATCTTTAGTTTGTGTTTCTAAACTTACTTTGTTCACAAGCTAGTTACCGGTGATGTGATTTTTTTTTAATTCTCAGCAAATGAGCTGCTTATTTTAGTGTATTTCTGATTTAACACTAATAGTTTTGTATATCCGTGATAAATTAAAGGTAATGTTTTTTCTATTGACTTCTGCTACTTTTCTCAGCCATGTTACAGGTTTTTTACATACAGGTTCTTTTTGGAAAATTCTTCTGTGTTTTCCCGCTTTGCAGGACTTTTATTTCATACAATGTACATTTCTGGTGTATCCCCTTATCCAGAGTGACTAACATTTTAGGGGTCCAGCAGTCTTGGCTTGGTGGTGCTGGGAATTGAACCTACGAACTTCTGATCAGTAGACCAACACTATAGCCAAAGAGCTATAAACATAAGCCCTGAACATTATGGCCCAGATGTTGTATAGCGCACAGTTTAGTAAACAAGTTTATTTGAGAAAAAAATCTGAAAATTGAACCAATCAATTTTCTAACTTTGTGCGTTTGTGGCATTGTGTTTTTTTTTTTTTGTCCTTAGACATCCACAAATACATGATGTCCACAGAAGATTCCAGTGGCCATCAAAAGACTTTCAGTTCACTGGGTACTACCACTAGTTCCTTACAAATAAAGAAAAATGTCTACACTTGTCCAGACTGTGGAAAGGGTTTTGCTTTCCAGAGTAAACTCCATGTCCACCAGTGCACTCACACAGGAGTGAAGCCGTACCTGTGCTCTGATTGCGGGAAAATGTGCAGGTCTAAATGCGAACTCCTAAGACATCAGTTCATTCACACGGGAGAGAGACCGTATGCCTGCATGCAATGTGGAAAGTGTTTTAATTGCAAGGGTACCCTCCGAAAACACCAGTTCATTCACACAGGAGAGAAGCCATACACCTGCTCGCATTGTAAAAAGAGCTTCATTGAACTGAGTAAGTTGCGTTTACACCAACGAATTCACACAGGAGAGAAACCATTTGTCTGCCTACCATGTGGACGGCGTTTTACTCAGCCAGGACACCTGAAAATACACCTGCGACTCCACACAGGAGAGAAGCCGTATCACTGCTCACAGTGCAGTGAGAGCTTCAAACAGAAGACATCTCTCCAGGCACACCAGACCCTTCACACCGGAGAGAGACTTTATCATTGCTCACACTGTGGGAAGAGTTTTAATCGACAGAGTCATGTTCAGCGTCACCAGCAAATCCACACCGGACAGAAGCCCTTTCACTGTTCCGATTGTGGAAAAGGTTTTGCTCGACAGACTAGTCTCCAAGACCACCAGCGCATTCACACCGGTGAGAAGCCGTATCGCTGTTCACACTGTGGAAAGAGCTTTTCCCAACGGGGTACTCTTAAGAACCACCAACGCTTTCACACGGGACAGAAGCCTTATCACTGTTCACAGTGCGGAAAAAACTTCACGCTGTCGAGCGGCCTCCGGCGGCACCAGCGCATTCATACAAGAGAGAAGCCATTTCACTGCACAGACTGTGGAGAGGGTTTCAGTCGGAAAAGTCACCTCCTTACACACCAGTGCATTCACACGCTCAGTGTAGGAAAAGACCTTTCCAGGGAAAGAGGTTTAATCACTGACCCAAATGTGGATCTCAGTTGAAAAGAGTTTATCAACGAATTTATACCACAGGGAGGTCGTTCCACCGCCCGAGAAGTAAAAGAACATCATGCATGTAGTAACCAGTGAGGACAATGAAGTTATACACAATGTCTTGAAAAAGTGTTTATTACCCTTAAACTTTTTCACTTTTTGTCCTTTTACAACCACAAACCTAACTGTATTTATTGAGATTTTATGTAACACACCAACACAAAATAACACAGAATTGTAAAGTGGAATGCAAATGATATATGCAAATATATCATATATATCAAATATATCAAATATAAGTGGTGGCTCATGTTCATGGTTAAGGTGTTGGATTACCAACCCGAAGGTTGTGGGTTCGATTCCCAGGTTGACCAAGCCACCCAAGGGCCCCTGAGCAAGGCCCTTAACCCCCAATTGCTCAGTTGTATAACAAGGAATATTGTATTGTAAGTCGCTCTGGATAAGGGTGTCTGCCAAAGGGTGCTGCTGTAAATGTAAATATAAATAAAAATCTGAAAACTGTGGTGTGCATTTGTATTTACCCCCCTGTACTCTGATACCTCCAAATAAAATCTAGTGCAGTCAATTGCCTTCAGAAGTCACCTAATTAAATAGAGTCCACCTGTGTGTAATTTAGTCTCAGTATAAGTACACCTGTTCTGTGAAGACCTCAGTGAACAAACACCATCATAAAGACTAAGAAACTAAACTCTGATTGTATCTTTGATTTGATTTCTATAAAAATAAAACTGAATTGACAAATTTACAATTAACAAAACAAGCACTTACATGAGGCGTTGATATATTTAGCAAGTTTATATTTTACTGGGTTAGTAATTATAAATTATTTTATAAACAATGAGGTCTTATTATAATTGATTGATTTTTTTATTTAACATGCTATTAAAACGACACTAACAAATTAGTTTTGTTCAAATACTGCCCTGCTTACATTAATTACGTCATCGTTTGGGCGGAGTCGAGACGGAGCAGTAAAAATCCCGGACTGTAATCTGGAATGGACCAAATTATACCATGGATAACACATTCTGTTAGAACCAAACACAACCCGATAAACACGAGCTGTGACGCCGCAACTGCGGAATGATGTGTAATAAAAAGCAGAAACGTGTTTTACTCTGAAACTCCAGACCAGCAGGTGGAAGTAAATCCGTGTTTATGAATACATTCGCGCCTCATCTGTCCAGCAGAACATCATCTCATCCGTCCATCAGAACATCATCTCAGCTGCGACAGTTTCATTAAATCCAGTTCAACTCAAACGCAGCGGATTTAATGAGCGGGTTTAAATTCTGCGGTGAGTAAAACGGATCCTTACAGATCTGATGATCGGATCAGGATCGAATACCGTTAAACACTAACTCCTCCCGCAGGCCTGGTGTGTTTATTCCGATTATTTCAGTAAACCGTCACCATTAATCGCTTTATTGTTCATTTACTTATCGCATCTTAGCGTTTCTCATCCAGTGACGCAGAAAAGCGCGTCGATGTTTGCGTTCAGATTGAATTAGTGCGTTTTTTAAGTAAAGCGGATTTTTTAAATCTAGTGTAATAAATGTGTGTTTTTAATCAGCACGTGTGTGATCATAGTTATTTTAGCTGCTAAACAACGTTTATTCATTTATCAGAGATGTACAAACGTTATAAATTATTATAATGCGTCATAACTATAGTGTTTGTGGGAGATTCTAAAACGCTTAATGTGGTTTAATGCATTAATACAACGGTGTTTAAAAAAACCACCAAATTCTCTAAACATAATATCATTAATAAAATAAACTATTTATCGATAAGCAGATTTTTCTAGAATAAAACCCCAAAGCATTTAATTACACAATAATAAACCGTTATAAGGAAAAGACTTAATGTGGCTTTTTATGTATTTATTATTTTTTCACAGTTTTTAGGAGTTTTTTTTATTATATTAGAATCAAACTTAAGTAAAGAGAAAAACTAAAACTAAGTCATTACTTTTTTGAGTAATAATTACAGTAATTATAGTAGTTAGGTGTGTTTTTTTATTCTGATTGTTTGCTTTATTAATGTGTTAAATGTGTTTACTGAGTTTGGTGTTTTAAAAACACCGTTTTAACACATTAGGCCACGTTAAGCGGTTTAGAATGTCCTGTTTGTTGTCATTTGCGGTTAACTTTTATTATAGTTATAGAATTGAATATAACGTAGCTGTAAATTAGTTTAGCTTTATGATAAAACATGTTTGAGGAAACACCGTATGTCCACTTTATTAGGAACAGCTGTATGTTCGTGTGTTTATATTTTTATAATGTCTGTACAAATATAATGTTTTGTGACACCTGCCTATAACACGATATATGTGTTTTTTTCCCACATCCAATTCCAGATGTTTGTCTCACTCTTCATCCTAAAATCCCCTCAGTTCTTTTCGTACAGGTTTTTCACTAGACTGGGTATGTGACTGTGTGGGTGGTCTGTGTGGACATGTGACTGTGTGGGTCATGTGACTGTGTGGGTTTAATCATTCAGTTCCAATAGTATGAGTGAGATCAGACACTAATGTTGAGGTTTGGAGGTCTGGGGTTCAGTCGGGGTTCCAGTTCATCCCAAAGGTGTTCAGTTTAAAGGGGTGGAGTCAGAATCAGGACATAATCAGGACATAGGAGTTCTTCTTCTCCAGTCAGAACACAGCATGTCTTCATGGAGATCAGGGGATTTGTGCACAGGGACATTGTTATGCTGGAACAGAGTTTGAGTCTATTAGGATTTAATTAATGAAGAATGGAATGATGCAACATACAGAAAATTCTAGATGAGTGTGTGCATCAGAGTTTGTAGAAGTGTCTGGAGAAGATACACGGATGTGGTGAGGTGTCCACAAAGTGTTTGTATAAAAAAATTAATATGAAGTTTTGTGCTGCAGCCCAAGGTTGTTACAAAAAATGTTGAGTTTCTTAAACTACAAATAACTTGACTGTGTCCCTTCTTTTTCCCCAGAAATGAATGAAAGCAAAACAGTCTTTTCCTGCTCCTGGTGTCCTCTTTCATATACATCTTTAATGGACCTCCACCACCATGTAAAGACATGCCAGTCTGAGACACCTGAAGAAATGAAATATGAAATCATGATGCCTACAGAATGTTCCAGTAGTGAGCAGAACCCTGTCGGTGGTTCACCAACTACCACCAATCACAAACCACCTGAGGAAAATATTCAGCAATACCAAGAGTGTGGAAACAGCCAAAACCTTTATACAGAAGAGAAAATGCATCAGTGTTTAGAGTGTGGGAGACATTTTAAGTGCCAAGCTAATCTCAACGTACACAAGCGCATCCACACCGGAGAGAAACCGTATAAATGCCTAGAGTGTGGAAAGAGTTTCGCACAGTCGGGTCATTTCCAACAGCATCAGCGCATTCACACCAGAGAGAGACCCTTTCACTGCTCGGAGTGCGGGAGGAGTTTTACCCGACAGGCGAACCTCCGGACACACCAACGCGTCCACACGGGTGAGAATCGAAATCAGTGCTCGGAATGCGGAAAGAGTTTTACATACCGAAGCAATCTGGAAATTCATCAGCGCATCCACACTGGAGAGAAACCGTACAGTTGCACGCAATGCGGTAAGAGTTTTGCGCAAGTGGGTCATTTTCAACAGCACCAGCGCATCCACACAGGAGAGAAGCCGTACAGCTGCTCGTATTGCGGAAAGTGTTTTGCACAAGTGGGTCATCTTCAGCGTCATCAGACCATTCACACGGGAGAGAAACCGTATCCATGTTTACAGTGTGGAAGGAGTTTTGCTGATAGTGGCACTCTTAAAATGCACATGCGCGTTCACACAGGAGAGAAGCCGTATTGCTGCTCGCAGTGTGGGAAGAGTTTCACTAAAAATGGTAGCCTCAAAGCACACACACGTATTCATAATGGAGAGAGACCCTACCAGTGTTTACAGTGCGGGAAGAGTTTTTACTGCCGGAGCCCACTCCTGATACACCAGCGCATTCACACAGGAGAGAAACCGTTCCAGTGTTTACAATGTAAGAAGAGTTTTTACTGCAGGAGTCGTCTGCAATTCCATCAGCGCGTTCACACCGGAAAACGGCCATTTCAGTGCTTACGATGTGACAAGAGCTTTTACTGCCGGACCCATCTGCAGATCCATGAGCGCATTCACACTGGAGAGAGACCATTTCACTGTTCACAATGTGGGAAAAGTTTTTATTGCCGAACCCACTTGCAGATACACAAACGCGTTCACACGGGAGAGAAGCCGTATGTCTGCTCGCAGTGCGGCAAGAGTTTTAGTCTGGTGAGTGGTCTGAATGTACACCAGCGCATTCACACAGGAGAGAAACCGTATCATTGCCCACAGTGTGGAAAGACTTTTGCACAAGTGGGTCATCTTCAACAACATCGGTACGTTCACACCAGAGAAAAAATGCATCCTGGGTCACAGTGCAGGAAGCGGTTAAACCAGGTGCATCAAAAACCCAAAGCTGTTCAACGGAATGCTCCTAAGTCACACATGCATGTTCACACAGGAGAGAGACAGTTTCACTGCTTACAGTGTGGCAAAAGGTTTTTTTACTGGACTTATCTCCAAATCCATCAGCGCATTCACACGGGGGAGAAACTGCACGTTTGCTCGCAGTGCGGCAAGAGTTTTAGTCTGTTAAGTACTCTTCAAGTCCACCAGCGCATTCACACGGGAGAGAAACCGTACGTGTGTTCAAAGTGTGGCGAGAGTTTTAGACTGTTGAGTACTTTTCAAGTCCACCAGCGCATTCACACTGGGGAGAAGTCCTGTCTCTGATTGAAGTGCATGAATACATTTACATTTAAGTCTTTAGTCAGATGTCCATAACCAAAGCGACTTACATTTATCTCTTTTTAAACAACTAAGTGATTAGAGGTTAGGGGCCCTGCTCAAGGGCCCAGCTGCAGCAGTTTTGTGGTGCTGGATCTTCCAATTAGCAGTCCAACACCTTGATCACTGCGCTACTGAATGCGTACATTAACTATATGTTAAAGAAGCAAGTCAGCAAGCTTGGAGATAACCTTCTCCAGAGTGACTTATATTCATCTTATTCATACAACTGAGAAGTTGAGGGCATTGCTCAGCATTGCTCAGTCATCTTAGTGGCCTTTAGCTTTGAACTCACAACCATCCAGTTAGTAATTTAACTGAGCTAGCACTTCTCTGGTATTGGTTTATCTTAAGGAGCTGTTCTCACCAGTCATAGTTGTTCGATTTTAAGAAATAAAAGCAACAAAATATTGCAAGAGTCCAATATACAAACTGACAGGTGGGATTTGTCAGGTGTGAAGAAAAGATCTGGACACATCTCTACTTTAGAGGAACTACATGTATCCTTGACTTGAATACGTGCCAGTTACGTTTTGTAAGTAGTTGTCGAAACAATACGTTTATCGATAATGTTTAGGAATATATTTAATCTAGCTGTCATTAGCTGTTATTGAGTCATTTCCTAAAAATCTGCATCTTCATCCATCATCAATTACGTTAAGTCTCTAATCATTTCTTTCCAAAATTAAAATTGTTATATAAATAACATCTAAATATAAATTTCAGAAAAATTATTGACAAAACTAATCATTTGGTAAATTAGGCATTTAATATGATTCCCCACACAGATTTTTATCCTCCTTTCATATAAAAATCTGACCCATTTATATTTTATTTAAATTTCTTGGCATCTTTCTGTCTGGTTTGGATCATAACTGATAGTTCAACCTACTCTACAGGCCGGCGCTGAGGTGTAGTTGGTTAAGGTGCCGGCACCTACATGCGCGGTTGTGCTCCAGCCACCCGGGTTCGATTCTGGCTCTGATTGGTCCTTTCTGGTCTAACTGGGCCACCATATTAGGTATGTTTGTACAGCCACATGGTTTTTTTTCATCTTTTTTTTGTTTTCATTTTTAATTGTAATCAGTGAAGACAAGAAAAAGTTCATCTGTTTTAAAATAGTACATTTTTTCCCAATTAAAATATTTTGTTTGGTTTATCTGTAATATATTGCGAGTTGTTTAGTTTGATGTTACGTGTCTTTGGCAGCTGCAAACTATACTAATAATCTGTCCATAACAATAATGTCATTTATTTGACCTAAAGTCCACATTGGGTTCCACTTCCATCCTTGTTTTTCTATTAGTCGTGTTACCATATTTTTCTTGTGGCAACAATGATTCATCCAATGAGGCTAAAGTTCACACATTTGTCCTCTTTTCTCCATTGCGCTTCTCTAAAGTCCATCTAATATTAATAATAATAATAATGTACTATTAATCATTCTATGATAAAGATTACTGAGAACACAATGTTCTGCTGTTGATTCAATCTTTGGATAATTTTATAGATGTTTAATTCTTTCTAATAAAGTGTTTAATATGTGAAGCCACATTTTGTTGAGTATTTTATTCCTCTATTTCAGCAGGACGGCATAAGAAATTTCTACTGGTTAATACAAATTTGATAAAAAATTCGGGGAATTGAACCAACAACCTTTTAATCAGCAGGCCAACACGTTGACCACCGAGCTACCACATACCTGGTACTAAAATAGTAAGTATTAAAGAAAATAGGAAGTATTAAAGCGCACACACTTTTCAAACACATTTAATTTACACTTAATAAAATAAACCGGTTAAATAAATATAAAAATTATAAAATATTATTATATTATATTATATAAATATTAGTTTTTTATGGTTATTAAACTTGTATAAGCTTTTAAAGTCTGAAACACATTCATATCTCCTTTTCCACATGGGAAGTGGTCACTGCTTAAGGTGTTGGACTGAACGTTCACTGCTGGGCCCCTGAGCAAGGCCCCTGACCCTCAACTACTCAGTTGTATAAATAACATAAATGTACATCTGATTTAAAGGAATCCAACAGTTCAACGAATATATTCAGGAATTTTAGTAGTCAACGTGGCTGACACACATTTCAATTTGTTTCATTTTAATTTTATTTCTAAAGCGCTTTTTACAATGGTGATAGTCACCAAGCAGCTTTATACAATCAAAGAGGTTATTAATGCAAATAAATCAGAAATCAGTTTGTCCCTGATGAGCAGCGGGGGGCGACGGTGGCAAGGAAAAACTCCCTGAGATGGAAATAGGAAGAAACCTTGAGAGGAACCAGATTCAACAGAGAACCCATCCTCATCTGGGTGAAAAACAGGGAGCAGGAATCATGTGGTTACACTGTGTGTGTGTGTGTCTGTGTGTGTGTGTGTGTGTGTGAGCAACTTAAATCATTAGTCCTTAAAGAACAGCTGCAATGTCTTTATGGCAGAGTGGGACATCCTGGGTCACCCTGATGATGCATCATCCACTGGAGCAGGTCACACGGAAGGGTCCAAGAGGTCTGGGGTGGAGATGGGAGAGAACTAACGAAAAAAAGAGACAGTATAGTCACAGTGTATGTGGATGTACATTTAATATCCTCCTTCCTGAAGGTTTGTTTTTTTAGATTATTTATTGTGTGTGTGTGTGTGTGTGTGTGTGTGCGTTTGGATTAGTTAATGGTGAAATGGACCGCTACAGTGCGTATGTGCAGGTTTTTTCCTCTCCAGTCCAGCAGATGGCAGCACTTCACTGTTTGATATTAAAGCAGAGCGAAAGAAAAAAACAGCTTTTCCGAGTTTATCCGACTGAATTTTCGCCTCAACATGGACGATTGTTTCTGTCTGGAATTTTTACCGCCACTTTTACAAACCCATCGAGATCAACTCTAAACACGTGTTTCTGGGGCGGGAAATTCTGAGGTAAATTAAAGTAAAAGTGAGGTAATAATTATAGCTTATAAATTTTAACACACTGTTAGTTTTAATCTGTGTGTAAAAACACATTAAATAATAGTTTTTTTAAAATAGTATCATTCACAGCAGGTTTATTTTAGATCTACAACTTAAACCTAATTAGCCTCCATAGCATCCACTCCATCCTTAGTTACTCCATGATCCAGAATCCTGTGGTCCTCACCTTTATTGATCACCTGGTCAGTCAGTCAGTTCTTCAGCTGTCAGTGATGAAACCCAGCAGCTTCAGTAAATAACCATGATCGATTATCAGGATAAAGAAATGTCTGGTCTGTAGTTTTGATCTGTAGTTTGATCTGTAGTCTGGTCTGTAGTCTGATCTGTAGTCTGATCTGATCTGTAGTCTGATCTGTAGTCTGATCTGTAGTCTGATCTGTTGTGTCTGGTCTGTAGTCTGTAGTCTGTCTGTAGTCTGGTCTGTGTAGTCTGTCTGGTCTGTAGTCTGGTCTGTAGTCTGGTCTGTAGTCTGGTGGTTGGTGCTACATCTGATGGGCTGGTTGGAGGATTTCTGTGTGTGTGTGTGTGTGTGTGTGTGTGTGTGAAAGTAAACCACAATCAGATGTTGTGATGTGGATCAATGTAACAAAGTTTCCTTTAACATTAAAAAAACTTCTTCGTTTGACCCGTTTAAATTTTATATGAATGTTTATGGTTTATTTTCATGTATTTTTTTTTATTGGTGTCCAATCTCTGTCCTTGAGGGTCAGGGTGTCCTGCAGAGTTTACCTCCAACTTGCCTCAACACACCGACCTGTTTCAAGATTCAAGTCTACCTAGCAAGATCTTAATTATTTGGTTTAGGTGTGGTTAGGGTTGGAGCTTAACTCTGCAGGACATCAGGACACCGGATGGGGATTGGACACCACTGATTTATAACGTGTCAAATCAGAAGAATGATTGACAAGAAGACAATCTGAAGGTTAATGTTAACACAAGTTTTTGTATTTTTTTTTATTTAATCACCAGAAATGAACACAACTGTGATCTTCTCCTGCTCCTGGTGTCCTCTTTCCTACACATCTCCAATTGACCTGCAAAATCACGTGGACACCTCCCACTCTGGAACACCAGGAGAAATAAAATATAACAACATCACAATGCCTACAGAATGTTCCAGTATTGAGCAGAACCCTGTCTGTGATTTACCGACTACCACTGATCAGAAACCACCTGAGGAAGACCTTCAGCCGAACCAAGAGTGTGGGAACAGCTTCACTCAAGAGATTGATCAACCTTCTCATACAGGAGGGAAACCATATCCGTGTTCCGAGTGTGGAAAAAGTTTCAACCACCGAAACACTCTGCGACAGCACCAGCGCGTTCATACAGGCGAGAAGCCATATCACTGCACGGAGTGCGGAAAGAGATTTAACCACCACACCAATCTTCAAACACACCAGCGCATTCATACGGGAGAGAGACCATATCGCTGCTCGGAGTGTGAGAAGAGCTTTACTCATCACAGTGCTCTTCAGAGACACCAGCTTATCCACACAGGAGAGAAGCCCTACCACTGCTCGGTGTGTGGGAAGAGTTTTAACCGACAAACCAATCTAAAAACCCACCAACGCAGTCACACAGGAGAGAAGCTGTATCAGTGTTTGCAGTGTGGAAAAAGTTTTTCTCACAGGAGTGCTCTTCAGACTCACCGGCGAATCCACACGGGAGAGAAGCCGTATAACTGTGCACAGTGTGGTAAGGGCTTTGCGCAGCTGGGACATCTTCAACAACACCAGAATGTCCACTCGGGAAAGAAGCCATACTGTTGCTTATACTGTGGAAAGAGTTTTGCGCAAGTCGGCCATCTTCAGAAACACCAAACGGTTCACACGGGCGAGAAGCCATACCGCTGCTCAGAGTGTGGAAAGAGTTTTACTCAGCGAAGCACACTGCAGACACACCTGCGCATTCACACGGGGGAGAAACCGTATCCGTGCCTGCAGTGTGGGAGGAGTTTCACTAAAAGAGGCACTCTCAAAGCACACCAGCGCATTCACACTGGAGAGAGACCCTATCAGTGCACTCAGTGTGGGAGGAGCTTCACACACCTGCTGAGTCTCCAGATACACCAGCGCATTCACACGGGAGAGAGACCCTATCACTGTTCACAGTGTGGGAAGAGTTTCATACGCAGAACTTACCTTCAGATACATCAGCGCATTCACACAGGAGAGAAGCCGTTCGTCTGTTCACAGTGTGGGAGGAGTTTCACTCAGCTGAATACACTCAAAACACACCAGCGCATTCACGTAGGGAGGAACTCTGAGAGACCTGAGGCCAGATAATCACAATGCAATCACAATGCAGGAAGTGTGTTACTGCAGCGGTTCCCAACCCTTTTTCCTAAGAAAATATTTTAGGTCCCCCTTCACATTTAATGATATTTTTGCTCTTGGTATTTTCTGCATTTTGTGTTTCCAGTATTGCTGAGCTGCGATCTGAATTGGCGGCTCTTCCTCACCTGCAGGGTCCAGTATGTCCAGGAGGTCATTACTATCAGCTGCTGAAAGAGACTCAGTGACTCTCCCTTGTTTTTATGGAGGACGAATTACAAATTTGTAAATTTTTTTCTGTTCAACCAGGGGATCATGGGTAAAATTAGCTAATGCAGTATAATCGTTCTCCCTTAAGCTCCTCACTGCTCACAACTTTTCAAAATAAGCGACCTCCCACAGAACTCGGGACCCCCCTGTTGGGAACCGCTGTATTACTGTATTCATGTTGCTCTGGATGAGGGCATCTGCCAAATTAATAGAAATGTAACAGACTGTCCTGTCCAGATCTGTCTGCAGCTCCTGTCCTCGCAGGACCTTCCTGGATTTGTCCTGCACTGAAGTATTTATTTTAAACAATAATAACTGCAGAAGACGACTTTTGGGATTGGTCAAAACCGCCAAATACCGTGGTGTTACATGGCCAATGAATTAGTCTTGGTGTCAAGGCTTGGTTTCTTAAGTACCTTAAGTCCTGCTTGTTTCCAACTTTCCCCACCGTCAGTCCACATTCAGCACCGAGCTCTGGAGATCATTGATTCCTCACTAAATTCCAGTGTTACTGATCTCTTCAGGTTCTATCCAAAGTTTAACGCACCCTTTTCCCTTAGTTGCACTCGTGTATGTTTCTCTTTTTGGAAGGTGTTGCACATAGAATTGATTAAAAATACACAGATTGTATACAGGGGAAAAGATCTATTTTAAGCTTAAATGAAAAACAATTACAAACATTTCAGACGGTTGGATTTTATTTATTTTTTCTTCTTTTTTGTATTTGTACAACATTTAAAGATAGTAAATGTCACATTTATGAGCTTTTATGTTGTTTTACATTATTTAATCTAAACATATTGTTCTATTGTGTGTGGTTCTTTTTAGGCCCGAAACTGTTCCTACATAACATACAATAATAATCAGCTTCACAATTCATTCCTGTATTTATTTTATGAGGCATCACAACAACCTGATCAGTGAAAATACCCTGCAGATAATCAGGAGGACGAGGAGGAGGAGGAGGAGGATGAATTAATCTTCTGATCGGGTTCCTCAGATTCAGACAAAAGCTAACAGGGTGTCAGTTTCTGCCCCCAAAATCTAAACTTGTTTATTAAATACAGTTTTAAGTCTTTATTCTTTGTTAAAGGTGTCGTTTTATAGGTCTATTATATGGTGCAGTATAAGAGGCTACCAAGCTGTTTCAGAGCAGATAAAGAAGATGGACCCCTCGTTTATCTTAGAGTCGTCGTCGTCTTTTCCTTTTAGGCGTCTCCATAGCGACTCATCTGTCGCCACCTCCCCCTATTCTCTACATCCTCTTTACTCATGTCCTCGTTTATCTCATCCATAAACCTCCTCTCTGCTCTTCCTCTTTACCTTCTGCCCGGTAGCTTCATATCTAACATCCTCCCACCGAAATATTCACTCGTTCCTAATCAAAGTATTATTTTGTATCTAGTTTTTCTTTTTATTCAATATTTTTTAATTTTAATTACACGTCTCATGATTGACAATATTCAATAAAAATACTTTTTGGGGAAAAAAAGGTGTCGTATGTTGATTAACTGATTATTGATCTTTTTTGTTTGTTTTGTGTTTCCTCATTAGTTTATTGATGTTTGTACAGAAATTAAAACACAACTGAATTATACTGAATCGCCTGTAAAGAAACTAAAGGATAAACGATCATCATTCTGAATAAAAAGTATCTGAAAAGAATTTGCTAGTTTTTCTTTCTAAATAAAAACCCACGATAAAACACACACACACACACACACACACACCACATACACTACACTTTACACAATGCGTCCACTAAACACCACACAAACACTACACATTCATTACAGACCATCCCGTTCGCATTAAACACACACACAATTTACACCCAGATGTGTGTAAGGAAGAAAGTGTCTGGAGGCGCTGTAGGTGATAAAGATAACGTTTATTGACACACATCCATCAGTGTGGCCTCCAAATCTACACATGCAGTTTATCTGAGTAAACAACCACCAAAGTTCCAGTGCTTCACTGAACCAATCACGTTCACTTAAAAACCTGTAATCAATAACGGAGGAGGTATTGACGAGCAGCGGGGGGGAGGGGAGGTAGGGGGGTGTTACAACCTAACAGGAACGTCCGTCGGGGCATCTATTCCAGTTCCAGTTGAATTAAAAACCATCCTGAGCTTCGAGGGGGTGGAGTTAACTTTATCCAACCAATGACATCAACACATTTCTCCACTGTGGCTCCACATGCCGTTCAGACGATAATCATGATCAAACTTCAGGTAGCGCTGGCGGCTAACTATAAACACAACAGCTAATCAGTTAAACATTTAGCCTTTAGCCCATTAGCCTTAAGCGGCTAAATAACCTTTCATAAGGTGTAATTAAAACCAGGGGTTTTTATTCCCCAAAGGAAGTGATGATGTCATGAGTTGATGTAAGTTATTACCCCCCTTCCCAGGGCTCTTCCCAAAGAAGTCACTGGCGCTCTGTGAGCTTTTAGCACATGCTTGTTTAAATTGCATGGCGGAATCGATCCTTTGTTAACACTTGCTTTTTAAAGCAGGAATGTTCTGGTAACCAGTTATTTGCAATATTTAACTTGCACGGCATCATTCGAATATTTACAGGGTAAACTGCCCGGGTAGGTAGACTTTCAGGGTAACTGTCCAGGCGCTAATATTCCCATATTCGGACTCCTCACGCTAATTATAAGCAGTGTTTCCTGTTTGTTCAGACATCCTTATGATCCGAACTTTTTAGTAATAAGTGTAATAATATTTCTGCGTTTATAAAAGATTACTATTGGCACTAGTCTAATCCCGCCCCCTCCGTCGGAAAGCACCAGATCCATCAGCAAACAGGAAACC
Source organism: Bagarius yarrelli (assembly GCA_005784505.1). NCBI lineage: Eukaryota > Metazoa > Chordata > Actinopteri > Siluriformes > Sisoridae > Bagarius > Bagarius yarrelli. The sequence continues at coordinate 468,359 of VCAZ01000170.1, read as the reverse complement.
TGGAGATTCTGGTGTTAGGCGGCGTTTGATATGCGCCGAAACGCCCTGATAAAACCACCAGCGGGACGAGACACAATTCATAATATTTAACTTAAAATATAGAACAGTTAGAATTTTTCTATTGGGAAGAGAAACAATCGGATGGCAGTAAAAATCGCTCTGAGATGTGGGTAAGGCACTAGAGGTGGGTTTAACGCTACACCTGTTTTAGTCTTCTACAAATAACTTACAATTCAAACAGTGCAGTTTTACATTTGTTAACTTAACGGTTCTCTTTTTTTTTTACTTTTTTTTTTTTTTTTTTTTTTACTTTTTTTTTACTTTTTTTTCCTCCACTATTTGTCTAGGAATCCAAAGTAAAGCAACACATTACCAAAAAAAATCTTATAAAACATTACAGTGAAAGCAGTTCAGTAATAATGTACCCAAATAAACAAACCAGAACATTGAAATCAAAGCGTTCCTTCAGCCGTGGAACTCCTGCGGCTGGAAGGCTTCCATAACAACAAGAACCATCGATATCATAACTACAATATGCATAGACTGTAATGATCTTTCATGCTTTTCAAAAGACAAAAAAATAATAATAATAATAAAAAAGACTAATACTCAGTACCCAGTACTCCGTCTTGATTATTGCCCCAGGTTAATTAATTGCCCGCGGTAACGTTAAGGCTGAGAGAGTCGGTCAGACGTCAGAGTGGCCAATTTCATGAAGAGTGAAGACCGATTTATTGCCAAGTTCCCTTTAGAACATCAGGTGGTCCCATCACGAGCCGAGTCTGGAGGACAGGGAGGACTTTTGTCCCGCCAGCTTCTGCATCCAGGTCAAGTGATTTAGGGTTAATTCCATTATTTATCTTTTCAGTTTAATTTGTTTTAATCTGTAAAGTCTTAACTGAGGAATCCCGAATGTTTAGAGAGAATATTCAGGTGGTTAGCTGGAGAGGAGATGGAAAAGAAAAGAAGACAGATTGGTTTCTTCTGAAATTGAGAGTCATATTCTGACTGTGTGTCTACAACTGATTACATTAGCCATGTGATGATCATTCAGAATTTCGTTATATTTAAGTCAGTATTTGTATCCTGAAGATGTGAAACCCTGTGTTTCTCTATGTATTTATCAGACGTTCTTATCCAGAGCCACTTACATTTATCTCTCTTATACAACTGAGCAACTGGGGGTTAGAACTGGCTGGCAATCGAACCCTAACCTTACCACTGAACCGCCACTTTCTCACATAATGCCGAAATAAATTAATATGATGCTTTCTTTGCTAAATAAGCTACATTTATTTTTTTTCTTTACATTTATACACAATTAAAATGACAAAAACCCACAATTACAAGTTCCTCCATTTTTGACAAATGTTTGGTTGGAACTGAAGTTCTGGGAATCCACAAAAACTTCTTATCACACGTTAGATGACCAATCATTTTAATTTCCAGCTTTACCTAATTATGTCTTGCTGCCCTAGTGCGAGAAACAGGGTAAATTTTAAAGGGTCTTTATTTACAGCCAATTATGTCGACAGTAAATCTAAAATTCTGACTTTTGCCACTTCATAATTTCTGGTCAAACCTTAAACGGTTATAGTGACACAGCATTTGAATCTCATCACATGGCTACATCACTTATTGTTTTTATAGTACATTGATAACTATTTTAACTTTTTTTTTTTTTTTTTTTACATAAATCCAAGCAAGTACACACACACACACACACACCACAGAGAGCCAGGGTTAGAATATGCCTTCACATTTTGCTAGTATAAACTTTCAGGAGGTAAAGACGACACCACAGCAGAACCCCCTTCGTTCTAATCCATACGCCACATTTTTATCACAACACCTTTAAAGACGTTCCCACTGAGCCACGACACGGAACCCTTTTTCTCAACAGTCCTGAAAAGGTTTTTAAAGCCGCTCGGTTCCATCAGTTGTTATGGATTTTAGTGAAACTGCTTCACTTCTGGAGAAATTTAAATATATTTCGAAATCTTTGTATTGCAGCCTTAAAAAACTTTTAGCCAACAAACTCGTGCTGTAGCTGGTAAAGCGAAAGAAAACAGAACTAAACCCAGAGAGGAGTGGCAGTTAGGAGAGGTAAATCTGGAGGGTAACTGATGAAAGATTAGACTATGCTGAACTCTCCTGGTGGTGTTGATGTCAGCAGGAACTGGACGATGTGTCTGCAGCATGGAGGTTGGACTGAGCCCTGCTACAACACAAACAACCAGTCATGATCTTTACCTGTGTCTGCTGCCTGACCTTCAACACTACAACCTTCTCACCGCATAACTCCACCATTTCTGGTAGTGATACCCAAACCCCTCCCCCCACTGCAGATTCTTTACTGTACACTGAAGCAACATTAGAATTCAATCATCACCTGTAACCCTACGACTGATGACCCTGGATTATTATTTTCACAACCATCAGACACAAACATTTCTAATCACATTTTTAATATCCCAGGAACCAAACACCAATTTCACAATTGTTTTCACTGGAACCAAACACCAGTTCTAAATCGGTTCTGCTTTGATCTCACTGTAAGTTCCCTTAGAGCCAAATTGTAATAAGGAATCCAGCTCAGGGTTCCCACTAATATGCTACTTCACTGCTTTTTACTTATTCCTGCGATTCCAAATTCTCTTCCTGTGTCAACCTCATCTCATCATTGCACCTGTAACCAACTAGTACCTAAACCCTAAAATCTAAAATGAGTCTTAAATGACAAAACTGTTTACACTGAAACTGTAAACGTTTAAATAATTGACATATAATAAAATTAATCTGAATATTATATGACATTAAAAATAGTTTGGAATATTTAACATTTGAAGTTTAATACTTTTAACTAATTTTTGTTCTGAATTTTTGGACAGCAAAAATTCAGTTTTTTAAATGACAGATTTAAACTTTTAAGATAAAGAAATTCAAAACATTAAATTAATGTTAAAAAACTTAAACTGCAGAATTCAGATCCTGAGGAAAGGCCAGAGCTCATCCACAAAGAAGAGCAAATAAATCAATGAAATGTCGAATAAAGATTTGTGAACAATAATGGTTTAATATTTATATGTCAGTTTAATGTTCCAGAAACGTTTATTGTTTAACTAAACGTCTCTGGTGTTTGTTTTAAAGTTTATTTGGTGTGTTTATGTCTATAAACTGTATTTTGAGGTGGAGATGTGAAGATTGTGAATCGTGATGTATGAACAGTGGTGTAACAATCCAGTGGTGGAGCTTTCATACAAAATATCTGAGGTTCACAATTATTCTCAATGTTCAAATCTCCAAAACACCAGTTTATAGACACGGAGTCCTAAACACACCAAATAAACATTAACACCAGAAACGATAAATAAACTTTTCATATTCCGGGAATATGAAACAGATAAATATTAAACATTAATTGTGTAAATTTAAAACTGTTTAAATGACACGTAATATTCAGATTAGTTAAATTACACTTTAATAATTGAAATAGTTTTGTCATATTTTAAATCTCCATCTCCAAAGCCAGACCTGTAATTCCAAATCCAGCAGGTAGAACTCCATAAAAATAAGAGTTTAATAACACTGTTACCGAACAATTAACCTTTTCTTCCACAATCCCAACTGCGGATGACTTTAAACCCCAACCTCTACTAATGCTACTGCAAAAAACAACCTCTCGTATTTACCTTTAACTTTTACCACTGGCTAAAACTGGTTTCTAATCCCAAAATCAAACAACCTACACCTAAATTTAATCTCTTTACTATCACCAAACCCACCTCTTTACCCATGCAACTCACCTAGTACCCTCTATATTTAATTTACCCCCATAAAACAGCAAACCAGCAATTTAACCCTGCTACTGCAAAGCAAAAAGTAAAAAAAGCTGAAAAAGGTCAAATTTAACCCTAAAAACCATCACTGGTAACCCAAACATAACCATGTATTTTCCCAATCCCACCTGCATCCAAGATTAACCCTAATCCACCCATTAATACCACAATACAACCAACCGTTTACATCACTGCTGCTACCTCAAAACTTCTCATTTCTATCTTCACTGCCACTACTACCACAACTCACTACTAATCTGCCGATTTCATTAATATTGCCTTTAATCTTGTTTAAAGTATTTTAGAAAATCATTTCAGCTGACATAAAATCTGAAATAAATCTTCACTTTTATAATTTGAAAATTTTAAATTTTTCAACTCTCTACCATTTTCCATAACCTGTAACTCCTCCCTCTTCTAAGATGCCTAGCCCATCCTTTAGAACCCACTCAGCTTCCACTAGGAGACTAATAACCCTTCTATTACATACCATGGCCACATGAAACCCCTAACATGACAAGAATAGATAAAACTTCTCTTTTTTTTTACCTGGATTTTCCAGAGAGATTTTTGGGATTTTTGCGGAATGACTGATTAGCTACGGAGCGAGTGCTCATGCTGCGAGGGGATGCTCGAGAGAAAGTTGATGGAGGTGTTTTGGGAATCTTCTTGCCGAGATGGCCAATCCATTTCTTCTGCTCGTCCTGGGTGAGAGCTAGCAGGAGCATGTCCCGCGCTGAGGTCACGTCATAGTTCACTGTGGGGTGAGGAAGGAATTTCAGATGATGCAACTTACTTCCAAGTGTCTAAATACAGTTTACCAGTTTAAAAAGGTTAGTCACGAGTATACCTTTGCATGGTGCAATGACGTCCTCCTTCCTGTCCAGGTGGTCTTTGTGGCATTTGACGTGGCATCTACGGCATTCGAGTGCAGGTGGTGGTTTGAAGACATGCCACAGGGGTTTGGAGCAGGCCTCGCAGTTTGACGGGAAATGGTAGAGTGTAGGGATAAATTCATGCCCTTTGTGAGGAAGGCAATTGGCTTTCTCACCCTGAGGAATGGTCTCCATGTCCACTTCCTTACGGCATTCACCCTCATTAGCATACAGAATCTGTAGGGAAATAATACACAGTATTTGTATGAAACAGTCATTAACATTGTACTATACTTAGGCAAACAGGCACCAATCATGATTTTAATTTAAGTTTAATATGAAGTTTAGGAATGATAAAGTACAGTAACCTGGAATATTCTGGGAATTTCATCTGCTTCAGCGCGGTAAACATCACCTTGGGTTACTGGACGTACATGAAAGAGTTTGCTAAAGAAAGAAAATTATATATATAAATCCTTTTGACAGGAAGTAAACTGAAACCATTATAAACAGTTTTATCCTCAACAGAACCTTTTTTAAAAAAATAAAACTTACTCAATATCAAGCACCATGGAGGGATTGGACTGCTCTTTATCCAGCTCATCATTATAGAACAGGATCTTCTTACTGCTCACCACAACATACTGAGAGAGAACAGAAATAAAATCACACCACATGGTTAACTGAAGTGGTCTCAGGTTTATTATCAGGTTGTTCTGAGGATGTTCAATGCTGACCTGTTTCCTCCAGCCGTATCTTTTGATGTTGGCTCTGTTTGGGATCGAGAGCCAGCCTTCCAATCTCGATTCTGTAAATACAATTTAAAAATATTAAAAAATGAAAAAATTAAATTCTATTACAGTTACATAACCTTAATAACCCAAGAGAGCATGCAGTAAATAAAAATCACCAACAAGTTCACAAATCAAGCATCAAATTACACAACAAATCAGAATCTTCTAAACTGCCACATGCCATGGAGAGATGCTTAAAAGGATAAAACAAAATGATAATTAAATAACCAAATTTGTTAATCTGTTATAGAATAATAGCCACCAAGTGAAATATTAGTAGATTATAACATTAAGGTAATAAACTGGCAAGAAAAAAATTGATTAGGATACCAAACATGACAGACCAGTAAAATCTAGACAAATCAGTCTGATAATCAAGGACTTTGTGATAAAAGACTTGAGATAAGTTTTGTGTGTGTTTTACTTTATGTTACTAAAATGATAGCGGGTCTCTATCAGGCCTTAACTGGGGATATGATTTTGAGCTTAAGTCACAATAACCAAGCAATAAACCTGAGAAGAAAGGCAACAGTGCAAATGCTACAGCCGACATTAGCACAACAACCTTACTGAATTCTGTCCATTCATTAATGTAACCTACCGGACCTGAAGAACCACAACCTCGTAGTATTCTATTCAAACCTGACCAAACCCATCTAAAATTCTGTCCATCCAGGGCTATACACAAGTAGAGATCTGTCCAGATAGATCTACACCCCTTCCCTTATTATACTGAACAGGCTTGTTTGTACCACAGTGGAAATGTCTTTAGACACATCATACAGTTGTTGAACTACTGTCTAAACCCAAAATAACCTAGTTTAACTGTGTTTCACCATCCCAGATATCTCCCATTAAAATTCTGTCAGAATCTAACTATAACCCAGTAAAATTCTTTCCAGAAAACATAGGACAAAAAAACCAGTCGAACAAACACCAACTTTATAAAAGTAGACGTCTCAACCCCCTCAAATCTTGTGCAAACCTGAATAGAATGTCCAACATTGGCTGTACACCAGCAAAATTCTATCCAACCGTGACTCGACCATGATGGTGTTCTGCCTATCCCTAAATTTACCCCAGTAGAATTCCGTTAAAAAAAAAAATCCACTGCTATTCTGTCCAATCCTGACAAGACACTGAAAAAGATTCTGTGTAAGCACTATTATAGCCCAAGTGGATCTCTGTCCAACCCCTGCAAAACTCTATAGAACCTCTGTCCAACCTCTTTTATACCCCAGTGTCTTCCTGTCCAATAACAAATATATTCTTATAAAATTCTGTACAAACGTTTATTTTAACCCTAGTTCTAATTATTTATCTAATATAAAAAATAATTGTGATGCAAACACACCGTATAGGTCTTTCACAATTATGTCCAAACGTCCAATGAAATAAACTAATATCCATCTCTCAGATTGATTTATTAAAGACAAGACATGCTGTGGGACGGGTTTGGGGTGGTGAAAACGTTTTTTTTTTTTCCACTAGGAACTTTATAACTTTTGTTTATAAGGAAACACACAGAAAAAAATCTGATCTCAGTTACCATCTTAGCTTGTTAGCAAGTCTGGATAAGTGAAACAGATATTAGAACATTTTATGCCTTAAACTAAAACTTAAAGCTTTGTTTGCCAAAAGATTTTATTGGTTTAATAAATAACGCAAGACATGTTTTAATGTTTTACCTCACGGAGAAGCACCAAAACACAGACATGTTAAATCAAACTCTGAACAATCAATTGCTGCAAAGGCAACAAATAATAATAATAATAATAATAATAGTAATAATAATTACTACTAATAATACTACTACTACTACTAATAATAACAACAAACACACTGATAGAGAGTTTCAGTCACTCTGAGCTTCATCTCAAGATGCTTTTGTCACTCAAACCATAAAATAACCAGCAAAGATCATTTGAATCTGAAAGCACGATGCAGGTGGAATCTACAGGTTACTCACAGAGGAAATACAAGAGCCGAGATAAAGTGGAGGAGAAAACAGACTGACACACAGAGGAGGAGAAAACAGGAGAAAGAGACAGAGAGAGAACTTTAAACCCACACACACTTTAACAGGACAATGAGCTCTATATTAAACTTCCCTCAGGATTAAAATAACATTCATTCGGCATCTTAAGGGTTAATTTATCACTGCAGCTGGAATCTCACGCGTCCCTACTATAAAGTGTGTAAAGAAATAACGTGAGGTGATCCATTACATCTGGGTTATAATTCGCTCGGGTGTTTAACGCTTTAGATGAAGCCACTGCACACAAACGGTGACTTACCTGCTACATGTGTGCGTGTGTGTGTGTGTGTAGGTACCTGCGGTGTTGCAGTCAACCTCGTCCGTCTGCAGACTGGTCACACTGGTGTTCTCCATGCGCAGCTGCAGGTCGCTCAGTTTCTCTCGAAGCTGCTCAATGTCGCTTTCTTTACTGTCCAACTGCATCTGCAGCTCGTTACGGTACGTGCTTTCCTCCACCAGTTGCTGCACACACACACACACACACACACACACACACACACACAATTACTATCAACCAAATAAAAAGACTGTAACCTGCGCTGATGACAGACACTACAGCTGTTAAATACCAACACATTTTGGAATAAATGGCTTTTGCTGATGGTGTAAAGAAAATTTACCACCAGGGGGCAGTAGAACCCTTACATTTCATTCTATTCTTACACTCATCCTTTCATGATCCTGTTTTAGAAACCTTCCTAATACAGGGGATCAAAATAACGAAATATCCCATGGAAAAGTCTCAATAAGGTCTTAAAACTGTTATTATTAGCCAAACAAGCGCGCGACCGAGCTGAGCAAACTCAAACCACAAGGTGGCAGTAGATTTTAATATCATCCATCAATTTCTGTAAACATTTTTTTAAAGTACTTTTTGGTTTATCTATTTTTAACTAAATCCAGAATACATGGCACGTCCCGCCAGCACAATTCCACTCACACCTTTACGATCTTATTAGCGTTACATTTGCATTATAATTAAATAAGTAGTTAGCGAGAGACTGTAGTTCTGCCCAGCTAGCTGGTTCAAATGGAGGCTAGTGCCCACCTCCAATTTACACCTAACAAGGTTCTTCAGTTCTCTAGCTACGATTACAGTCATGACTAATGATAGAACGTTAGCATAAATCAAACAGTTATAATACAGAGAACCGAAAGATTTATCGAGTCGTTAACTCTTTATTATCTCTAAATTATATTACTGCTGCTTTATATTACCGTATACCATCACTACCACATCCCTAACACTCACCGCCTGCATCTCACTCAGCTCCTTCTGATACTTGATGGCCATATGGTTAAACTTCTCCTTCTCCTGGTTGAGCTCCAGCTGCAGCTTGCGGTTCTCCTTCTCCTTCTTGCGCAGGTCCGTGGTGCTGCCGCGCTTCTTCTGGTCCAGCTTCATGTCCTTACGGTTCATGATCTCGGCCAGTTTATTCACCGCCTGTGGAGACGTTGTGTTCCTGGCGTTAGTCCAATCTGTCTGTGTGTGTGTGTGTGTGTGTGTACCGTCATACACACACTTACCTGCGTTTTGAGTGTTCGTTCCTGGGCAAGGATCTTCTCGTAATTGGCCTTGATGACATTTGAAATTTCTTCTCTCTGAGCTTCAAACACTACAACACACACACACACACACACACACACACACACACACACACACACACACACACAGTTATCAGCACAAAAGGAATCACAGACGACTGCTGTTTGTTTGTTTGTTTTTAAGGGAAAGTCAGTAACATACAGTCGTGCTGAGACTGAATCTTCTGGTCTAGTTCAGCCTTCACCCTGCTGAGGTTCTCCACATCTTTGGTCAGAGTTTTGTTGGATTCCTCAAGCTGAGTACCAAAAAAAGAAAGGTTAGTTAAGAGTTACCTATGTGTGTGTGTGTGTGTGTGTGTGTGTGAGAGACAGACCCGTGTTATAGTCGATTCCCTTTCAGCCAGCTCCTGTTTGTGTCGTGAGAAACTCTTCTTGCTCTCCTGGCTCAGTTCGAAGTACTGCTCCTCCTGTAACGCTCTGGCCAACTGCTCAGACTCAGCCTTCGTCACCGTCAGGTCCAACTGAGCCATCAGAGATTCCCTACACACACACACACACACACGCACACACACACACACACACACACACACACACACGCACACACACACATTTAGGCAGGTGTTCTTATCCAGAGCCACTTACATTTATCTTTTTCATACAACTGAGTAATTAGGGTAAGGGGCCTTTTTCAGGGGCCCAACAGTGGCAGCTTGGTGGTGCTGGCAATCCACTGCGCTACCACTTCCTTCACACACACACACACACACACAAACAAATCATTCACAATCTGCTGTTGAAACAGCTATTGAGGTTTGATGTCCCACCTTTCACTTTGCATCTCCTGCACCTTCCTTTGCACTTCCTGCACTAGCCGGTTCCTCTCCTCCAGTTCCTCCTTCAGCTCCTTTACCTGAGTCTTATACAGCGTCTGTGTGAGCACACACACACACACACACACACACACCACACACCACACACACACACACACACACACACAAAGCTCGTACCGTGAGCACACGTACACACACACAGTTCTGGTACACTGGCCATTCGAGAGTTGTTACCCTTACAGAGAAATACTGCTCAGCCTCCAGCTGGTCCTGCAGCTCCCTCATCTGACCCTCATTTCCTCTGTACTGCCTACAAACACAAAACACTCATCAATAAGTGGACAATCAAACGTACAGAATACACTTTAACCTAAATCAGTGCACCATTCCGAATTTTAGCCCCGACACTGGAGACGCCTTTGATATTTTTCTTAAAGGACATACGGTGGTGGCTTTGACTTATAGGTTTTTTGAGATACGAGTCGTCTTCCGGCTGATTTTTTGCTTTTAAGTTCTGAGCTAAAATTAGCGCTAGTTAGCGTAGCGAACGCCACAGTGAACGGCGTAACATCCGCCCAGCATCCCGTGTGTCACTCGATAGCTAGTCAGACCTGCGCGTTAGCAAGTGGAGTCGTCTGATCTCCAAGGTAAACGCTGCACATTATACTTAATAAAACCGGTTTATTCCAGTACAGCCTATTCTAGTGTTTTTATACAATATTCAGTATTTATAACTTTATTTTTCTTATTTAAAAACGTTACAAAAATTTGTGGCGTTTTTTCTGAGGACCCGAAACGAATTAATGGCATTTTAATTCATTTCAATGGGAAAAACTGATTTGACATACAAGTAATTTGAGTTATGAGCTCCGTCACTGAACCAATTAAACTCAAGAAATCACTGTATATCCAAAATATATATGTACAGCGTTATTTACAGTAGATTATTTACAGTATAAACACAGCTAAACAATCTATAAAAGGGTCTTTATTTTTCCTCAATCTGACCGGTTTGCACAAACATAAAACACAGAAAAACAGTCATTTCTGAGACTGTCACAGTTATTAAATAATCGTATCATCGCAATTATTTGTCCTAACCGCAATCGTTGAATCCAACCGCAATTACTGCACACCACCAGGGGGAGCTGTAGCACCTGCAGCCCCCTACTTTCACCCAGAGCGAGTGTGTGAGTGGAGCGGCGGGATCTGGATTTTCTGACACTCCGAAAGCCGCTTCAATAACGCAACATCACCAGCGCAACTCATGTTAACATCCCATAATGCAACTGCAGAGAACAGGAATGAATTTATATGTGCATAAACAGATAAACACCACGGACAGGACACCAAATATGGACTTCCTGAAATAGTATTAATCTGTGATAAAATATTTACAGTCGAGCGGTAATTAGCAGCGATTATTAAATACTTTTAGTTGTTTAATTTTTCACACACAATTGATTGTCAAAGCCTTAAAAAATCAATTAGTGATTCTTATTAAGAAAAATGACTTCCGGCCCTTCCGATAACATCATCTACGCCAGAAACACACGTCAGGAACATCAATAAGAACGCTGATGAATCGTACTTGCTGAGCTGCGCATACTGGAACTCCAGTGAGCGTTTGGTCTCCAGCGCCGCATTGATCTCCTGCTTCAGCTGCTTCTCCGTCCCTCTCAACCTCTCAGCTTCACCACACCAGTTCTTCAGCTCGCTCTGAGCCATCGCTCGCTTCCCACACTCCTGCTCCAGCTGGACACGCAGAGACTTCACCTGTCACACACACACACACACACACAACACACTATATAGTCCCGGACATGGATTGGTTGTTACCGTATAAACGTGATGTTTGTGTGTTCTCACCTCGTCCTCTAATCTGTCCTTCTGCTTCATGAGCTGCTCCATCTTCTGGACGGACTGTTTGAGATCGAACTCCAGCATGGAGCACTGCTTCTCCACCTCTACCACCCGACTCTCAGCCCGCAGACGCAACACACTCTCCTCAGACACCTTCTGCTCCACCGCTACAGAGCGTCACACGACGCACAAACGTCATTACAGAAGATATTAGCATTTTGATTATTTAATTAACAGACCCACCCTCACCCCCCCACCCCACACACACCATGCATGGCAGCAGATTTGGCCTCCTCTATAGACTCGTATTTATCGGTAAGCTGAGCTCGTGTGACTCTGTGCTCTGTTGTCTCCTGATCCAAACGCTGCTGCAGGATCTTCAGCTTATAGTTTAGATCAATTTCCAAACTGTTCTTCTCCTACACACACACACACACACACACACAGTTATAAAACAATCTCAGTCTTATGTTAAAATATGTAAAGACTCAATCAAAGCAAACCTTTTCCAGAATGTTGTTTCTCTCCTGTGTCTGCTTTCTTTCGCTCTCCACCTTGGAGATGCTCTGCTGTAGGTTCTTGTTGTCCTCCTGAAGCCCCATGATGCGAGCTACAAACACACACAAGTCACACATTTACATTTACAGCATTTGGCAGACGTCCTTATCCAGAGCGCATAACATTTATCTTATTTGGAGGCTACTGGTCTTACTCAGGGGCCCAGCGGTGGTAATTTGGTGGTGCTGATCTTCCAGTTAGCAGTGCAACACCTTAACCACTGAACCACCACTACCAACATCATTGAACCAGATTCTGGTACATATGTCATTTCCTGTGGATATTCTGTCCATGGCATTCGGGTGTCTTTGATATGGGAAGAAGTGATGGATAAGTGATTAAAGTGTTGAACTGATGATTGTCTGAGCACGACCTTTAACCCCCAGTGCTCTGACCGATCTAAAATATAAGCCCTTTGCTCTGGATAAGAGTGTCTGCACCACGCATATCAATTGTCTCTTAGTGTTGGGGAAAAAGATTCATTAATGCATCATGATTCTTTCTCTAATGATTTTGAATCGATTCTCAAAAGTTCCGAATCGATTCTGAATTTAAATCGGATTGCGACGGCGCAGGTCTGCGCAGCCGCGAGCAAGAAACTGAAAAATAATTAATAGCACTAATGAAGGCATTCAGACGATTCCGCTTAAAAATCTGGACAAACTAATCCATGTTTCATTCAGAGCTTCGGTTCATCCTGAACACCGAACTTTATTAATCAAAGAACATTTATAAAAACCAAATCGTCTTTTTTAAGACGGATGAGATTCATACATGTAAAGATGGAAACATGAATTTACACAGCAGAAAAATGAGAAAAAAGTCTAGGTTAGAAATGGATTTTGGAATCTGATCAGGACTCTCAGAATCTGAGACGGTTCGGATCTTAAAGTACCTAAGGATTCCCACCGCTAATGTCTCATAGTGTAGTATAAACTCATAGTATAATATGGTCCTCCCAGTACCTTTAGTACCCTTAGGTGACCCACACATGACCTGTCCTGCACGTTACCCTGTAATTGCCGGATCTCCTCAGATCCCTGGTTGCGGGTCCGTCTCTCGGTGTCCAGCGTGTTCTGCAGCTGCAGCAGTTCTCTTTCTAGCTGTCTCCAAGCGTCGTCGGCTGCGCGGCTCTTCTCCTGCAGCTCGCCGTTCTGGGACTCCAGCTGGCTCATGACTTTCGCCATCTCAGTCTGACTTTTCCTCAGCCGTGCCGCTGTGTCCGACTCCGCCCGCAGCAGGTCGTTGGCCTCTTCGAGCTGTCAATCAAACCCAATGAAAGATCAGACTCGAAAACCAGTAAAAAACCAATGACCAATACAAAACCGGTGGGGCAGCTGATTAGCCCCAACGACACATCACAAATTACACTCACTGCCACAAAGGCAAGGAGACCAAAATGGACAACAGCCATCTGCCCCAGTAACGGATCAGAGACAAAGAACATGAGACAACCTAGTCAAAAAAGCATGGTGACCAATCTGACCCTGGTGGCCGCACACACACCAATAACCAATAAGACCAAGTAAATAATGAGATAAAACAGTCAAACCGCAACAATTAATCAACCTTAAGATCACAGAAGACTAATCAGACCTGACACTGAATCATGACTGATCTTTATGAATGACTTTAATAATGAATCAGACCTTAATAATCAGACACTGACAGACTGAATCAGACTTTTAATAATAATGAATCAGACTTTTAATAATAAAATAATCACTGAATGAACTTTAATAATGAATCAGACCTGACACTGAATCAGACTGAATCAACTTTAATAACTGAATCAGACTAGACACTGAATCATCGACTTTAATGAATCAGACCAGACACTGAATCAGACTTTAATAATGAATCAGACTTTAATAATGAATCAGACCTGACACTGAATCAGACTTTAATAATGAATCAGACTTTAATAATGAATCAGACTTTAATAATGAATCAGACCTGACACTGATGAATCAGACTTTAATCGACTTTAATAACTGAATGACAATAATGAATCAGACCAATAATGAACTGAATCAGACTTTAATAATGAATCAACTTTAATAATGAATCAATCAGATCAGACTGTAAATACTGAATGATCAGACAAAATGAATAATGAATCAGACTTTAATAAGACTTTAATAATGAATGACTTTAATAATGAATCAGACTTTAATAATGAATCAGACCTGACACTGAATCAGACTTTAATAATGAAACTAATGATTAATAATGAATCAGACATAATGAAATACTGAATGACACTGAATCAGACAATAATGAATCAGACTTTAATAATGAATCAGACTTTAATATGAATCAGACCTAAGACACTGAATCAGACTTGACTAATAATATCTGACCTGACCTGAATCAGACCTTGAATAGATAATGAATCAGACTTTAATAATGAATCAGACCGAACTGAATCAGACTTTAATAATGAATCAGACCTGACACTGAATCAGACTTTAACTTTAATGATCAGACCTGACACTGAATCACTGAATCAGACTTTAATAATGAATCAGACTGATCAATAATGAATCAATCCAGAATGAACAGACTGAATCAGACTTGATACACTGAATCAGACTTTAATCAACTTAATAATGAATCAGACCTGATCACCTGACACTTTATAATGAATCAGACTTTAATAATGAATCAGACCCTGACACTGAATCAGACTTCCATAATCAATCAGACACATGAATGACTGAATCATGACTAATCAAATGAATTAATAATGAATCAGACTTTAATAATGAATCAGAACCTGACCTGACACTGAATCAGACTAATAAGAACCCTGACACTGAATCAGACTACACCAATAATGAATCAGACCTGACACTGAATCAGACTTTAATAATAATCCTTTAATAATGAATCAGACCTGACACTGAATCAGACTTTAATAATGAATCAGACCTGACACTGAATCAGACTTTAATAATGAATCAGACCTGACACTGAATCAGACTGAATCAACTAATGACTTTATAATGAATCAGACTTTAATCTGAATCAGGACCTGACACTGAATCAGACTTTAATAATGAACATACTTTAATAATGAATCAACTGACACTGATCAGACTAATAAGAATAATGACAATCAGACTGACACTGAATCAGACATATTCAATAATGAATCATGAAGACCTGACACTGAATCAGACTTTAATAATGAATCAGACCTGACACTGAATCAGACTTTAATAATGAATCAGACTTTAATAATGAAATCAACTGAATCATGACACTGAATCAGACAATAATGAATAAACCTGAATGAATGAATCAGACTTTCAATAATGAATCACTGAACCTTTAATAAGGACACTTAATAAATGAATCACTGACACTGAATCAATAATGAATCAGACTTTAATAATGAATCAGACCTGACACTGAATCAGACTTCAATAATTAATCAGACCTGACACTGAATCAGACTTTAATAATGAATCAACCTACACTGAATCAGACTTAATAATGAATCGACCTGACCTGATAACTTTAATGATCAACCTGACACTGAATCTTTAAAACACTGAATCAGACTCCAACTAATGAATCAGACTTTTAATAATGAATGACTTAATAATGAATCACTGACACTGAATCATACACTGAATTCAGACCTGACACTGAATCAGACAGACTGAATCAGGAATGACACTAATAATGAATACACTGAATCAGACGAATAATGATCAGACTCGATCACTATGAATCAGACTTTTATAATGAATCACTGACTGAATCAGACTTTAATAATGAAACTGAATCAGACTGACACTGAATCAGACTTTAATAATGAATCAGACCTGACACTGAATCAGACTTTAATAATGAATCAGACCTGACACTGAATCAGACTTTAATAATGAATCAGACCTGACACTGAATCAGACTTTAATAATGAATCAGACCTGACACTGAATCAGACTTGAATCAGAAATAATGAATCAGACCTGACACTGAATCAGACTTTAATAATGAATTTCAGATGAACTGAATCAGACTTTAATAATGAATCAGACCTGATAACCAGTCAAAACCCAATGACCAATAGAGGACCAAAGTTCGACACACTGACGTGGATTATTCGATTTTGATAGCCAGTCAGTTTCTAATGCCCAATCAGTCCTAATGCTCAGTCAAACTATGATCCAAAGGCAAAATGCCTAATAAAAGAAAACCGCCAATTAACCCTAGCAATCAGTCAGACTTCAATGGGCAATTAAAGCCCCTGGGGGTAAACTGGAATGTTCTATTTCTGAGACTGAGATTCTTCTCTATTACTGAATACACTGAATAAATCATCTCAATCCTTTATATAAAGTCAAGCTCAGCTGCTGCTGGACACTCCAGTGGACACTCCAGTGGACACCCACTCTGGTGTAGCCTTTACTGCTGCTTTAGCATCTTTAGCGTCCAAGCTTTAAGGCATTAAAATGAACTGAATCTAATAAAAAGCGTGTTAAAATGTGGGAATATGTTTATTATCCGAACAGCAGGGACAGGTAACTAACCCGAGTGTGAGTTCAGTACCTGGTGCTGCAGCTGGGTGATCTTATCACTGGATGCCTGAGTGCTCTGGCTAAGTTTCCTCATGTTCTCCAGCTGTTCTTTTAAAGCGGAAACTGAAATGGACACAAGAGGTAAATGATGTTATGGCAGTAGACATTATAGCAGTTCTTTAGGTCAGAACTAGTGTAAGAGTGTGTTATTACAGAACATACAGTGAGAAGGAAATGATTGATTTGCATGAAATAAGTGTTTAATCTGCATCAACCAGCAGGATTTCAGTCTCCCAGGTGTCTTTAATACAGATAAACGGGCTGAGATCAGGAGGACTCTCTTAAAGGGGACTTCACTAAAGGGACTCCTTAAAGGAAGTCAGGGACAAGATTGGAGACCCACACAAGGCTGGAATGGGAAAAGATCATCGCCAAGCAGCTCGATGAGAGTGACGACATTTGGTGCGATCGTTCACAAATAAAAAAAAAACAAAAAAAACTGTCCATCTTTCTTAGTCTGGGGCTCCAGGCAAAGATCTCAGAAAGGTCCAAGAAAAACTCAATGATCATGAGGACAGTAAGGAATCACCCCAGAACTGCAAAGGAGGATGTTTTTAACGCTCTAAAGGCAACGGGGACCAGAATCACAGAGAAAACAATCAGTAGCGCAGAAAGGTGTACAAACCCTCGTTCTCCAGGTGCCGTTTCTTCTCTGCTTCCTGATCTGCTTTTCTCTGGTATTCAGTGGTTCTGTGCTGCATCATCAGTTTGTCTTTCTCCAGTAGAGACACGCTGGCCTCTGCAGTTTTCCTTGCATTACACTGAGGGACAGACAAACAAACAACATAGTTACAAACTTTAAACACACAGACGGGCTTTAAAACCTGCTTTAAAACCCCTCACCTCTTCATCCAGCTCTTTCCTAATCTTGTCTAGCTTTGTACTGAAGGCCCTACAGGGGACACAGCGGAAAAGTGAACTTAACTTTCTAATATTAAATATATCTTATTATATTCTTTACACACGTTTGTCCGTGTAACTGTACCTCCACTTCTGCTCCATCTCGTCCTTGAGTTGCATCTCTCCATGAAGCTGCTCCTCTAACTGGTGGACCTTCTTTAGCAGGTTCTCTAACTGCTCATGAAAACAGGATGGAATTAGCAATCAGACAGAAATGCAAACTGAGATGATCTAAAGCTGAGAACTGTTTGGAATAAGGGTCTGCTTTAATGTTCTGCAGGTTCTTACTTGGTTCCTATCCTCTTTACTAATGGTGTCATGCTTGTTGCTGGCTTTTGCACTCGATCCTCGAGAAAACCTGAACAAGAGAACATCCATCACTACCACACAAACACTGTGTGCTGAATTTTAACAGATATTTCTGCTCTTTTGGAGTTTTGCAGTGGAAATTTGGACACTGGATCTTTTTCAGTCACAAAATGTCTCAGAATCCACTGCTGAACCACTGACAGCAGAACACAGCACGTCTCGTCATCAATAACTAATTTAGCACCAGTTCAGTTGTATGTTCCTTTACCTGAACAATTGTCAGATCACACATACCCCAGGTTTATTCCAAGAACTTCTTTAAGGCAAAAGTTTGTGTTTGTAGCTTTAGCATGTCAATGTAACGCCGTCGCTGGAATCAGTTCAATGAACCTGAATTTTAATTGCACTGCCCCCAAGAGTCACAACCGCTGAAGGTTTGGTATCTTCTCATGCGTCGGTTTTGTTCCCTTTGGTATGTTTTGCTGAAGTATGTGTGTTTAGGATTGTGGATTGTGGGTAGTTGTGTGTATTGTGTAGATGTTTAGATTGTGTAGTGCAGGTGGATTGTGGGTGTAGGTGTATTGTAGTAGGTGCAGTGGATTGTGGGTAGGTGTATTGTGTAGATTCGGTGCAGTGGATTGTGGGTAGGTGTATTGTGTAGATTCGGTGCAGTGGATTGTGGGTAGGTGTATTGTGTAGATTGTGTAGATTTAGTGCAGTGGATTGTGGGTAGGTGTTTGTGTATTAGTGTAGGGATTTTGTGGTAGATTGTTTCTTGTGTAGATTTAGTGCAGTGGATTGTGGGTAGGTGTATTGTGTAGATTGTGTTTAGGTGCAGTGTCATTGTGGATTGTGGGTATTGTGGGTGGTGTATTGTGTATTGTGGGTATTTATTGTGTAGATTCGGTGCAGTGGATTGTGGGTAGGTGTATTGTGTAGATTCGGTGCAGTGGATTGTGGGTAGGTGTATTGTGTAGATTCGGTGCAGTGGATTGTGGGTAGGTGTATTGTGTAGATTTATTCGGTGCAGTGGATTGTGGGTTGTGGTAGGTGTATTGGTGGTAGGTGATTTTATTTCGTGCAGTGGATTGTGGGTAGGTGTATTGTGTAGATTGGCTGTGGGTAGTATTGTGTGATTCGGTGCAGTGGATTGTGGGTGGGTAGGTGGTGTATACGGTGTAT
Source organism: Bagarius yarrelli (assembly GCA_005784505.1). NCBI lineage: Eukaryota > Metazoa > Chordata > Actinopteri > Siluriformes > Sisoridae > Bagarius > Bagarius yarrelli. The sequence goes on along the minus strand of VCAZ01000170.1, from coordinate 449,034 downwards.
TGTGTAGATTTAGTGCAGTGGATTGTGGGTAGGTGTATTGTGTAGATTTGCAGTGGATTGTGGGTAGGTGTATTGTGATTTGGTAGATGTGGTAGGGTGTATGTGTAGAGTGCAGTGGATTGTGGGTAGGTGTATTGATTGTGGGTAGATGTTAGATTTGTGCAGTGGATTGTGGGTAGGTTGTATTGTGTAGATTTCAGTGTGCAGGGGATTGTGGGTGGGTAGGTGTATTGTGTAGATTTCGGTGCAGTGGATTTTGTGGTAGGTTGTATTGTGTAGATTAGTGTTAGTGGTGCAGTGGAGTAGGGTGCATTGTGGGTAGGTGTATTGTGTAGATTTAGTGCAGTGGATTGTGGGTAGGTGTATTGGTGGTAGGTGTGGATTGTGTAGGTGTATTGTGTATTGGTAGATTTTGTGCAGTGGATTTGTGGGTAGGTGTATTGTGTAGATTTAGTGTGCAGTGGATTGTGGGTAGGTGTATTGTGTAGATTCGGTGCAGTGGATTGTGGGTAGATTCGGTGTATTGTGTAGATTTAGTGCAGTGGATTGTGGGTAGGTGTATTGTGTAGATTTTTGGTGCAGTGGATTGTGGGTAGGGTAGGTGTATTGTGTAGATTTATTCGGTGCAGTGGATTGTGGGTAGGTGTATTGTGTAGATTTCAGTGGTGGGAGTGTTTGTGTCGGGCAGTGGATTGTGGGTAGGTGTATTTTGTAGATTCGGTGCATGGATTGTGGGTAGGTGATTGTGTAGATTTTGGTGCAGTGGATGTGGGTAGTGGTATTGTGTAGATTTCGGTGCAGTGGATTGTGGGTAGGTGTATTGTGTAGATTTCAGGTGCAGTGGATTGTCGGGGTAGTGGGTGTAGTGTATTGTGTAGATTTCGGTGCAGTGGATTGTGGGTAGGTGTATTGTGTAGATTCGGTGCAGTGGATTGTGGGTAGGTGTATTGTCTTGTGGGTTAGTGTGTAGATTTCGGTGCAGTGGATTGTTGTGGGTAGGTGTATTGTGTAGATTTAGATTCGGTGCAGTGGATTGTGGGTAGGTGTATTTGTGTAGATTTGGTGCAGTGGATTGTGGGTAGGTGTATTTGTAGATTGTAGTGGTGCGAGGGATTGTGGGTAGTGTAGATTGGTGGGTAGGTGTATTGTGTAGATTTAGTGCAGTGGATTGTGGGTAGGTGTATTGTGTAGATTTAGTGCAGTGGATTGTATTGTGGTGTAGGTGTATTGTGTAGATTTAGTGCAGTGGATTGTGGTAGGTGTATTGTGTATATTGTTGATTTAGTGCATTGGATTGTGGGTAGGTTGTATTGTGTAGATTTGTGCAGTGGATTGTGGGTAGGTTATTGTGTGTGTATTGGTGGTAGATTGTGTGTATTGTGTAGATTAGTGCAGTGGATTGTGGGTAGGTGTATTGTGGTAGATTTCGGTGGCAGTGGATTGTGTGGATTGTGGTAGGTGTATTGTGTAGATTTTCGGGTGCAGTGGATTGTAGGGGGTAGGTGCAGTATTGTGTAGATTCTTGGTGGTGCAGTGGAGTGGCGGTTGTGGGTAGTAGTGTATTGTGGGTAGGTGTATTGTGTAGATTCGGTGCAGTGGATGTGTGGGGTAGGTGTATTGTGTAGATTTCGGTGCAGTGGATTGTGGGTAGGTGTATTGTGGGTAGATTTAGTGCAAGTGGATTGTGGGTAGGTGTATTGTGTGTAGATTCGGTGCAGTGGATTGTGGGTATGTGTATTGTGTAGATTCGTGCAGTGGATTGTGGGTAGGTGTATTGTGTAGATTCGGTGCAGTGGATTGGTGGGTAGGTGTATTGTGTAGATTAGTGCAGTGGATTGTGGGTAGGTGTATTGTGTAGATTCGTTGCAGTGGATTGTGGGTATGTGTATTGTGTAGATTCGGTGGCAGTGGATTGTGGGTAGGTGTAATTTTGTTGTAGATTCGGTGGCAGTGGATTGTGGGTAGGTGTATTGTGTAGAGTTCGTGTGGGGTGCAGTGTGGATTGTGGGTAGTCAATGGGTATTGTGTATTGTGGTGTATGTGGTAGATTCGGTGCAGTGGGATTGTGGGTAGTGTATTGTGTAGATTTCGGTGCAGTGGATTGTGGGTAGGTGTATTGTGTAGATTTCGGTGCAGTGGATTGTGTGGTAGGGTATTTGTATTGTGTAGATTTCGGTGCAGGGGATTGTGGGGTAGGTGTATTGTGTAGATTTCGGTGCAGTGGACTTGTGGGTAGGTGTATTGTGTAGATTTTGGTGCAGTGGATTGTGGTAGGGATTGTGTAGATTTGGTGGCAGTGGATTGTGGGTAGGTGTATTGTGTAGATTTGTCAGTGCAGGTGTTGATTGTGGGTAGGTGTATTGTGTAGATTTAGTGGGCAGTGGATTGTGGTAGGTGTATTGTGTAGATTTGGTGCATGGTGATTGTGGGTAGGTGTATTGTGTAGATTTAGTGCATTGGAGGTGGTGGTGTAGGTGTATTGTTGTGTAGATTTAGTGCAGTGGATTGTGGGTAGGTGTATTGTGTAGATTTAGTGCAGTGGATTGTGGGTAGGTGTATTGTGGTAGATTTAGTGCAGTGGATTGTGGGTAGGTGTATTGTGTAGATTTTAGTGCAGTGGATTGTGTGTAGGTGTATTGTGTAGATTTTGTGCACGTGGATTGTGTGGGTAGGTGTATTGTGTAGATTTAGTGCAGTGGATTGTGGGTAGGTGTATTGTGTAGATTTAGTCAGTGGATTGTTGGTAGTGCAGTGGATTGTGGGTAGGTGTGTATTGTGGTAGATTTGGTGCAGTGGTATTGTGGGTAGGTGTAATTGTGTAGATTTAGTGCAGTGGTATTGTTGTGTAGGGTAGGTGTATTGTGTAGATTTAGTGCAGTGGAATTGGGGATAGGTGTAGGCAGTGGATTGTGGGTAGGTGTATTGTGTATATTTAGTGTGCAGTGGATGTTGAGTAGGTGATTGGTAGTGGAGGTGTGCAGTGGATTGTGGGTAGGTGTATTGTGTAAGATTAGTGCAGTGGATGTGTGGGTACGGTGTAGTTGTGGGTAGATTTAGTGCAGTGGATTGTGGGTAGGTGTATTGTGTAGATTTAGTGGCAGTGGATTGTGGGTAGGTGTATGTTGTAGATTAGATTGTGCAGTGCAGTGGATTGTGGTAGTGTGTATTGTGTAGATTTAGTGCAGTGGATTGTTGGGTAGGTGTAGATTGTGTAGATTTGGGCAGTGGATTGTGGGTAGGGTGTATGTGTAGATTTGGTGCAGTGGATTGTGGGTAGGTGTATTGTGTAGATTTAGTGCAGTGGATTGTGGGTAGGTGTATGGTGTAGATTTGTGCAGTGGGATTGTGGGGTAGGTGTATTGTGTAGATTTAGTTGCAGTGGATTGTGGGTAGGTGTATTGTGTAGATTTAGTGCAGTGGATGTGGGTAGGTGTATTGTGTAGATTTAGTGCAGTGGATTGTGGGTAGGTGTGGATGTGGGTTGTTGTGTAGATTTAGTGCAGTGGATTGTGGGTAGATTGTGTGATGTGTGTGATTTAGTGCAGTGGATTGTGGGTAGTGTGTATTGTGTAGATTTAGTGCAGTGGATTGTGGGTAGGTGTATTGTGTAGATTTAGTGCAGGGGATTGTGGGAGGTGTGTGGATTGTGGGTAGGTGTATTGTGTAGATTCGGTGTGCAGTGGATTGTGGGTAGGTGTATTGTGTAGATTCGGTGCAGTGGATTGTGGGTAGGTGTATTGTGTAGATTCGGTGCAGTGGATTGTGGGTAGGTGTTTGTAGATTTAGTGCATTGGTGGATTGTGTAGGTAGGTTTGTGTATTGTGGGGTAGATTTAGTGCAGTGGATTGTGGGTAGCGGTGTATTGTGTAGATTTTAGTGCAGTGGCATTGTGGGTAGGTGTATTGTGTAGATTTAGTGCAGTGGATGTGTAGGGTATTGTGTATTGTGTATATTGTTTAGTGCAGTGGATTGTGGGTAGGTGTATGTGTTGTAGATTTGTGCAGTGGTAGATTGTGGGTAGGTGTATTGTGTAGATTCGGTGCAGTGGATTGTGGGTAGGTGTATTGTGTAGATTCGGTGCAGTGGATTGTGGGTAGGTGTATTGTGTAGATTCGGTGCAGTGGATTGTGGGTAGGTGTATTGTGTAGATTCGGTGCAGTGGATTGTGGGTAGGTGTATTGTGTAGATTCGGTGCAGTGGATTGTGGGTAGGGTTGTCAGTACTCACTGGTGGCCGCTGTAGTAGGTGAAGCCCACAAATGGGAGCTGATTTCCCACAAAGGCTTTAGGGATGGGGAAGGTCTCCTCCTCCCCCCGGTCCTCCTCGATGTCATCAAAATTACTCGTATCGATGTCACTGCTTAACTCCGGCACCACCGGGGCAGCCGCTACATCCACACAAAGACAGAACCGAACATAGATAAACCACTACAAACTGGAGTAGAATCATAGGCACAGGCCGCCAGTCGGGTGAAGCGGTTCACTTACTCTCACGAATGTTCTCCCAGGTCCACTGGTCGTTCTTGAAGAAAGGATGGCGTTTGATTTCATTCACTCCATTGCGTCCTAACCGTACTTCCCTGGAAAGAGCAAGCGGTCAAATGGATTTAACGGAACCAATCACAGGAAGAACCAGGAGAACAAACAGACCTGTCGGTGAGGAAGGCGCAGATGAGGCTCTTGGCATCTTTAGAGATATCGCTGTCATCGGGGAACGTCAGGGCATTTTTATGGTTCATGATCTTGCTGTAGGTTCCCACTAGAGAGTCGGCGTAAAACGGTGTGTCGCCTGAACACAAACAGCAGAACATCTTAATGTGTACTGTGTTCTGTATGTTTTTCACCATCTCCGCCGTCTCTTTTGTCTTTTAGGGTTGCTGTTTTTAATTTGGTCTTTCTGTCCCACCAATCTGTCTTATTCTGATTATATCTGGCTTTCCTTTTCTTGATCTGGTATCTTTCCATCTGTCCCACCCAGCTTTCTGTCCCGCCCTGTCCCCCCGCCTGTTCCCACCCAGCTTTCTGTCCGCCTGTCCCACCCAGCTTTCTGTCCGCCTGTCCCACCCAGCTTTCTGTCCGCCTGTCCCACCCAGCTCTCTTTCCGCCTGTCCACCCAGCTTTCTGTGCATCTGCCCAAACTTCTTGCTGTCCATCTGTCCAACCAGCTTTCTGTCCACCTGTCCAACCACCTCAGTGTCAATCTGTCAGACATTTTCTCTGTCCATCTGTCTAGACTATCCTCGATCTATCTGTTTTCCAGTGGATTACTCTTAACATCTGATAAGCTGTGCTGGTTAAACTTGTCTATTTCATTTAACACCTAAAACAGGAAACACTTTTCCAAATACCTTCATATCTACCGATGTGCTGAGGTTGTGTTACTCACCGACAAGCATCTCGTAGAGGAAGACACCTACAGACCACCAGTCACACTCTCTGCCGTAGTAGCCGTCTCCTCCCTGGGACTTTAGTACCTCTGGAGAAATGTAGTCTGGAGTTCCCACCGCTGTGTCACATCGTACCATACCGTCCTACATGGAAAAGAGCTACAATCAGAATGTAGGTCATGCTAAGCGTTTACCACCAACAGGTCCTGGTTGCTACCAGCATTCCGACTGAAATATATTTGGGTTGGAGTGTTTATGACACATGTTTTCAGCTCGTGCATTCAGTGCTGTAAAGATGAGCTGATAACGCTTAATAACGTTAGTTATGGGCGTCTGGTTGCCCTTCTAGCTGTTGCCTTCTATAGCGGTGCTTTACTACAAGCCACCCATTACCCAATCCAGCCCCCATAACCCATAACCCACCCCCAACCCCCCAAACCCCCCAACCCCCCGGAACAGGAGCCTGTGAATGAAAGTCGGTAATAAATACTGGTGCCAGATTTACTATAGAAACTAAGCAAGATGGAAACAAATTTTTCATATGACATGCCAGTCGATTCCGGAGAAATTCCATCAAGACCAGGCATGTTGGGAAGGACATACCCTCTGAATGGAACCTGGATGAATTACACACATAAAGGAATTTGAATCAGGCTGGGATTTTAATTCTGTCTTTACATGAAACATTTTCATTCAGACTGGATGTGGAAAGGAATTTTAATCAGAACACACTGCGCCTTGTAAACGGGGCTACGGTTCCATACGGCAGCAGACCTCATTTCTCCCAATGACAGACAGCAGTTATAGAGTGAAGAACCGATCAATCGATTCAGTAAACCTGACAATCCTGTCAACAGGTTAGGGAAGAAAACTCATTAAACCTTGTTCATTTTCATGCAAGTGCCGAAATCTGCCAGCTTCAAGTGGCCCGTTTTGTCCAGCAACATGTTGTCAGGTTTCACATCCCTGCACACACCACACACACACACACACACACACACACACACACACACACACACCCAGCAAAGGAATGAGAATAAAAACATAAAATCAGCAACGACTGCATGATTATCGTTATTAATTACTTGAATTCACTTCCTTTATGATTATCACCTTCTGCTAACACCAAACCTCTTATTTAAAAAAAAAGGTGTTTCCAATCATTTACTGCTTCTTCTTCATGGCTTAGAATGAAATTTAGACAACATAAACATGTTTTAAAATGTAATTAAAGTAGAAGAAATGAAATTTCCACTTGAATAAAACTGATATTTTACATTCAGCTGCTGTTTCTTGTTTACTGTATATCGAGATGATCTTTGCTATCTAATGAAGCTAAAATATTGGGACTTTTTGCAAAAGTGTAAGTAAAATGTTTTGATAAGTTATGACTTCTGATCTATATAGAATGAGAAACGCACGAGTTAATAACGAGGCCCGGTTTCACTTATGGTAAATAAGCATTTAAACTCTAAATAGAAAAGTTAGATGCAACTTCTAAAATAACTTTAAGCTGGCAGGAGAAACGTCAGGTTGTAGTAATAATTATTTAACATCCGTAGGAGTTTAATCCAGTTAACATTCACTGATTAAAGTAAATAAAGTTTAACGAGTTCCTTCACACTGATGTAAAAGCGAGCCCGATAGTAAGTGTGATGGATTTCCCTTCGCAAAGGTTGAAGCTGTTTAATAAACAGAGCCTATTGCAGCAGATCCTTATGGAAAAGTGAAATCCATCACGTCGGTCCTCTCAGGCTGCCCTTTTCCTTTAGAGTTTTCTTCTGTACAATCCTACATGTTATCTGCGTTTAAATTACTGTCAGTGTTGCAGAAACACTCATGCTTTTAAGATACTCTCAAGGCTTCCCGAGGGGTTCTCCGATTGAGTAACAGTGTGAGGAAATGCGTGGGACCTGTGGATGAAGCCCATGGCGTGAATGCCGTCCAGTGCCAGCACCACCTCGGCAGTGTAAAAGCGAGCCCACTTCTCGGGCACGTCGTAATTGCTCATCAAATTGACCAAGTCTCCTCCAGGCATGTACTCCATCACCATGTAGAGATAGCGATCGTCCTGGAAGGCGTAGAACAGCTGCAAAGCCAGACGTGCAGGGAGAAAAAACCCAACAGATTAAAATAGAACAGGTTTTTAGGTGGGTAGAGAGGTGAACGCTGTAAGAACACTGTACCTGCACAACCCAGTTACTGTTAGCGAAGGCCATGATGTCTCTCTCCTCCCAGAAAAACGCAGAGTCCGAGCGCTTTATCATCTCAAACTTACTCAGAAGCTTCATAGCGTACACCTTGCTGCTGGCCTTGTGTCTCACCTGAACACACACACACACACACACATTAGGCTTATGGTCGTAATAAAGACTTCCCACTTTACTGTCACATAAGACATTCACAGGCTCTCAGCCTCCTGCTGTCCTCTAGCTATTAATCTAATCCTCTAATAAAGAACTTCCGTTCCCCCAGTTACCTTAACTTACCCACAGCAGGTCCCCTTAACCAAAGCTTACCCACTTCCCAAATACCCTAACATTTATAATCCCCTAGTTTTTATAATTCACTAGATTTCCGGTATTTCTATTTGTCTTTTCTGGATCCTCGACATTCACAGTTAGTCGAGTCACCTTTATTTATTTATTTATTTATTTATTTATTTGTTTGTTTGTTACTTTCCAAAGCAGAAACTTTACAGAATCACATGAGAAAACACATCATTAAACACTCACTGAACCACTCAATCGGATTTATATTTATCTCTATCGTTCCTTCACTCACTATCGTTTAGGTCTCACTTCCAAATTTCCTTTTGTTCATCTCCGTCATCCTAATTCACCAAAACGATGCTATTGTATAGTTTTTAAATATGATGTATAACCAGTACTTTTCCAGTACCGGTCCACTGCTCGCCCCTAATGTGTATAATCTAAAATCTAAACACACACACACACACACACACACACGCACACTAAGCTTCTAATGATAAACTCTTCACTTTATTATGATGGACACCTTACAGCGGCTTTCTAGGCTGTTCTCGACATTAATTGTCTCAGACCGTCTGTAAACTGTCCTTTAATGACCAAACGCATTTAAAAAATAATTATTTTTCTAAAAAAACAGGATTTTTTCCAGAATTTATGTTTTTTCCCCACCCATTTTTCATGATTTTAATAGAACTGCAAAGTTGGGCTGGATTTTCCAGGATTTCCAGGACACGTGGGAACCCTGTGTTCCACTCTACTAGTTCTCTTACGCCCAAACGTTTAGTCCCCTGGTTTATCCAGTAATCTAAATGTCCTCGTTACCTAGTTAGTGACCAAGCTTCCCTAGTTCTCTACCTTTCCACTACACAAAATCCCCCAGTGGTCCTTTCTCTTCTGCTTTAACCCTGGAACAGTGGCCTAGTTTGGCAGATAATTATTTAGGATGTAAATGATGACCTTTAAATGGTCCTTTGGATTATTATTATTATTATTACATGGTGTGGATTAACATCCTGAGAGATAAACAGTGCTGATGCAGCAGTACGTACATGGCCATGTTACTCTACTCTCCTACATGCTTTAGGACGCCACTTTCCACGCTTTCCTAGTTCCCTGTTGGGAAGAAAACCCCTAGTCCCCAATGACTAGTTCCCCCTGCCCCCTTATCGTCAAACTTCACTATCATCCAAACTGTACCTGTCCCTCTATTATCCAAACTGTACCTGTCCCTCTATTATCCAAACTGTACCTGTCCCTCTATTATCCAAACTGTACCTGTCCCTCTATTATCCAAACTGTACCTGTCCCTCTATTATCCAAACTGTACCTGTCCCTCTATTATCCAAACTGGTGCCTGTCCCTCTATTATCCAACTGTGCCTGTCCCTCTATTATCCCAAACTGTGCCTGTCCCTCTATTATCCAATCCACCAAAACTGTACCTGTCCCCTCTATTATCCCACTGTACCTGTCCCTCTTATCCAAACTGTAACCTGTCCCTCTATTATCCAAACTGTACCTGTCCCTCTATTATCCAAACTGTACCTGTCCCTCTATTATCCAAACTGTACCTGTCCCTCTATTATCCAAACTGTGCCTGTCCCTCTATTATCCAAACTGTGCCTGTCCTCTATTTCCAACTGGTGTGCCTGTCCCCTCCTATTATCCACACTGTGCCTGTCCCTCTATTATCCAAACTGTGCCTGTCCCTCTATTATCCAAACTGTGCCTGTCCCTCTTATATTATTATCCAAACTGTGCCTGTCCCTCTATTATCCAAACTGTACCTGTCCCTCTATTATCCAAACTGTACCTGTCCCTCTATTATCCAAACTGTACCTGTCCCTCTATTATCCAAACTGTGCCTGTCCCTCTATTATCCAAACTGTGCCTGTCCCTCTATTATCCAAACTGCCTGCACTGTCCCTCTATATCCAAACTGTGCCTGTCCCTCTATTATCCAAACTGTGCCTGTCCCTCTATTATCCAACTGTGCCTGTACCTCTATTATCCAACTGGCCTGTCCCCTCTATTATCCAAACTGTGCCTGTCCCTCTATTATCCAAACTGTGCCTGTCCCTCTATTATCCAAACTGTGCCTGTCCCTCTATTATCCAAACTGTGCCTGTCCCTCTATTATCCAAACTGTACCTGTCCCTCTAATCCAAAACGTGGCCTGTCCCCTCTATTATCCCAACACAAACCTGTCCCTCTATTTCCAAACTCTTTCAGTCCGTTAATCAAACTTTCCAACTTGCCGAATATCCAGCCTTGTCTAGTCCCTAATAAACCAAGTTTATTGTCCGAGCTTTCTTAGTCCTCCCGCTGCTCTAGATCCCTAGTGTCCAAGCTTATATCTGCATTCTGAAATAAATATCTAGCTTATGAGGAAATTATTATGAAATAGAAAGCATGACTGAGCGGGAAGTCTTAGTTAGCGCAGTGGTTAAGTTGTTGGACTACCAACTTGAGGATCCAGGTTCGAATCCCAGCACCACCAAACCACCAGTTCTGGCCCCTGAGAAAGGTCCTCAACCCCCAATTGCTCAGTTGTATAACAGAGAATAATGTAAGTCACTCTGGATAAAGGACGTCTGCCAAATGGTGCAAATGTAAATCTTACAAGCTGCACTTCTCCGAAGGCTCCTCTGCCGATCACCTTCACCACCTCGTAGTCATCAGCCTTCATCCGCAGATCCCGGATCTTACTGATCGTGTCTTTATCTGCAAAAAGACGGAGAGAGTAAGAGTTTACCACCGAATCTTATCCAACATCCAGACCACATAGCTTAGACACCAGATAACACCAACACCCGACCGCCTCTTTATATCCCATAATAATCAGGTGAGGATATTTGAACTGAATCAGCCACTTCTCATTCCTAAACTAGGAACGTAATGTTTCCATCATGTCGGAATGTATTTTATCATTATTTATATATAAAATCCTTTTATCAAAAGACTAGATTATTTTTTTCTGCTTCATTCCTGGCACAGATCTGATTCTTCCCCAACACTCGGAATGAACAGGAAGTGAGCAGGTCCCGAAGCTCGGCGGGTCTAAAAATAAACGCCATTAAACCCTTTACACAGTTCTAATAATAATAAGAGTTAAACGCAGCGGCTCAGTAGAGTCAGAGGTGGAGGAAACCCCTGAACACACTGCAGTAATGTGCGTCTGGGGCTGGATGATAAACATAAACTCAGACTGATCAATTACGACATTTATTTCGATAGAATCATTGTTAACAGCTTTAAAAGGGAAATCCAACACAAATGACAGGGTTTAATAATTACAGTCTAAAGTATAGATTAAACAGTAAAATAAACACAACACGACGTTACCACCTGTGCTAATAACTGCCCGTTTGGTGTAATACAGCAGTACTTCTTAAAGACACACACTGACACACACTGACACACACTGACACACACTGACACACACTGACACACACTGACACACACTGACACACAGCAAGTGCAGCGGCCATTTTGAAGCGAACCTGTCACGATTTGCAGTGAATGGATGTTTGTCTGATAAAGACACCGACTTTCATCATTCAATCATTTGATATGTAACGGCTTTATTTTTCTTCCTTCCGTTTGCTGTACAACTCAAAGATTTCACTCATGGAACGCAGTGTCCCACCGGGGGGA
>VCAZ01000170.1:370000-432500 GCA_005784505.1 Bagarius yarrelli | reverse complement strand
TTATTAGAGAAATGTTATGAACAAAATATTTAATTAATCTATAGCCACTGTATACGCAGCAACTCAATTTCTTTTTACACAAATCACACACACACACACACACACACACACACACACACACACACACACACACACACACACACACACACACACGCACACGCCCTCATCCAGAGCGACTTAGATTTATCTCCTATTTCTACAACTGAGCATTTGGGGGTTAAGGGCCTTGCTTAGGGGCCCACAGTGGTGGCTTGGTGGTGCTGGGAATCAAACCCCGGTCTTTCTGGTGTCAATCCATCACCTTAACTACTAAGCCATCACTTCCCACCAACACACACACACACACACACACACACACACACACACACAGCACTTTGGCAACACTGTTGACATTGAATGCAAAAGTGTGTGTGCATATAGCCTAGTTGTGCGGTACGCTGAGTGAGCTTAATTAATGAATTAACATGTTAAACGTGCGCGCCAGAAGGTTGCAGAATTGGGATATAATAAAAAAATGAGGAAATTAAATTGTTTCCTTGTGCCATTTCACAAGCTTTGAAACACACATCGTTCGATGGAAAAGTTACAGATTTCCTAGAGACTTCCTCTATACACAGTACACAAACCTTTCTCCTTAAAGAAAAAGCTCTAAAAAACCTAGGTGTGTTAGATGAAAAGTGTTTGTGTCATAATTCCATCATTTACGACCTTCCTAAGTACCGTGTCTCCATTATGAACCAACAACTGTTTTATTATTCACTCGTCTAAAGTTACTCACAATGTGTTTAAATCGGACAGACAAGACTGACTATGCATAGGTCATAAAGAATCTCACACACACACACACACACACACACACACACAGCAGACACACACACACACACACACACACACAGCAGACAAGAGCCTATTTGATTAGCATGGAATTTTATTAAGCGGTGGGTGGGGCAGCAAAAAAAAATGGCCCCCATTCATGTAGACATCTAAGGAGAAAACACTGCCGTTGTGTGTGTGTGTGTGTGTATGTGGTTAACGTTATGTCCCAGCTGCTTCAGACAATGACACTAGAGTATTTTTGACTTGACCAAAGGCAGTTGTGGATTCTGCTTGACTGACATGTATTGATTTAGTTTTGATAAATTATTATTTAATATAATTTTATCCAAATAACATCAGCTATAGCATAAAGTTTCCTCCGTATGATCAGCCACAGCTTCATTTTACCTCAGGAAATATAAACCACATCTCAATTTTATCTCATAAGCATCAGTTAAGACTTAAATTTACCTCAGAAAAATCAACTACAACTCAATTTTACCTCAGAAATATCAGCCACTAACTCAGTTTTACCCCAGAGACATCAGCCTCAGCGTAATTGTACCTCAGAATTATTAGCCACAGCTTCATTTTACCTTAAAAACATCGACCACAGTTCCATTTTACCCCAGAGTCATCATCCACAGCTTAATTGTTTTTCTTTTTTGGAGCCCCATCCTAACTGCACCTCAGAAATATCAGCCTCAGCTACATTTTACTCAAATATCAGCTACAATTCAATTTTATCTTAGGAACATCAGCTACAACTCTTTACAGCTACAACTCTACTTTACCTCAGAAACCTTAACCACTTATACGCTAAAAACCTCAGCTACAGATCAACATTATGTCAGTATTATCAGCCACATCTTAGTTTTAGTTCTGAAACTTTCATTTTACCTGAGACATCAGCCACAGCACAATCTTACCTTAGTATGTTTAGCCACAGCTACATTTTAGGAAATATCAGCTACAATTTAATTTTATCTCAGAAACATCAACCACAGGTTAATTTTACCTCAACAACATTAGCTACAGATAATTATGATAGTATCATCAGCCACGGTTTAATTTTACCTTATAAACTGTAGTCATAGTTCAATTATACCCCAGCAACATAAGAGCTCAGTTTTACCATGAGTTTTAATAACCATAACTCAATTTTACCCTAGAAATATCAGCTACAACTTAATTTTACCTTAAATATCAACTGCAATCTAATTTTACCTCAGAAGTATCAGCTACATTTTAATTTTACCATACAAACATAAGCCACAGCTTAATTTTACCTCATAAATATCAGACACAGCTTATTGCTACCTCAGAATTATCAACCACAGCTCATACCTTAAGAATATCAGCCACATCTTAATTTTACTTCAAAATCATCAGCCACATCTTAATTTTACCTCAAAATCATCAGCTACATTTTAATTTCAGGCCAAAAACATTGGCCACAGATCAATGTTGGCTCTGTATTACATGAAACACATTAGACACAGCACATGTTTATCTCAGAAACATATGCCACAGCACAAGTTTACCTTAGAAACATCAGCTACAGGTCAATTTTACCTCAAAAACCAAAGAAATGTTGTGTCCTGTGGGCCAAGGTTCATTTAAAATGTACTGATTGAAAGTGGAAAAGTGTTTTATGGTCCGACAATTCCAAATTTGACATTCTTCTTGGAAATTACAGGCTCCGTGTCCTCGGGGCTAAAGATGAGGAAAACCCTTCAGCGTTTAGTTCATCGTCTCTAATATTATGGGTTAGCATAAGCGTCCATTGTCTCTAATATTATGGGTGTGCATAAGCGCATACAGTATGGACAGCTTGCATTGCAAAGACTTTAGAGTAGCATATGCTTCCCTCCAGCAGACGTCTATTCCAGGGAAGGCCTTGTGTATTTCAGCAGGACAATGCAAAACCACACACTGCAGCTATTACAACAGCATGGCTTTGTAGTAGAAGAGTCCGGGTGCTGAATGGGCCTGTCTGCAGTCCTGGTTTTTCACCTATAGAGGACATTTGGTAAGAAACCAGGCAAGAATGGGACCAAATTGCAACAAAACTCCAGAAGCGTATAAGCTCGATGCCCAGACGTCTTCAACCTGTTTTGAAAAGGAGATGCTACACCATGGTGAACATAAGCTGTCCCAACTATTTTGCGACCTGCAGCAGGCATCAAGTTGGAAATAAGTTTATTTTGTGTATAAAATTGTAAAATATCTTAGTTTATACCTCTATGTAAAGTGTGTTCTATTGTGAATAAAATATTAGCTTATTTGATTTGAAAGTTTTTATGTTACTGAAATATAAATAATGTCCCAAATTTTTTGGAAGTTGTTTGTGAAATTTTCACAGAAAATAAAATATGTATTTTGACTGTTGCTGTCATGTATTCCGATTCCCCGACCTATGAGTGTCACCGCCGGGTAAACAGCATCATTTTGTGGGGCCTTGCAAACCTGTATTATTACGAAACGGGAGTTTTTCTATAATATTCATTCATTATGTCAGTAAAGTGGGGCATTTTAAAGCACAGTATTATTCACTGCTGTGTTTCCTCTCAATTAGCAAGAAATATTGATTGATATCTGGTTATTCATAGGAGAAAAATACAGTAGATTTATGGTAACTACACCCAGCACTACCTACAGACCACTTTTCCTTCCTCCATGCAAGTGAATGTTGTTAATCCTGATCAGGAGCCTAACGCTTTTTATTGCTTTAATTAGAAATGCTGGAAAAAAGCTTAAAAATGTACATTTCTGAAATAGATGACATACGAAACACAACGATTTTACCTCAGTATCATCAGTTACAGTCTAATTTTACCTCAGAAACATCAGCTACAGTTTACGTTTAACTCAGAAAAATTAGCCGCAGCTCAATGTTACCCAAGAAACATCAGCTACGGCTTAATTTTACCTCAAAATTATCAGCCACAGCCTCATGTCACATTAATTCAGTTACAGCTCTAATGTACGC
Organism: Bagarius yarrelli; assembly: GCA_005784505.1. Lineage (NCBI taxonomy): Eukaryota > Metazoa > Chordata > Actinopteri > Siluriformes > Sisoridae > Bagarius > Bagarius yarrelli. Next base: position 428,692 of record VCAZ01000170.1, on the reverse strand, counting down.
TCATAAACAGCCCCAGTTACAGCTCTAACCTAGTTACGGCTCCATGTTACCTCAGCCACAGCACCATTTACCCTAGCCTCCGTTTAACACGACCTCAACAACCTCAGTTCATCCTAGCCGGGACATCCTGTTGCCTCAGTGACCTCAATATTACCTGCCTCAAGTCATGAAGGTGTACCAGCAGGTGAGAGTAAGGCAGGCCAGAACAAGACACTGAAGAACACATATTATCTGATGAATAAACCCATGATCTTATCTGATGAATAAATCTGACTCTGCTTCCCCCGCACACACAACAAAACACAGCTTATTCAGGTCGGCCAGAGAAATAACGCGGCTTCTGAATTATAATTACACTCCGGACCATAAAATCCGCTAAGTGCGTGCTTACTTGAGGGAAATGAGGTTTTAAAAAGCAGCCCTTAGCCAATTCCTTATTTGTGCTACTAAACAACATGCAACAAGCTAAATAAATACCATGTGACCATATCAAGCTCGGGACATGGACTTTTCAATAAGTTTCTTGTCTTTTCAGGTGTTTTCTGTTTTTACTACCTTCTCAAAAAACCTCGAACAAGTATTTTTATAGCAGCTCTTATAACCGAGTTACATTTTCATTTTAGAAGCTTTAGAAATTATATTTAACAAACTATAGCGCTTTAAAAAGCAGTTATAGAGTTTTATAAATATATACGTACAGAAATAGCTTAAGGCTTAATACGCTCTCCAGTTTACCTATCAGTATAACGGTATAAAGTAGTTTAATTTATCAGAACCCTGAAGAACCACTTTGGTATGTGTGTACATTTATTTAATTTACATAGATTAATGTACATAGATTAAGGCTAATTAAAATGCCATGAAGCTGCAATGGGCAATTATGACACTTAAGTTATAAAGTAAAAATGGCTTATTAACCCATCTTAAATCTTTAAAGATCTTAATTACAAATATATCAGGTTATTATTGAAAGAATGCACATGTATGCACCATAAGTCATGGAGGAAGTGGTGGCTAATGGTTAAGGTGTTGAACTACCAAGATTGTGGGTTTGATTCCCAGCACCACTGCTGGGTCCCTGAGCAAGGCCATTTTCCCCCAATTGCTCAGTTGCATAAAAGAGATAAATGTAAGTAAATAAGGGTTAGGGTTAGTAATATAATACGATGTATAGTTGTGTTACATTCGTTAGGGAAAAGGCTAACGTAACTCAACCCGTATAACGACTGTAACATGCTAAAACATTAAGACTACGATAAACGTTAACAAATGATCTCACTTGTTAACATAACAGTCTAAATGAACTGAAATAAAGTTAGGACATTACTGTTATATATTTAGCATAAAGATTCATAGCAATAAATAAAAAAAAATTTTTTTACACAGTTTGATAAATTCATCCATAAATATCACCTTAAATCATAATGATTTCATGCTAAACTTAAATCCGTTAAAACACACCGTCAACAGACTGAACAACGAGCAGGTCCTCGTCTTCACAATGAAGACGGGAGCGCGATCGATTCAATTTCCACAATTAGTCCATCTGCAGCGAACCAGGTCTACAGTGTGTGTGTGTGTGTGTGTGTGTGTGAGATAACGTTTTATTCTTCTGTTGTCTTCGACAGCTTTAAGGTGCATTATTAGCAACGCCACGTCATCTCTAAATACATGGTGGGGCTTGCAAAATGTTTATATTCCTGGTAGCCCTTCGGACAGGCATCTCTAATTTTTGTTAGCAAAAACTACATTTAAGTAGTCTAAATTAAAAAAAAAAAAAAAGACATTACTTTTATTGTGGGATACTTTAGCCAAAAACATCTTCAAAACACAAATAACAATTGTGGGCTATAAAATAATCAATAAAATATTGGATTATAACTTAACATCCTATTCCAGATGTTAGCAATTTTTGCAATTCTTTCGACTGCGCATGCGTGTATCCCTACCCCACGTTTAAGCATCGAGCGTAATAGATTTTTTAAAATTCTGAGCACGCAATCGGTGTATCGGAAGCGACGATGCTGATTTTACACAATATTTGTCAGTGATTCTATGGCACTGTTGGGCACCACTTTCTCCACCACCACCCAGTCCATTAATACTAGCAGAAAGTGAAGACCATCTGCCTGTGAGACGGAGAGAAACGCTGGAGTTAAAACATGGAGAAGTACAGATATACAAATGTTCACATATTCACATTCTTATATTTAGGATTTCCCCGTGTTATTTAAGTGGGATTTAGTTTAAACCTGTAAAAAGATGTTAACTGAGAAAATTGATAATAAGGATCTTCCACACAACTGTGACATGTGACCGACAGTAAAATTCGTTAATTTAAGTTCATATTTCAATCAATATAATTATCAAGACCCCCAAAAACAAAGAAGAAAGTAATAACTTAAGCCAGTGAAGTCATTTTCGTTTGAGTTTTTAAGCTTATTTACTGTAAAGAGTGCAGAAAAAAATGATTTCATCACCTGTTCATTTTGTACGTTTGCCCACTGAAAGAAATGATTCGTCTTTCATTTTAATGCTCGGCTGAGAATCACTAGCTTTTAAAGCTATCTGAATAAACTACGATCTAAAACATACGTCAGCAATTCCAGCGTCAGGAAAATATCAGTCCTAGACGTGTTACAAGTTTTAGATGAGGAAAACATACGTGAATTACTAATGCGTCAAAAAATCAACTATAATTAAGCACATTTTCCATCAGCTTTTAATTTGCATAATATTTAAGTTATAAGAAATATATTCCGCATGTAAGCCTAATTAATAGGCCCAATTCTTTTATTTGTTTGTTTCTCTATGTTTTCTCTTCCCGTTCAATGAGTATTGTAAATAAATGATTCTGTTCAGATTAATGAAATTAGATTTCGTTTTTGTTTCTGGTTTCGTGCCGGGTTTGTGTTGTGTTTCGTTCCCTGAAAATAAATGTGTTTCCAGGACAGAAATGTAATATCAGTAAATTTACCAATAAGGTGAATGAATACACGCTGGTCGTTTACATGATTTAATCTGAAGCATCTGTGACGCATTATTAAGGTTGTTTAAAGCAGTGAAGCGAAACGAAATGTCAATAATATTTAGGCCATGTTTTGGATTTGAATATAAAGTTTCACATTATTTGTATTAATATTTATTATAAAATGTAAACTTTACATTTGTGACACGGCACTGAAACACCTCATGTGTGTTAAAGAAACACAACAATTCCACTTAAATTACATGAACATGATATAACCCAGACCGGCGAGGACAACGTAGGAAGGGTTTTGTTATGTAGGTTAGTTAAGGTTTCACAGCAGACGTATGGACAAAAGCAGAGGGAAGTGACAGCCCAACCCTGTCAAATAAATATATTAAAAGATCTCACTTTTTGATATGACAGCTTATACAGTTTCATTACAACACCTAAAAAAAATTACGCAATCTGTAGAAAGTTACACACGGCGTTAAAATCAAACAAAGCTACATGTTTCCCGGCCAATCGCTGAAGATCTGTGCGCAGTGTTACTTTATGTTATTAACTATTAAGTGTATCGCACGAGAATTCCGGCATATTCGTCACACTGTACCGAAGTTCGTTATTTCACGAATAATTAGCGTATCGTACGAGTAAAGCGTGCATCTATATCACAATGAGTAACTATTTACTGCATTCCTAAAAAATTGGTGGAATATCATTAGATGGTGTGTTGATTCCAGCACTCGCAAGTCTCATCCAAATAATTACATAAGAAAATCATTATAAAACTCAAAACCACAAAATATTCTAATACTGTAATATAATAATTGTAATTGTTCTAGAATAACACAAACTGCTTTAATTTAAATGTAATTAACATGATTTTACAGATTTAAATGAAAGTTGGGTTTTTTTGCCCCTGAGCGGCTGTCCTAAATTCTGCACAGGGACGGTTTTATTGGTTAAATTTCACTTCCTGTATCAGCTTTGAATCTTTATTCTAAACATAGAAAAATGAAATGTTTTGCACAGTTTATGATGATATAAACGCATTGTTTCTATAACTATAATAATCAGGGCTATAACCTCACTAAGGTCAGGTGACACTTATAATGCAGCTATAATAATACATTAACTTGTAGGAGACTTTACCCACCTTATAATACAGTTATAATTCACTGCATTATAAGACACCTAAAAGCTTTGTGAATGTTATAATGCGTTTACTCACATTACATTTTACATTAACAGCATTTGGCAGATGCCCAGACATTACAGATAAACTACATTTATCTCTTTATACATTGGAGTAACTGGGGGTTAAGGGCCTTGCTCAGGGGCCAGCAGTGGCAGATTGGTGGTCCCACTGTACTACCACTCCTCTTTACTTTATAGAAACTGTTTAGTGTTCTTATAAGGCAGCTATAATATAATATAAACTTTTATCAATCCTATAATGCAACGATATCGGATATCGATATTGTTATAAAACTTTAATGACTTTTATTATGTAGCTCTAAATTTATATTAAGTAATATTAAAGTTTAGTTGGCGTAAAGTTGTAGCTATTTTTAAAAAATGCTGACTTTTCATCTGTACACGAACCATCATAATGGTTATATAACCTTATAAATAAAATAAATATAAATATTCAACTTCATTGTCATTGTGGAAGGTACGCCTACAGAGCCAGTGAAATTCTTTTCCCGCATATCCCATCTTAGTAAGTTGGGGGTCAGAGCGCAGGGTCAGCTATGATACAGCGCCCCCTGGAGCAGGAAGGGTTAAAGGTCTTGCTCAAGGACCCAGCGGCGGTTGGCTTGCCGGTGGTGGGGCTCGAACCCAGGTGTTTCTGCTCTTCAGATCAGCACCTTAACCATTTGAGCCGCCGCTGCCCATAACGCCGATACAGCACTATGATAATGTTAGCATTATTTGGCTAAATTGTTAGACTATTTGACTATATAAAGTTAAGGATTGTTTACACACTATGACGCTATAGGAGATTAAGGCTTATTAAAAGTCTATGAAGACACCGAGTAGCCGTTATTAAGCATTTCTGCCTAATAGCAGGGTAAGGTGAGGTCTATTACACGGAAAGTAGCTTAAGGCTCTTAGAAATGCTATAAAGCAGAACATTTACAGAGAAACTGTAATAGAACATAAATGCTCACTGAAATGATATGAAGCATTAAAAACAGTTTATAAAAACCTTTTTATAAAGCTCTGCTATCTGTCGAGAGGTTAAAGCTTATTAATTCACTATGAAGCTTTAACTGGATACCCTGTATAAATTATTCTAAGACCTCTAAACACTAGCACTAGTGTGAGGATATGGAACTCCTATGACAGTATAAAGAGCAGCTATAAAGCTTAGTTACATGTAAAATAAAAGAGCATCAGGCTATGACACTTGGGTATGTGTTTAAAGTAATATGAGGATTAATAAAGCCTTATAAAGCTGCACAGGGCAGTTACGACACTTGGGTATGTGTTTAAAGTAATATGAGGATTAATAAAGCCTTATAAAGCTGCACAGGGCAGTTACGACACTTGGGTATGTGTTTAAAGTAATATGAGGATTAATAAAGCCTTATAAAGCTGCACAGGGCAGTTATGACAACTGGGTATCTGGATAAAGTACTCTTAGGGTTTAAAAAGCCTTATAAAGCTGCACAGGGCAGTTATGACACTTGGGTATCTGGATAAAGTACTCTTAGGGTTAAAAAAGCCTTATAAAGCTGCACAGGGCAGTTATGACACTTGGGTACATTTGTAAAGTAATATGAGATTTAAGGAAGCATTATAAAGCTGCACAGGGCAGTTATGACACTCGGGTATCTGTATAAAGTACTCTCTGGGTTTATAAAGCCTTACGAAGGGGGGGGGGTGTTATTACACTTTTAAAGCTCGGGTATCTGTATAAAGAGGTTTAGTCTGTGATTAAAGCATTATGAAGGTGTAATGAGCGGTTATGTCAGTTACACTCACCAGCAGACAGTCGGTGTTGATCTCTGACTTGGGATCCTTCAACATGGCATCGATTTTTTCAAACCGAGCTGACAAACTTTCTCCGGAAGACATTTTAACCCCGATTACAGTTTAATTCCGGGATAAATTAATAAAACGGGTCTGTCCGCTTCTAGCTGGACTTTTAATCCCTGCGACCGGCTTGCTAATGACTTTAGCCTGTTAGCTCGCTAGCACTTCCTTTAGAGTTTGATCAGAGGAGCGGATTCTTCTCTCTTCAGCTTCTCAGCGTGGAATAAACAGCGAAACACGACAAAAATCCGCATTTTTACTAAACAAACAGTCTAAAAAATGAAACTTTCGGCAGTTTTATTCCTGATGAGTCCATTAAGAGTTGGCAAAGCAAGCAAGAAAAAGTTCCAGTCACTTATTTTAGCCTGGTGGCTGCTTTAAATTAGCGCCCGAATACACACATCTAAAGAAAAGAGACAGATTAAAAGCCGATTTATACCGTCAGACAGATGATGGAGAGATTAATAAAATAAATGTGTAAAGTTGTGCAGTTTTCAGGCCGGAATCCATTCCACACTGACAGCTGCAAAAAAGCGGCGGAAAAAAAACTTCGCCTTCACAATTTCAAACACTTAAAAAAATATTCACGATCCCGTTTTTAAAAAAAGTCTCTTCTGCACGTAAATCCCGGGTTTTGTCCGTCACTGAGGCCGTACAGGAGTCCAGTGAGGTTTATTTACATGAATTAGTCGATTAATCAGACTTTGATCGACGCTGTTTGTTTCGAAAATAATAAATTCTCCCAGTGACCGAGCAACATGTCCGCCTTCCTGTTCAAACTGCTCACAAACTTCAGCCACAACACGCATGCGCACACAGGCGGCACGGACGAGGAACACGTCGATGCGTAGTGCGCATGCGCCCGAGGATTCGCCCAGGGAGACAGTCTGTTACGTCAAAAGTGTGTTTATACTATAAAATTATAAATATCTTAAAATAAAAAAAAGTAGTTAAAAATATTCTTTAATGGGTGTGAACCAAGAATTACGTCTTCTACTAACACTAATACTCACTTATAATAATAATAATAATAATAATAATAATCATCATCATCATCATCATCATCATCATATCCTCATTTTATAATAACTCTCGGTATGAACAGTCTGTTCTGACAGATGTTAAATATTCCCGCGTGCTTATTTTAAGATTTTTTTTAAATCTAGCTTTTTAATGTAAAAAAACATTTAATCAATGGTAAACATTTAAAGCAAACTTTTCTACAATTCAGTCAATTTAATTATATTTAATATAAGTAGTTTTTTTTATCTTAAATTTATGTTTTTTTAATAAAAATTGATTTATTTAACTTTTATAATTTATCCTTTATTCAGTTTCACGCCTTATTTCGCCCCCCAGCGGTGATGATGTTATGTATTGCTGGTTAAACAGGAACTGGGCGTATTTGCGAAAGCCGGTTGTGCGCATGCGCCGGAGGATTCGCCGATGAGAACATACTATTACGTTAAAAGTGTGTTTATTACCATAAAATTATAATAATAAAAAAAGTGGTAAAAATATTTTTTAATGAGGTGAACCAAGATTTACGTCAACTAATACTAATACTTACTACTAATAATAATACTAATTATTATTATTATTATTGATATTCATTTTATAATAAACTCTCGGTATGAACAGTAATGTTCCCGCGTGTTTATTTTAAGATTTTAAAAAGTGGAGCTTTGTGATGTAAAAAAAAATCTTTAAACAATGTTAAACATTTAAAACAAACTTTTTTTTACAGTTTAGTCCATTTAATTATATTTAATGTTCGTGTTTTTTAATCTAAAGTTTTATATTTTATTGACTTTATAAATCCTATTTTTTTTTCAGTTTCAGGCACCCTAGCGGTGATGTTATGTATTGCTGGGTTAAACAGGAACTGGGGCGTATTCGCTAGAGCCGGTTGGGTAGTGCGCATGCGCTAGGAGTTGACCTGAACACGTGGTTGTGTGGTTTACGTCATTCAAATGACTGACAAAATGATTGATTTGTCTAAATTTCTGTGTAAAAGTCCAAATATCCAATAAAAATCTGTGCACGATTTCATTATATTCTATTTTAAATCAGTCTTATTTTAAATTTTGTTTTAACCTGTTAGGTTTTATTATATAACATTCTTCTCATCTGTCTGTCTACCTGTCTGTCTGTCTGTATTTCTAATTCTCAGTTAGTCTATGCTTTTGTCTGTCAGTCAAGCCTTCTTTCTGTCAGTCTCTACTTGTCTCTGTCTCTACCTTTCCTTATGTCTGTGTCTATATGTCTGTCTGCATACCCCCTGTCTGTCTGTCTGTCTGTCTGTGTACCTTCCTGCCTGTGGAAATGACTGTCTGTGTATTCTTGGGCCTTTTTTAATTGTCTATCAGTCTTCTGTTTGTCTATCCTTCATTCTGTCTTCACTCTCTGTCTGTTCGTCTGTCTATAAAAATATAAATTGGTGGGCCGCTCTGGACACACATCTTCACTGCAAGTAACTGCATGATAGATTTGGCCTCATGTTTACAGTCATAGTTAAAATCTACATTTTAGACCTGTTTTAGATGTTCTGCACGTTCTTGAACCAGAATTATCCTGGCGAGTCTATCTATTCTTCTAAGATGATGTTTTACAGTGAGACTGGGGGTTGTTTTACTAGACCACAGAAACCTTCTTTGAGTTTTATACTGATACTTCACGCAAACAAACACCTGCAGATGAACCTGCTTTAGAAAGGCCAGATGTGGGCCAAGATTCTATTGGTATTCCTCAAGGTTGAAATTTGGTTCCTGGTGGTTTTTGGAGCCACTGTTTTTAATGAAGATAGACTTTCAGATTTTTGGTAGACTGGTGGATGGTTCCAGGCATTCTCTGTGTAAGTCTGATATTATTAAAAAGCGTTGGAAGTCTTTATATAGTTGACAGCTGATGTGTGTCTTTTTGGCTCTTTTTGGGGTCTATATATGTGTGTGTGTATATATATATATATATATATATATCTGTGGGGAACATATATTCCTGCAGGACAGATTTATCCGTCACCTTGCTGTAAAAATACCGGACTTCATTTGGAAATGTGATAATGAAGGTTGATAATGTCTTTTGTTACATACAGGAATAAAATGTCATTTTCTTTGTAGTGCAGTGATTTAATGAATGCACAGAATAGGTTCTTTCTACACACAGGATGAATAATATATGTAGTTAGTATTTTCTGAATTTTAGATTTAGTCGTTTTTTGTGGAACTGGAAATTTGGCCCAAATGGCTTTTGGAGTGTTGACGGTTGCCGACCCCTGCGGTAGTGTGTAGTGTTTATTGTATGTGTACTTCAGAAGTGGACCAGGAGTGATAGATCACCTTAACACACACCGATGTACACACACCGAAACACTGATTTAACAGATTCTATCGTGGCCTGAAAACAACAGCGGCCGAATGGACTGCGTCTGACTGCGTGTGACTAAACCACATTGGTCCATTCAGGAACTAACCGACTTATTGTTGTTCTCTACACACGGACGTGTCAGTGTTCCATTGGGACACCACTCCTCTGCGGATTTTGTCCGTTTTATTCGATGTCTGTTGGTTCCGGGACTGTTAAATCAAGTTTTTCTACACTAAGCATTCGGACACACTTGAATACACACATTACATAGTATTAAAGAATAAGAAGGTTTGGACATACTGTTTTTGTTTATTATTAAGATATTTATAGCACCAGAATTAAACATCAATTATCTCGAAAATCGCGCCCTTGTGACGTCATATATCACGAGAAAATATGAACATGGTGAATGCAGAACGCCCGAATTTTATTCATAGCCGACGCTCACACTGTACAGAACAGACGTTATAACCGGTCGGGACGTGCGGAATAACTTAAATACAGTGACGACTTTAAAAATATAAGGTTTAAAAACTCGAGGAACTTTTCCAGGTCCCGTTTGCTGTGAATCAGGCATCACTAGTCGTTCGTGTGTTTTTATTTGAAGCGCAACAGGGTCGTGTAATCGACAGTCGATCGACTCGATGGTGTTTCACAGCGCGTGCAGATGCAGCGTCATTCTGCTCTGATGTTTGAATGAAAGTCGGTGGAACGAGTCCGTGCGCGCGGAGGTTTAAACAGCATTCACACACACACACACACGCCATGCCTGTATTCACCGGTACGTACACTCACACATTGTTCATAGCAAATTTCAATATATTTTACAGTTTCAAAATCTGTCTGTGAGTGTGTGCTAACCGGAAATTAGCATTAGAGCTAGCGGATCTGTGTTAAACTAGCTTCCAGAGCGGTGCGGACGTTTATTTATTAATGTTTTCATTTTATTCACGAATTAATTATTCTTTTTTTAAATAAAACTCAGAACTCAAAATTCACCGATCCGGAAGTGAGAAACGGAATTGTGTACATTGTTAGAGCGCGCGCTCGAGACGTGCATGACTCAGTATGCTAGCTGGCTAATCTCAGCGCATCGTGCTAAAACACGGGAGAGAAATAAAATCTTACATTTTAAGATTTTTCCTGATTAAATTTTATAAACAGTAATAATTAAAGTGAATTAATGTTTTTATATTCAGCAAACTTTACTAATGGTAAAACTGGCTTAGTGGTTTGCGCCCGGTTAGTTAATCCAGCCTGTTAGCGCTCCTGCTAACTTCAACAGCAACACCAGTCACCTGTTATCATCCACTGTTCATCCTACTCCCGACCTGTCTGTCTCTCTCTGTCTGTCTCTCTCTCTCTCTCTCTCTCTCTCTCCACCCGTCTGCCACTCTTTCTGTCTCTCTCTCTCTCCACCCGTCTGCCACTCTTTCTGTCTCTCTCTCTCTCTCTCTCTCTCTCCACCCGTCTGCCACTCTTTCTGTCTCTCTCTCTCCTCTCTCTCATTCCACCTGTCTGCCTCTCTCTCCACCTGTCTGACTCTCTCTCTGTCTCTCTCTCCACTCTCTCCTGACTCGACTCTCTGTCTCTCTCTCTCTCACCTCTCTGCTCACCTGTCTATCTCTCTCTGTCTCTCTCTCTCTCTCTCTCCACCCGTCTGCCACTCTTTCTGTCTCTCTCTCTCTCTCTCTCTCTCTCTCTCTCTCTCTCTCTCTCTCTCTCTCCACCCGTCTGCCACTCTTTCTGTCTCTCTCTCCACCTGTCTGCCACTCTTTCTGTCTCTCTCTCCACCTGTCTGCCTCTCTCTTCACCCGTCTGCCACTCTTTCTGTCTCTCTCTCACCTGTCTGCCTCTCTCTCCACCCGTCTGCCACTCTTTTCTGTCTCTCTCTCCACCTGTCTGCCTCTCTCTTTGTCTTTCTCGCTCCACCTGTCTGTCACTCTGTCTCTCTCCCCACCTGTCTGTCTCTCTTTCTGTCTCTCTCCCCACCTGTCTGTGTCTCTTTCTGTCTCTCTCTCCCCACCTGTCTGTGTTTTCTCATCATTTTCTCTTTCAGATTTCTTTGGTATCTTTTGTTTCGTGTCTTACTGTGATTAATGGTGTGTGTGTGTGTGTGTGTGTGTGTGTGTGTTTAATTAAATTGGGCAGTAATTGTGATCTAATGATTATTTAATTAGTGTGACGGCCTTAAAAATAAACTAAATAAACAGTCTGGAATGTCGGTATTTTTACCGAGAGATAAATGACACGACTGCCATCAGTGCCTTTCTCCCAGCGGTTAAACAGGAAGTGACGAGTTTAACAGGAAGTGACGATAGTGATAAATATAAATGTTCTGTACTATATTCCATTTTAACGGGTGTGTTTGGATAGAAAGGCCATTCATGTGATTAGATAAAGTGGTTGAATCTGCATTAATACTACATCAGCGTGTGTGTGTGTTAACCCCCTGCAGTGAATGTGAAATGGGGTAAGGAGAAGTTTGAGGAGGTGGAGCTGAACACTGAGGAGCCCCCGATGGTGTTTAAAGCTCAGCTCTTTGCGTTGACTGGAGTTCAGCCAGATCGGCAGAAGGTCATGGTTAAGGGAGGAACGCTGAAGGTACGACACACACGCACTGGTATAACACCCCCATAAAGACAGTATGCACTCTAAAGTCTCACTATCTCTCCACCCCCCTTTTACCAGGATGATGAGTGGGGAAACATCAAGATCAAAAATGTAAGTACGACTGAAAAAAACAAAGACCTTTCAGAGATTACCAATGATGGGGGGGGGAATAAACTCAAGGGTGTGTGTGTGTGTGTGTAGGGAATGACGTTCTTGATGATGGGCTCAGTGGATGCGTTGCCGGAGGAGCCGTCTGCACGTCCCATGTTCGTGGAGGACATGACTGAAGAGCAGCTGGCTTCAGCTGTGAGACTTATCTTTTTTATTGCTGATGCTCTTATCATTGCAGATGCTGTTTAATAAAATGAATAATGTGTGTGTGGTGTGTGTGTGTGTGTTCAGATGGAGTTACCGTTGTGGACTAACAAATTTGGGGAACACCTGCTACCTGAATGCAACGGGTGCAGTGTCTCCGCTCAGTGCCTGAACTCAAAACCTCTCTCAAGAAGTGTGTGTGTGCTCATAAGAGTCATTATAGACCCAAAATTTGCAGTGTGTGGAGAAAATTAAGTTGTTTACTTATTTGTGTGTGTGTGTGTGTGTGTGTGTGTGTGCAGGTATTCTGGTGCGTTGAGGTCCTCTGGTGCGAGCGCACCATCTCAGTACATCACAGCAGGTCAGTGTGTTATTTCTCACAATAGAAATGTGGGCGGGGCTTCACACAGTGCTGACAAACTGTTTGGCCAATCAGACACCCAAAATAGGTCAATATTAGAATTGTGTCTGTCTGTGTGTGTGTGTGTGCGTGTCTGTGTGTGTGTGTGTGTGCTGTGTGTGTGTGCGTGTCTGTTGTGTGTGTGTGTGTGTGTGTGTGCGTGTGTGCGTGTGCGTGTGGTGTGTGTGTGTGCTGTTTGTGCTGTGTGTCTGTGCTGTGTGTGCGTGTCTGTGTCTGCGTGTCTGTGCGTGTCGGTGTCTGTGTGTGAGTGGGTGCGTGGTCTATGTGTGTGTGTGTGTTGTGTGTGTGTGTGTGTGGTGTGTAGCTCTGCGTGACCTGTATGAGGCGATGGATAAAACCTCTTCCAGTATTCCCCCAATCATCCTGCTGCAGTTCCTGCACATGGCCTTTCCTCAGTTTGCTGAGCAAGGAGATCAGGGGCAGTACCTACAGCAGGTAAATATACTGCCCCTCGTCCCGGTAAGGGTAGGGATTAGGGTGTGTAGCCTGATCCTTACCCTTTAACCCTGATCACTCATTACTCTACCCACTTATTCTGTCATTTTACCCCCCCTGATTCCAACATCTTAGCTCTGTTCCCACTGATCCCATCACTTTACTGAACACACTACCCCCTGATCTCAACACTTATCTGTGTTTTCAGGATGCCAACGAGTGCTGGGTTCAGTTAATGCGGGTTCTCCAGCAGAAATTAGAACCACAGGAATCTGAAACCCCCATGGAGGTGAGTCACATTAATAATAATCTTTCTTTAAATTAGATCAACAGCAGGAAGTGCCCTGAAATATCTCTCTCTTCTAAAAACGTTCCTGATTTGCAGATAAATGTTGGTGAGGGCGGAGCCGCAGCTTTATCCACAAAGAAGAACTTTGTTGACCAGTTTTTCGGAGTGGAGTTTAACACTACGTATCCTTACAGATCTGTGACGCTCATTCCCATTTACAGCGTTTAAAATGTTCATTAGCTGTGTGTGTGTGTGTGTGTATTCGTGCCTCTTTAACTCACCCACATACAGAATGAAGTGCACAGAGTCTGAGGACGAGGAACCCATTAAAGGTACAGAGAGCCACCTGCAGCTCAGCTGCTTCATTAACCAGGAGGTCAAATATCTGGCAACTGGCATCAGATTGGTGAGTAATAAAAGTAGGAGTTAGTAGTATTGCCCCTTTAAATCACTAATCATTAGTACATCGTTTCTATAGTAACACTATCATCATAACGTTATTTTTTTCTTTCCTAATCCAGAGACTACAAGAAGAATTAACCAAATTTTCACCATCTCTGCAGAGAGACGCTCTTTATACGAAAACGGTACGAAACAATAGAAAGCCGTATGTATGGATTTATTGATTTATTTGTGGGTCCTGCTTTTTGTGATAAATATGATTGTGTGTGTGTTTCAGTCTAAAATCAATCGTCTCCCAGCGTACCTGACTGTGCAGATGGTTCGCTTTTTCTACAAAGAGAAGGAGTCTGTTAACGCCAAGGTCCTTAAGGTAGGATTACTGTGCATAACCTCGGGTCCTGGTGGTCCTTCAGTTCCTCCTAACTGAGAAGACACACAACCGGCATCTTCCGGGTTCAGAGCTGGAACAACATTTAAAGCTGAAATATTATGTAGTACAGTTGGACCTGGCATTAAGCTGTACATAAGAAATAAACGGGTTATTGGAGCGTCTGCTGTTTCTGTGTGCAGGACGTGAAGTTCCCCCTTATGCTGGATGTGTATGAGTTATGCACCGCTGAGCTGCAGGAAAAAATGGTGCCCACGAGGTCCAAGTTTAAGGAGATGGAGGACAGAAAGCTGGAGAAACAGCAGCAGAAGGTAAGATTTCACACCCTTCACCCATCTCCTCTCTCTCTCTCTCTCTCTCTCTCTGTGTGTGTGTGTACTCTTATCACCAGTTACCATTCTTCTCCTTCCTGTTTCACAGAACAATAAGAAGATTGAGGCTCCTAAAGAAGTGAAATACGAGGCCTTTTCCTTTTCTGATGGTGTGTTTTGTATAGAAATGCTTTTTTGTGCAAGTTTATGAAATCATGGTGAGATCATTGAGCTGATGTCTCATTGCTGTGCAGATCTGGGCTCCAATAGTAGCGGTTACTACGACCTGCAGGCTGTTCTGACGCATCAGGGCCGTTCGAGCTCCTCTGGCCATTATGTTGCGTGGGTCAAAAGGAAAGAAGGTGAGGAAAGTCGTTACACTCTTTACAAATCTAACCAATCAGGTCACAGTTATTGCCTGAAACAGCCCTTATATCCAGTCAGTCCACAGTTCCTGCCCTCAGTAAAGTAGCAGTGTTTATTACAAACCAGTGATACCTTAAACTAGTATAATGAGGTATATGAATGATTATAACTACACCAGTGAAGAATATTTTCCTTTCTCGTAACTCTTCTAGATGAATGGGTGAAGTTTGATGATGATAAGGTGAGCGTGGTCACACCAGAGGACATCCTGAAGCTGTCTGGAGGGGGAGACTGGCACATTGCCTATGTTCTGGTTTACGGGCCGCGGCGTCTGGAAATCATGGAGGAACAGGAACAATAACACACACACACACACACACACACACGAGATCATGCTTTCTTTACCGCTATTTCTGAGCACTGTCTGCGTAAAGATGTGCAATAAAACCCTGGTGTCTTTCAAACCCCTTCTCATGTCCCACATGTCCTAGTCTGTCTGCAGGAGCAGCCGCTGCTCACTCCGCCCCAAAGACAGCTAGGATGCCTTACTGTTGTTAATGTTTTCTTCTCCGGTATCACATTTAGTCTGCAGATCAGTGTGTGTGAGCGGAAGATGAGGAGAAGTAGACTAAAGTGTGTTTTGTATGTTTTGTATTATTGTTTTGTTTATCTTTAGAGGTCTCTCGGGTGACGCCGCCGCCACACATTAACACTTAATTCCAACTTAGCTGTTTTAATAAACACGTTAAAAAACGACCTGCTAGCAAAAATGGCTACATTTTTTATATCTAATCAATTTTAGCAGGATGTCTGATTATCTGGATTGGACAATTTAGTAAAATAAAATTTTCTTCTGAGCAAATTTCTCAATGAAACTACAATCACGTATCTTTTAAAGAAAAAACCCCACGTTTGGCATTAACATTGGATTAATCTCAGTTACCTTTTAAAGCAAAGGATAGTTAAGGGCCTTGCTTTTGATCACCTTACACACTGGGCTACCACTCATTTTCGTTAGAGGGTTTAATGGTCAGACTCGGTGATGACTGACGGGTTTGGTCACAGGAGCAAGAAACATGCACTTTACAGTGTTAAAGAAAAAAAACAAGAGTGTTTGACGCCTGACTGGTTATACCGTCAGAATCACACCAGAGGTTCTGGCTCAGGTGATGCTATTGATCAGCGGCTCCCAACCTTTTTTTTTTTTACCCGAGAACCCCACAAAAAATGAGCCTTTACATTTAATATTTTCACTCTTGGTATTTTCAGTATTTCCTGCACTGCGACCCGAATTGGTGGCTCCTCCTCACCTGCAGGGTCCAGTATGTCTGAGTCTTTACCATCAGCTGCTGAAGGAGAATCAGTGACACTCACTCGTTTTTATGGAGGACGAATTACAAATCTGTCCATTTTTTGGCCAATCAGGGGTTCATGGATAAAATCAGAGATTGCAGTATAATCATTCTCCTTAAAGCTCCTCACTGATCAACACACTTCAAAATATGACGTGACCCCCATTGAGCTCACTGAGGACCCCTTGTGGGGAACCGCTGCCTTAGATTTTTTAATGGAAAAGCCAAATTTCCAACATCTTAAGATGAATTTCTTTCTTGGTGGTCTGTGTAGCAGCTCGGTGGATCTCAGACTTTAGCTCTACATTCATCCACTGCTCTTAATGTGGTGACTGAAACGTACCTGAGACTCTTCTAAAGGGTGCCATTTCCTCAGAATTACTGTCGGATGTCCTGTACTGCTTTTATCATTAATTTACACAAACCCAAAAAATACAAACTGTTTTGTATTAAGTTAAAAACATAACCATTGATTTACACACTGAAGATTTTAACCAAAGGAACTCGGCACTGTTTCCTGCTCATGTGTTCCACCAGTGACACGTCTCTGTTTAAATTATTGACTGCTGGCTTTTTGTAACTTTCTGTGACTCAAACACAATAAACGGCTGCAGACGGTATCGGACTGTGCTACTGAAACACAACTGGAATTTATTTGCAAAAAAAAAAAAATCAACTATGTACAAAAGCTCACATGAAAACGATGGGAATGAAATTAAAATAACTGTCAGACTTATGAAATCTGTTAAACACGGCCTACACAATAACGAGGAGTGTTTAGCTTCAGCCCCGCGATGACTGGCTTCATGCTAAACGATTAGCGTTCATGTTTCACTGAAGCTCTGGGCAATGCTAAGGAAGCCGGCGGTGTTTAGCGCCATGACCAGGCTCTCCATGGTTGCCTGGGCATCCTCTCGATCCTGCCAGGACACCAGCATCATTTTAGCCTGAAGCTCCACATCGTCGCTGTCCGCTTCAATCTCACGGATTTCCGCCTCCTTTACGTCCAGGTGCGGCGCCAGTGTCTTCCACTGCGTCCCCAGCTTTTTGGCTATTTCGTCCATCTGACTGTTCGTCACTGGTTTGCTCTGAATACTGGGACCTGGAGACAAGGACAAACAATAACGCGTTTCTGATCAGGAGAAAAAAAAAGGGTTTATTAACAATATCAAAAACATGAACAAATAAATATCAGAGTATTTCCCCTCAACGTATAGAGACCAAAATAACAGCAAAGTTACAAATGGAGTGATTTTATTGATCTAAAATAAAGTAATATTTATGAGCAACTACATGCTAATATAAGGATTTGTATCATATTATACATACAGTTTTTTTTAACCTAATTAAATAAATATATTTTTAATAGATTTGATTTCCAGATTTTATGAGCTGAAGCCCAAATAAACTTTTATAATAACACTAAACATTTAAAAAAATTGTCATTTATTAACAAAAAATATTTACAAAAGCTCTCTGAGCTGGAGAAGACCACGCCCACTAGAGGACGGAGGGATGGAGCAGAAGGACGAGTGGAACTGAATCCTGATCTCCCGTCATTGGTCTGTGTGAAGCTATGGAGTGTGTGTGAGCTTACTGTCATTGCTCTCCTTCAGAAGATTGTCTCCATTCTCGTCCTCCTCCTCTCCTGTCTTTATCTCCTCAGAAGGCAAATCCTTCTGTTAGGGAAACACACAAAAAAACAAGTGTGTGTGTGTGTGTACGGGTTTATATACATCCTGGTGGGGACCAAAATTGAGGTCAAGATGAGAAGAAAAGTCTCCAAATCACACAGGATGGAGATTTACTGAGAAAGTAATAATGCAGAAAGTTTCTGGATAGGATTAGAGTTAGGGGATTAGAGGATAGAGTTAGGGGATTAGAGGATAGGGTTAGAGGATAGGGGATTAGAGGATAGGGTTAGTAGGGATTAGAGGATAGGAGGATAGGGTTAGGGGATTAGGGATTAGGGTTAGGGGATTAGAGGATTATAGGGATAGGGGGGGATTAAGGGATTAGAGGATAGGGTTAAGGGATTAGAGGATAGGGGATTAGGAGATTAGAGGATAGGGTTAAGGGGATTAGGGATTAGGGTTAGGGGATTAGGGATAGGGATTTAGAGGATTAGAGGATAGGGTTAAGGGATTAGAGGATAGGGGATTAGAGGATAGGGTTAGGGGATTAGGAGGGATTAGAGGATAGGGTTAGGGGATAGGAGGATAGGGTTAGGGGATTTAGAGGATTAGAGGATTAGGTTAGGGGATTAGAGGGATTAGGGGATTAGAGGATAGGGGATTAGGGATAGGGGATTAGAGGATTAGAGGATAGGGTTTAGAGGATAGGGTTAGAGGATAGAGGATAGGGTTAGGGGATTAGGGTATTAGGGATTAGGGTTAGGGATTAGGGGATTAGGGAGGGTTAGAGGGGATTAGGGATTAGGGGGTTAATTAGGGGATTAGAGGATAGGGGATTAGAGGATAGGGATTAGAGGATTAGAGGATAGGGGATTAGGATTAGAGGATCGAGAGGTTAAGGGAGTAGAGATGAGGATAGGGTTAGGGGATTTAGGTATTAGGGTTAGGGATTAGAGGATAGAGGATAGGGTTAGGGGATTAGGGTATTAGGGTTAGGGGATTAGAGGATAGGGTTAGAGGATAGGGTTAAGGGATTAGAGGATAGGGGATTAGAGGATAGGGTTAGGGGGGGATTAGGGATTAGAGGATAGGGTTAGGGGATAGGGTTAGGGGATTAGAGGATTAGGGGATTAGGAGGATTAGAGGATAGGGGATAGGGATTAGGATTAGAGGATAGGGTTAGGGTTAGAGGATAGGGGAGGGTGGGGATTAGGGGATTAGAGGATAGGGTTAGGGGATTAGAGGATAGAGGGATAGGGTTAGGGGATTAGGGTATTAGGGATAGGGTTAGGGGATAGGGGGGGATTAGAGGATGGGAGGATAGGGTTAGGGGAGGGTTAGGGTTAGAGGATAGGAGGATAGGGTTAGGGGATTAGGAGGATTAGAGGATAGGGGATTAGGATTAGAGGATAGGGTTAGGGGATTAGGGGGATAGGGATTAGAGGGATAGGAGGATAGGGGATTAGGAGGATTAGGAGGATTAGAGGATAGGGGATAGGATAGAGGATTAGGGGGATAGGGATAGAGGATAGAGGATAGGGATTAGGGGATTAGGATTAGGGGATTAGGGGATTAGGGGATAGAGGATTAGGGTTAGGGGATAGGGATTAGAGGATAGGTTAGGATTAGAGATAGGGTTAGGGGATAGGGGTTAAGGATTAGGAGGATAGGGTTAGGGGATAGGGGATAGGGATAGGGGATTAGGATTAGAGGATAGGGTTAGAGGATAGGGGTTAGGGGATTAGGGATTAGAGGATAGGGGATTAGGGGATAGGAGGATAGGGTTAGGGGATTGGAGGATAGGGGATTAGGATTAGGGGATTAGAGGATAGGGGGTTAGGGGATAGAGGATAGAGGATAGGGTTAGGGGATAGGAGGATAGGTTAGGGTTAGGGGATTAGAGGATAGGGGATTAGGGATTAGAGGATAGGGATTAGAGGATAGGGGGGGATAGGAGGATAGGGTTAGGGGATTAGAGGATAGGATAGGGGATTAGGATTAGAGGATAGGGTTAGAGGATAGGGGGGATTAGGATAGGGTTAGAGGATAGGGGATTAGATTAGGGAGGTTAGGGGATAGAGGGGGATAGGGTTAGGGGGGAGGTTAGGATTAGGATTAGGGAGGGGATTAGGGTTAGGGGATAGGGTTAGAGGATAGGGGATTAGGATTAGAGGATAGGGGTTAGAGGATAGGGGATTAGGATTAGGAGGATAGAGGTTAGGGGATTAGAGGATTAGAGGATAGGGTTAGGGGAGATAGGGATAGGATTAGGGTTAGGGGATAGAGGATAGGAGGATAGGGTTAGGGGATAGGAGGATAGGGGTTAGGGGAGGGTTAGAGGATAGGGGATTAGGATTAGAGGATAGGGGATTAGAGGATAGGGGATTAGGATTAGAGGATAGGGGATTAGGATTAGAGGATAGGGTTTAGGGTTAGAGGATAGGGGATTAGGGATTAGAGGATAGGGGATAGGGTTAGAGGATAGGGGATTAGAGGATTAGAGGATTAGGATAGGGTTAGGGGATTAGAGGATAGGGTTAGGGGATTAGAGGATAGGGTTAGGGGAGATTAGGAGGATAGGGTTAGGGGATTAGAGGATAGGGTTAGGGGATTAGAGGATAGGGGATTAGGGGATTAGAGGATAGGGGATTAGGATTAGAGGATAGGGGATTAGAGGATAGGGGATTAGGATTAGAGGATTAGGGTTAGGGAGGGATTAGGGATTAGAGGATAGGGTTAGAGGATTAGGGTTAGTAGAAAGAGAATTAAAAATTGTGTGTGAGACCTACAGGCAGCTCCTTGGCCAGTTTGATCACCATGTTCTCCAGATAATCCTCCAGACTCTTAAACTGCTGATTGGTGGGCTGGAAGAAGTGCGGACTGCGGCGTGAGAGGAGACGGAGAGCCCGCCAGCCGTAATTGGAGTTCTTCACCACCCTAAGCACACACACACACGCCTGCTCTGATAAACCTGTCCCGAGTCAGTGGTGCTTACAGTAATACAGATAATCACTGGCACTCATCCGTTTATTTTATTTCAAAAAGGAAAACAGGAAAGACAGAATTTTGGCTTGGATGGAAAAGAACCACAGAAGAAAGAAACGTAACGAGAACTGGGCAGGAAGTATGTGTAAGACAGGAACTGAGGAAGAGACAGCTGCACAAAAGAGTCAGGAAGTAAGAGACAGTTGGACAGGAAGTAAAAAAGCTAGACAGGAAGGAAGAGAGTCAGACAGGAAAGTAAAGTTGCTGGGCAAGAAGACAGGAACTTATTAAAGTCAGTCAGGAAGTAAAAAAGAAAGCCAGACAGGAAGTATGTGTAGGACAGGAACTAAGGAAGAGACAATTAGACAAAAGAGTCAGGACAGTTGAACAGGAAGTAAGAAAGCTTGACAGGAAGGAAGATAGTCGGACAGAAGGTAAACGGAAGACAGACAGGAAGTGCTGGACGTGTAGCAAACTTAATTATATAATGTAGTCCTGCTAAGATTTTTATTTTTTTATTATTAATAATCTTAAAAATACTCGTTATTTATAAAATGCGTAAGAATTGGGTCACGTCCACATGACTGAAGTGCAGGACGGAGTGAGTGTGGACATACTTGTACTGATCCTCCACCATGTTGGCTGGGTCAGCCTGCTCAATGGCCTCCTCGAAAAACTCCTCCAGGGATGGCATGAACTCCCTTCAGTCACACACACACACACACACTTAACCGGTTACAGGTGATTTAAGGAGTTTTATTACTTTAAAATACACACACACACACACAGGAAAGAGTATAAACGTGAACAAACACCTGCTGTCGGACTTGCAGGCCTCCATGTTGTCAGGATTGAGGTTCCAGAGTCGAGTCAGTTCCTCACTGAGATCAGGAACACGTGTGGGTTTAATCGACATTTTAAAAAAAACAAAAACGGGACATTTTTTCCTAACCGTTATATGTAAAGTTTGCAGAAAGACAGACTTCAGTTCTTACTTGCCCATTAGGAGTTTGCGCTCTGGACCTTTACCCAGGAAGTCCTCGGGTGCTGCTCGCTTCCTGCTGGGACGCAGGGGTTTCGTTTCTGTGGTTCTGATGGAGAAAGAGAGGCTTTAGACTGTGCTGTGTCCATGTTTGTCCTGAAGACGAGCTTTGAGATGTCCCACCATGTTGAGAAATGACAGTGAGACGATGTATCCTGCTCCAATACTCTACCTTTCTTTGACGAAGCTTGGACATCCCTCGTTCTTCCAGGCATTCCAGTTCTCCTCGGTGTTCAGAATGTGCTGTCGGATTAGCATCACATCAGATTTACTAAAGATTCCGAGCTGTAAGGCTGTACTGGTCTCTTTAAACAGTGACAGTGAGGGACATCTTACCTCCACCATGACAGCAAACCTCCCACCATCAGGCGGAGTTTCTCTCAGTAACTTCACAGAAAATAAACACATTAACACACTTCATTAAAGGAACGATGGAACACCCTGTCTGTTCTAAAGACAAAGCCAGAGAAAGAAAGAAACAGACAAAAGGGAGGAAAGGACGAGATGAAGCCAGACAGAAACAAAAAAAAATGACAGGAAGGAGAAGACAAAACCAGGCAGGAAGGGGAAGTAAGATAGACAGGAAGGAAAAAAGAGCCAGACAGGAGGAGACAGGAAGAGGGAGGAGACAGACAGAGAAAGTGGAAAGACCTGTACAGGAACAGGAGAGTAAATAAAGTCCAACAGGAAGTGGGGAGAGACACAAAAGGAAGTGGGAAGGAGCTACACAGGAAGAAGCAGAGAGACAAACAGGAAGCAAAGGACCCACACACGTATCTGTACATATTATACAGTAATGTTTACAACCTGGTAGACATGTTTTGTGGTCTCCTCAATCCAGGACGTCTGATCATCATTGAGGACACAATTGGAGCTGAGACAAAGCAAGAGAGAAAGAGACAGAGAGAGTAAGAGAGAAAGAGACAGAGAGAGAGAGAGACCGAGAGAGAATCCGAGAGAGTAAGAGAGAGAGAGAGACAGAGAGAGTAAGAGAGAGAGAGAGACAGAGAGAGTAAGAGAGAAAGAGACAGAGAGAGAGATTGAGACAGAGAATATTTTCACCAGAAAGTGCATGGCTGACCATGCGTAACATTTCTTCTAGCAGGTCATGTGACTGGGGTCTGTTGGTGTACTCGGTTTCTCACCTTTTAAACTTGACCTGCCCCTTAAGGTACTGGAACAGTATAAGGTACTGCAGCAGGATGTGACGCCTGAAGTTACCGTCACTAAGCTGCAGATCCATTAGCTGTGCGGGCACAAGGGCACACGGGCACACACACACACACACACACACACACACAGTCGATTAGTTTCAGTATTATTATTGATTATTTACCCTTTGCCCCTGATTTCACTACTTTATTTGTTACCTTCTCACTGGTGAGGAATTTAGCGAAATAAACGTGCTCCCCTCCAGCGGTTTGCATCTCCTCACGCTTCCTTCTGGATGCCTGGGTGTCATCCAGCTTAAAGCTCTTAAACACGGCCAACGTCTCGTCTGAGTACTAACGGGACAGAGGAGTGCTGGATTAACACCAAACACAATACAGACCAACACTTTCAGATCCTGAAAAGAGACTGGAATGGAGTGAAAGCCAGAGGAGAACCAGCCAGGAAAGACACAGAATACAGAGAACCAGACAGGAACAAAAGGAGAGAGAGAGAGAGAGATCATCACCTTAACAAAGGTGATCCAGGAGAACTTATCATAGCACTGCAAGGGGTTCCTGAAGTAATCCTGCAGTGTCCAGAACTTCCTGTACAGGTTGTAGTCTATTGGGATGGAGCTAAAGACACACAAATTAGTGTGGACGAAAATGAGAAGAAAAAAAAAAAGGAGAAAAGTTGTGAAGATGTGTTTATTACCATGGAGCAGGTTTCTCTTCATCTCCCATTTCACCTTCCTCCAGCCCGTCCTCTTTAAACTCAGAGCTCTGGAGGACCATCACCATGTGCTTCTGGTTAATATTACATTTGACACCAGGATAATAAACCCATGCCTGTGTGTGTGTGTGTGTGTGTGTGTGTGTGTGTACCTGCTTTCCCAGTGTACTTTCCTGCTCGTTCTTGTTAAAAACTGTGATGTTCTCCAGGTTAAATTGACTTTGAAGGTTTAGACCTGTAGCAGGATTAAACATGCCATGAAGAAGAGATGATTTAATGCTCTGAATATTGAAAAACTTCTAACAGGTATCTAAGAGGAATCTGAAGGTACGGTGGAGGGGAAGTGGTGGCTCATGGTTAAGGTGTTGGATTACTAACCCGAAGGTTGTGGGTTTGATTCCCAGCTCCACCAAGCCACCACTGTTGAGCCCCTGAGCAAGGGCCCTTAACCCCCAATTGCTCAGTTGTATAACAAGGGATATTGTAAGTCGCTCTGGATAAGAGCGTCTGCCAAATACTGTTAATGTCACTGTAAATGTAGGTTCAGGTGGAGGTTCAGGTCAGGTTGGAAGGTGAATCTTACAGAAACTTTCTCCCTGAAATTAAAGATCCGGTTCACTTTAATTCTTGATTGTTCCCGCATTATAATGCTACCACCATCACGCTTCACTCAAACACTCGAGTCTCATCATCATCACCATCATCATCATCACCTACCATCTGAGCTGTGGAACATCTGAATGGGTGGAAAACGAAGCCGTTACCTGATTTCTCTGACAGCGGAAAGAGACGAGCGAGGAAAAGCTGAATCCTTCCGCAGAACACCGTATTCTGAGACTTGGACAATCTGCGCAGGAGATCTGAGTGAAGAGACACACACACTTCACACACACTGTATGTAACAGCACATCTGTAGCAGTTGAAAGTGTTGTTTAACATTCAACTCTCACCGTTACACATCCTCAACAAGTAGTTCTTCCCTGCTGAGTAGAAGGAGCTCTGCACACACAGAAACCAACAAACCGCACTGGTTAACACACACACACACACACACACACACACACACACACACACACACACACACAAACACACGGATTAGCATATGGAGGAACTGACGGATTTCCAGGTGGAGACGTTCTCCTCTACAAACGAGAATATTCGGTCACACTGATCCAGAGGGAGACAGTCGAGAACGTCGCCGAGCAACAGGAACGGAGGAGTGCTGGCTGAGCAGATACCTACACACACACACACACACACACACACATTATTATAAGACTAGATGGAGAATTCATCACAGCTCATTGGAATCATGTGGCAGTAGAGGTGTGACGGGATCGGGGACACACAGAGACACTATGAAAAATGAATAGCGTTTGTCTCCGCTAACACCGTCTGCATCGCTATTGTAACAGACACAGCGTGTTATATGGATATATATATATATATATATATATATATATATATATATATATATATATATATATACATATATATATACACTGTATATATATATATATATATATATCAAAAGCTTCACACACACACAATAAACCCCAACACACAGACTGGACTCTGTGTAGTGTGTGTCGCTCGTTTGCTCAGCCGGTGAGACGCAGTGCTGTGAGAAACCGGGAAACTAATCAGGAACCGGGCTGCACTTTTCCAGAACCTGCCCCAGAACCCGGCTGGTCTCAAGTGGGAACTGATAAAGTCGGTAGGCGGAGCTTCAACTACAGAATGCAGTTTGAGGTGTGTTATTTTTAAAAGCTGACGGAGTAAAAACACCACCCGAGGATGAGGAGAGAAGAGGGACTGAGGAGACAAACGCTCTGGATTAGAACGAGTGCAGGTGGAAAAGCGGTGACAGTTCAGAGTGTTGTTCTCCCTCACCCTCAGTGACGCCGCTGATACTGATGGAAATGAGAGAGAGATGATCCTCCACATCCTGGTGCTTCACCTAAAACACAGACAAAGGATAAACATTCTTTAGTGTGTGTAGCGGGACGGACAAAATATAGAGAGAAAAACCAAGACGAAGCTCACAATCTGTTCCTCCAGAAGGCCACGCAGTGACAGATCCAGAACGCTCTTCTTCTCCGTCTCACTGCGGGGAAAGTCCTGTGGTTAGTGAGGTGGACAAACAGCATGGAGACTACAGGATGGAGTGTTTGGTCTGAGAAACGGACGGAATTAATCCATCATCAACAACTATTTTATCAATTAGAATTAATGAATGGATTTTCATCAGCATTTTAGCGTGTGTGTGTGTGTGCGTGTGTGTGTGTGTAATTACTGTTAAAGCATAATCAACCCACGCATTACAATCAGTGACTTATTTACAAGGTTGGCCAATTACAGTAAAGCCCCGCCCACAACAAACGTGTCACCGAAACGCACTACCTTGATTCTACTAACGGACGGACGGAATATGAAAACTGTCTGAAATGTCCATGTCCACCGCAACGTTTCCTCTCCACGACTCCGGTTTAATGTGTGTATAAACTCCCACCGACTGCTGACTAAACAGGAGGGTTTTGCTTTTACGCTTAATAAAATGACGGTCTGTGATTTTGGTGATTTACCGACTAATAAACCCTTAAATAATCATGTGTTTCTGTGTAATTGTGTGTAATTAAATGCACAATTTGGGTAAAAATCCTTTAGATTGTGTTGATTGTAAGATTTTGTCCGGTTGTTGTACGAGAAGCTTGAGGATGTTCATTATTATTGGTCTGTTTACTGACGGTGGTGTTTTTGTTGCTTTTGATTGGTTCCTGTGATATTCGCAGCCAATCCCGTCGGTCTGCACTGACAGCGTTTATGTTCACTGCACTAATAAAACTAAAAGGAAATAAACTCACCCTGTGTGTGTGTGTGTGTGTGTGTGTGTGTGTGTGTGTGTGTGTGTGTGTGTGTGTGAGAGAGAGATTCGTTTCCCCTGATGATCTTCACCAAAGTTGCGTTAAACTATTTAACACAGCGTGAATTGTGTTACTGCAATTAAAACTTAACAACAAAATACCTAAAAATCACACAGTTTTTGAAGGGAACCTGCTGTAAAGTCAGTGAATTAAACACACACACACACACACACACACACACACACACACACACACACCTCCCTGGAGGAACTGAATGGAGAATTAAGTGTGGAAATAAACTCACTGTGTTACAGGTATAAAGTGTCTGATTTTGGATTAACGCTCTAGTTCTTTGGTTCGGTTCTCCGTCTCTCGGAGTTCAGTGTCCACTTACTTTCCAGTGAACTGAGTGAAGGTGTTGATCAGCGGTTTGCAGCTCCGGGAGTCCAGTGCCGTCCGAGTCGCAGCCTAAAAACCAACAAACACCAGAAAATTCATTCATTCATTCATTCATTCAAACTTCAGAACCTGTTACAGGTGTTTGAGTGAAAACCCACAGAAACAAACCGAAACCCTGCACTAACGACACTCGAACAGGGACGGGGTGGTGCAGTGGTGAAGGTGTCTAGTGGGAACATTGTGGGTTCGATTCCTGTTGGACCCCTGGGTAAGGCCCCTAACCGCTTAATTGTTCAGACGTATAAAAAAAGAGACAAATGTACGTCACTCTGGATAAAAACGTCTGCTAAACACTATAAATGCAAATATAATGGGATAAAAAAAGATTAAATAATTTATTAAAATCGGACTTTAATTTTTCTATAAAGTTACAGAATTTTAGCTCATGATTTTGCCAAGAGCGGAAACATAAATAAAGATAATAAATGAATAATACAGCAAATCTACTCCAAACGTTGAGCATTAATATAAAATCACTTTTTAAATAAAAACAGGTTGTTTTTTTTTAACTTTACCGTGAATTTATCCTTCGCTTCTATCGAGTTAAACACCGCCGGCGCCATCTTGCTTCTTGCTCGCCACTGCTGCGCGTCGTTATTTTACTTCCGGTTTATTGTTTTCACTTCCGTGTTAGGTTTCCGGTTAAAAATAATAAAAACTGAATGAAATGTGGTCAGTCGGTCAGCAGAGGGCGACGAAGAGCTAATAAATGTGTAATTCAGTCAAATCATTAGACAAGAGACATTTTTTCATTAATATTAAATCAAATCAAAGTAAATTAAACATTATTTAAATAATTAAAATTGCATTTATTCTAATAAAGGTGATGTTTTTCAGCAGGACCAATAATCTAAAAACTGAAAGCAAAATTATACAAAGATGAAAGGCGCCTATAGGAACAGTATGTCTGAAGGAGAGTCTTCTTTTAAAGCAAAACACAGTGTTTTCTTATTTATAATTATAAATCATTAAAAATGATGATTATTAGTTATTATTATTAAAAGTTACTCTTCAGTGCCAGTGGAATTTGAGCGTCAGTTCCTTCCTCAGGCTGTGTTGTTGGTATTGTTAGTCTTAGTTCTGGTAGCTCAGTGCTTCACCTGCTGGACTGATGATTAGGTGGTCATGGGTTCAAACTTCAGCACCATCACACTGCTGCTCACCTGCTCAGGTGGATGAATGAGATGAACGTGAGTCGCTCTGGATGGAAGACGACTGATTACCACCAGAAATCTGAATTTACAGCATATAAAATCCAAAATATTCAGAAATTTAAAGAAAATTTATATCTAAACAAAAATAAACTTCAGTTGGTCATCAACTGTATAATACACAAAAAATAACATACCAGAGTGACTATAGTGTGTGTGTGTGTGTGTGTGTGTGTGTGTGTGTGTGTGCGTGGAATGTGGAGGCTGTGTGATGGAGAATGATGTTTGATGGTGTGTGATGGAGAATGATGATGTTTGAAGGTGTGTGATGGAGAATGATGATGTTTGATGGTGTGTGATGGAGAATGATGATGTTTGATGGTGTGTGATGGAGAGATTCATAATGTTTGATGGTGTGTGATGGAGAATGATGATGTTTGAAAGTGTGTGATGGAGAATGATGATGTTTGAAGGTGTGTGATGGAGAATGATGATGTTTGGAGGTGTGTGATGGAGAATGATGATGTTTGAAGGTGTGTGATGGAGATTCATGAATGTTTGAAGGTGTGTTGATGGTTTGATGGAGAATGATGATGTTTGAAGGTGTGTGATGGAGAATGATGATGTTTGATGGTGTGTGATGGAGAATGATGATGTTTGAAGGTGTGTGATGGAGATTCATGTTTGAATGTTTGGAGAAGGTGATGTGATGGAGAATGATGATGTTTGATGAAGGGTGTGTGATGGAGAATGATGATGTTTGAATGTTTGGTGGAGTGTGTGATGGAGAATGATGATGTTTGGAAGTGTTGAAGTGTGTGATGGAGAATGATGATGTTTGGAAGTGTGTGATGGACAATGATGATGTTTGATGTTTACATTTATAACATTTAGCAGACACTCTTGTCCAGAGCGACGTACAAGAAGTGCTTTGAGTCACATCAATAAACAGCTCAATACTGATATAATAGTTCACAAAAAGGTATTTAAGAAAGAGATGAGTTTTCAAACGCCTCTTGAAGATAGCTAGTGACTCTGCTGATGTTCTGACATTGATGGGAAGTTCGTTCCACCATCTTGGTGCCAGAACAGAGAAAAGTCTTGAGGCAGACCTACCTCGTGTCCTAGGGGATGGTGGAACAAGCCGAGCAGTACCTGTGGATCTGAGGACGACGGTGGCGGTTGTGGTGCGTGTGTGAGGAGTGATAAGTGTTTGTAGGTAGGAGGGTGCAGCTCCGTTTCTGGCTTTGTAGGCAAGCATCAGTGTTTTGAATCTGATGCGTGCAGCTACTGGGAGCCAATGGAGGAGCGCAGCAGTGGAGTGGTGTGTGAAAAACTTTGGTAGGTTAAAAAAACAACATGTGCAGCTGCATTCTGAATCATCTGTAGAGGGGCGAACTGCACTCTCAGAGGTAGGCCAGCCAGGAGCGAGTTGCAGTAGTCTAGTTTAGAAATTACAAGAGACTGCACAAGCAGCTGGGTGGCCTGAGTGGTTAAGAAAGGTCGAACCCTCCGGATGTTATGCAGGATGCAGGATAAACCTAGAGGAACGTGTTATGTTGGCAACATGTAAGGAAAAGGATAATTGATTGTCCATAGTTACCCCAAGGTTGCGAGCACTGGTTGAAGGGAAGATCTGTGAATTGTCCAGGGTGATTGCGAGATCCTGGCATGGAGATAAATCAGCTGGGATAAAAAGTAGTTCAGTTTTGCAAGGGTTGAGTTTCAGCTGGTGAGCAGCCATCCATGATGAAAGGTCTGCTAGGCAGTTTGAAATCCTTGCAGAAAACCGTGTGGTGTCTGATGGAGGAAAAGAAAAGGCAAGTTGAGTGTCATCAGCATAACAATGGTATGTGAACCCGTGTGAAGAAATAAACTTTGCCAAGTGAGTGAGTATAGAGGGAGAAAAGAAGAGGACCAAGTACTGAGCCTTGTGGGACACCGGTGGAAAGTCTGCGTGGGGCAGATGTTGTACCTCTCCATGTTACCTGATATGAACGCCCTTCTGAAAGTAGGAAGCAAACCACTGCCATGCTGTTCCACAAATGCTGAGACTGCTGAGAGTGGACAGCAGGATCTTGTGGTTGACAGTGTCGAATGCAGCTGAAAGGTCGATGATGTGTGATGGAAAATGATGATGTTTGAAGGTGTGTGATGGAGAATGATGATGTTTGAAGGTGTTGTGATGGAAAATGATGACGTTTTAAGGTGTGTGATGGAGAATGATGTTTATGGTGTGTGATGGAGAATGATGTTTGAAGGTGTGTGATGGAGAATGATGTTTGAAGGTGTTTGATGGAGAATGATGATGTTTTAAGGTGTGTGATGGGAGAATGATGACGTTTTTTAAGGTGTGTGATGGAGAATGATGATGTTTTTAAGGTGTGTGATGGAGAATGGAGAATGATGTTTTAAGGTGTGTGATGGAGAATGATGATGTTTGAAGGTGTGTGATGGAGAATGATGACGTTTTAAGGTGTGTGATGGAGAATGATGTTTGAAGGTGGGGAATGATGTTTGATCGTATCTGATGGAGAATGATGATGTTTATAGTGTTTGACGGAGAATGATGTTTATGGTGTGTGATGGAGAATGATGTTTGAAGGTGTGTGATGGAGAATGATGTTTGTAGGTGTGTGATGGAGAATGATGTTTGAAGGTGTTTGATGGAGAATGATGTCTGAAGATCTTAATCCTAATTCTGACTATATGATGTTAAATTCAGGTTTTTAGCGTTTGGTGTTTTTGTTTTTTTTAATTCAGCAGATAAGGCAATAATTCCGCATCAGCGTAAAATCAGCGTAACATCAGCATAACATCAGACCTCAGATGAATTTGTCCCCGGTGGATTCCGTGTCCCCTAAATTTCATGTTTTTTTTCGCACCAGTTTCCAGTGGGTGAACCGTGGATCTGATCGGGAAAAACAGGATACGGAACTTTTTCCCGAGACACTGATTATGTGGGAGGGGTTTGATATCTTTTGCAGAACTTTGGGATCCTGTAGCTGGAGGCAGACCATCTTTGTTCAGTCTGGGTGTGAGCCACAACGCTGCGACCTTGAAGTGACAAAAGAGCGAGCGAGCAATCAGCAGCAGCAGCACACTGGAATGAGGAAGACGCCTTCAAGGTGCCAAAGCTAAAAGCTGAGACTAGCATGTTTTTCTTAACACGCTAACAGTAAAAACATCTCCCGAGTTAAACAATGAGCTTCTGAGCTGAAACCCCAACCTGACCTGAAAGATAAGGCAGGAAAACAAGACGCTAAAAAAAGGTCAAATCTTCACCAGCTTTAAAACCAGGATTAAAAAGTGACAATTTTATCACAATTATTTTTAAATTAATGTGTTAAATATTCACAGCGGACAAATTTGATTTCTTTCGTTAATAAACGTAAGTTTTGAATATTTCATTGGGTCGGATTTTCATTTGTAAAAATACTTTATTTCTAAATTTTAATTCAAAAACATTTTTTCTTTAAATAATTTACGGTTTATTAGTTTCAGCCTTTTGACTTTGTGTTTTTTTTTCTTTGCCTTTTTTCATAATTTCTGAATAATTTCTTTATTAAAAAACTTTTGAGTTTAAAAAAGCAGAAACGATGTTTTTGAGTCACACATTTCTAGACTCCGGAGGACAGACTGAGGGACACGCAGGAAAATAACAGGGGGTTTCGATGTTATATAGCCGTTTTTACATAGACATGAAATTAAAAATATGCAAAAAGAGAAACCGTAAAATCCAGAAAAACCATCGATTCTTACACACAGTTTTAATTTGCTGAATTTGACTTTTAAGTCAGTAAAAAATTAGTTTTATTATTATAAGACAAAGTGAGAATGTGGCAACAAATGTTCATACAACATTCTCAAGGTTCACCCAAAATCAACATCTAATATTTACTTATTTTTGTCTATAATGTGTGTAAATTGGTTGTTCTTGTAAAAATGATGTCTTCAGATATCAAAAAATTAAAAATTAGGAAAGAATCTGATCACATGAACATATAAAGATGTTAAATAATGATTTCCCTTAAAAAAAAAACAAAGATCGGATCAACCAAAAGCATTTTCGGGCAGAGTTTTTGTAATTTGTTGACATAGTGGGCGTGGCAGCACTGGGACAACAGTCACTGTTGGACACCCGAATTAACATCGTTTTCACATGATGTTCCTGAGACACTTCGAGTGAGTGTGAGGCTGCAGCACAACGTCAAACAGCAGAACAGGTGCTCCACCAGCCCACCAAGAGTAGTGGAACGATCTAACCCAGTGTAATCTGGTGATGGTGGGCCTGGTCTACAAGTTTTTGGTTTTCACAATGTTTTTGAAGTGTTGGGTCCCAAAGAAAGAACCCACAGAGAACATTTCCCCCCCAAAATGAACCCATGCACTAACCTTAGGGAAATGTTCCACGTTTGCACACACTTTAGATTATGACTGCAGTGTATGACCAGCACAGTCCAAAATGTTAACTCGCTGAACTACCACTTGACCCGGTGTTCACGCTAGAAATCCCAACAGGACTATTAGTCACATCGGGTGCAAGACAATTAAAAAAAATACATCACTTCCTGTTTAATAAGTGCAAGTTCCTGTGATGAAGGTTGAACTTTTGGCTCTCCCAAAGCTCAGTGCTTAAATGACTGTGCTGAACTGAGTTTTAGGCTCAGTAAACATCCTGTACCATCAAAACAATTCAGTCATTAGTGTAGGGTTGCACTGCTTTTTTGCATTAAGCACATGCAGTAATGGAGCTCAACATATTTGCCTTCTAAAGTGCACAAGCATGTCTGATTAGGCGGAATCCTTAATATAAATTAGCTAATCAGATCTCATTTGCTAATGGAAAATGTACATTAGCTGGAAAAAATGCAAATTCACATCTGGAATAAATGGCTTATTATGGCAGGAATAAAAGTCTAGCCCTGCTAACTGACCCAGCAGGAACTTTGGATAAAACCATTAAATACATTTGTTGAATTCTCAGCCATACAAGTGATGGTTAGAGTTACAGAAGAACACATT
Organism: Bagarius yarrelli; assembly: GCA_005784505.1. Lineage (NCBI taxonomy): Eukaryota > Metazoa > Chordata > Actinopteri > Siluriformes > Sisoridae > Bagarius > Bagarius yarrelli. Next base: position 395,377 of record VCAZ01000170.1, on the reverse strand, counting down.
GATTAAACCTCACAAAAAAAAGCCCACCCACACGTCTAGTTGAAAAAGTTGTTTATTTTCAGTATCCATCATATTGACAGTCTTAAGCAGTCAGTGTTTATGATTTCTCCCACTGAGCTACAGGAGCACGGCCCTCAAGCAGGGGTTCAGTCTCAGCATCTGAAGCCTCAGCTCCATGGCACAAAACCTTGAGCCGGCCTGCAACATCCAAACCTCTAGGAAACAGGAGGAAGTCGTATAGGAGGGCAGCGGTGACACCACCACATAGCGGCCCAGCCCAGAACACCTGCAGAGGAACAGGAGGAGCGCAGGGTTATTTCATCTAACCTCATCTGAAAGTCCACACCAGGACCAGATAAACTCGTTTGAAGCCCTTTACTTTGATCCCTCTAAAAAAAACTGTCATTAAAGAGACCACTTCTTGCTCACAGAAACATCTAAATGAGCCAGATTGAGCAAGATGTTGCAGCACCTGACCACAGCACCATGTTGAGCTTTAAACACATTGATGCGCCAACAATTTGCTAGTAACAGCTTGTTCACATGAGGCGAACTGCTGTCCCTTACCAAAGTATCTCTGAAGCATGGGTTAACATTTGCTGCTCAGGTGACTGGTGTGAAGAAACAAGGTCAGTACAAGCAAAGCTGCTTACCCAGTGGTCCTCAAACTCCACACACACCATGGCTGGACCAAAAGACCGAGCAGGGTTGATTCCACAGCCTGTGTAACTGATCTGAGTGCAAAAGGAATTGAATCAGTGACAGTTTGGGCCAATTCTCAGCTATGAATGCTACAAAAATGTGTTTTAGAACCACTTACTCCTGCAAGATGCCCCAGAACCACAGAGAGCCCGACTGCAAACGGAGCTAATCCAATGATGTTTCGCCTTTTATCCATGGTTGCTAGGCAGCACAGCACCATCTGGAGTGTGAGGAGAAACTCAATCCCAAAGCCTTGTCCTGGGCTGACACCATTCAGCTGGAGAATAAATGATAGCAATGTCGTTAGCATTTTAACCAGCCTCTCTCCGTGTGTGTGTGTGTAATTTTTGTTTTTTTGGGGGGGGGGACTGCCTGCCTTGCACAGAGTTCTACAGTAGCTGTTCAAGGATTCTCCAGCTTACTTTAAAGTGCTGTAAAATGCAGAACCAAGCCACCAGAACAGGTTCTGCATTTTAAAGCTAGAGTTTAAAAAGCAGGTCATTTCTCAGTGAGATGTAGTCACAGTTAAGGGAGGGTGTAACATCAAGATTAAGTTCCATAAGGAGAGGAACATAAGGAACCAAGCAAGCGCCTCAAACACACTATAGCTTATTAATCTGTGCAGCCATGAATAGACATCAAATTTTAGATCTGGAGAAAAGCTAAAGCAGGAAGAAAGATTGAAGATGAAACTGCAGGGCTAAGACAGATTAGCAGCAGGTGGTCTTAAAGCTTAAAAATTTAGACCAGTTGGTCCGGACATCTACTTCATGAGGAGTTACTCACCTTGTTCAGTGCAAGTGAATCCACCACTGAAGGTCTCACTCCCAGAACAATGCCGCTAGCAATCACAGCCCCGGTCACCTGAGCCACAATGTACCACAAAGCCCGGCACACGCTAACCTGGCAGCTAACCAGCATCCCAAGTGTGACTGCTGGGTTCAGGTGACCACCACTGACATGGCACAAACTCTGAACCAAAATAGCAATGGCTAGCCCAAATGCTAACGCTACCTTCACCTCCTGGTCTGGATAGCTGCGGTTCCCATTCCCAATTACTGCAGAAATACCAGAAAAGACAAACAGTGTTGTTCCAAGTAGTTCAGCAAGGACAGCCCGCCAAAATCCCAGTGTCTGTAGCTCCTTCATCATGGGCTAACCCAGCAACCGCCACACACAACACTCCTTCATCAGCTAAGCTGCTATGCTAACATCAGCGCCTGGTATTTAAAGCATTTTGCTGTTGTTTATTCGCTTAGTCTTAATTACTCTGGCAATTTGATTGGCTGAACAGTTTGTAGGTCTCTGAAGTCACTCTCACAGCTCTGGCTTTTCTAGTAACTTACTGTAAAACAAAATAAACAAATAATTGGAGTTTGGAGTATATTTAGAGGTGTAGGGTAACCACAGGTGCTTGCATGGTGACCAAACCACTTTAAAATTATAGTTTCTAGAAAACTAGGACACCCAGGAGACAAAGTGTACATAAAACTACACAGAGTTTCATCGCAAACGTTCTACCAGGACATTGAACTATAAGTCATCGAGATTGCTGGTGTTTTACACTTTAAGCGATTGGGTTCATCATAGCTTCATTTCTAACATCCTCCTACCAATATATTCACTACCCTCCTCCAAACCACCTCATTCTGGACTCCCTGACTTTCTCCCCAAAACATCTAACATGAGCCGTCCCCCTGATGAACTTGTTCCTAATTCTGTCCAACATCATCACTCTTAAAGAAAACCTCAACATCTTCAGCTCTGCCACCTGTCTCTTCCTCAGAGGTCTCTAAACCATACATCATAGCTGTCTCACCACTGTCTCTAAACTACACATCATAGCTGTCTCACCACTGTCTCTAAACCATACATCATAGCTGTCTCACCACTGTCTCCTAAAGTCTCCTAAACATACATCATAGCTGTCTCGCCACTGTCTCTAAACCATACATCATAGCTGTCTCACCACTGTCTCTAAACTATACATCATAGCTGTCTCACACTGTCTCCTAAAGCATACATCATAGCTGTCTCTCCACTGTCTCTAAACCATACATCATAGCTGTCTCACACCACTGTCTCTATAAACCATACATCATAGCTGGTCTCTCCACTGTCTCTAAACCATACATCATAGCTGTCTCACCACTGTCTCCTAAAGCATACATCATAGCTGTCTCACCACTGTCTCTAAACCATACATCATAGCTGTCTCACCACTGTCTCTAAACCATACATCATAGCTGTCTCACCACTGTCTCCTAAACCATACATCATAGCTGGTCTCACCACTGTCTCTAAACCATACATCATAGCTGGTCTCTCCACTGTCTTCTAAACCATACATCATAGCTGTCTCACCACTGTCTCTAAACCATACATCATAGCTGTCTCACCACTGTCTCTAAACTATACATCATAGCTGTCTCACCACTGTCTCTAAACCATACATCATAGCTGTCTCACCACTGTCTCTAAACCATACATCATAGCTGTCTCACCACTGTCTCTAAACCATACATCATAGCTGTCTCACCACTGTCTTGTACCCCTTCCCCTTGATTCTAGCTGATATTCTCCTGTCACACCCCTGACACTGAGCTTCTGTAACCTCAATAAAACCCTGAATGGAATTGGATGTGATGTCTTGTCTTATGGGTGACCCTGAATTTCTCTCTGACTTGGGATACCAGGAAGGTATTTCATTACAGTGTATACTGTGGTTGTCTGAAGCGGTGTTTCTGTCAGTTGTCTCGTTAACACACTCGAGTGTGTGTCAAAGCAGGAAAACACTCAAAACTTTACACACGAGAAGGGAATACAAAATACTGCAGATGTTTTGCTCCTGTCCAGTGCAGCTTTATGGGACATTTAGTGACTTACATTGTGTCCACTTTATTAGGAACACCAGACCTTCCGTACATTTAAGCCGTTATTTAATCAGTCACATCCAAAGTTCACGTCAAACATCAGAATGAAAAACAAGTCTGATCTTCTGTGACTCGGTTCATGAAATCATATTTTTAATATTTGTTAAAATTTACTTTTACATTTTTGGCAGTCGGTAGACGTCGTAATCAAAGCAACTTATCTCATTATTTAAAATCCTTCTGAGCGGTTAAGGGTTAAGGGCCGTTCACAGGGGCCCGCAAGTAGCAGCTATCACTTCCCATGTTATTGGAAACTATGTAACAGTTTTTTGCTCTTTGATCTGAGATCTAATTTCTTTAAATAAAAAAAGTAAGAAAAGAACAAAACACAAATGTGAATTTTAATCTTTTTATTTTATTAAGTACAAAAAAGTGAAGGAAAAGAAGTTCAGTGCTCGGATTACTGGAGTGCAAAATATCAAACAATACAATCATTTACATAGAAAAACAAGCAAAACATTGGATTTTTTTTCATTTAAAAAAATAACAGACTTAAAATCCTTCAAAAAAATTAAGTACATATAAAAAAACAGGAAAATAAAAAGAATTATAAAACTAAACTATAAAATAAAGAATAACATTTTATTAAAAGTAAAAATGTTATGTAAAAGTATTTTTTAACCAAAAAGGAAAGGATATTTACAGGAAATGTAAGTTTTAGTGTATGATACTGGATCAGGTTTATCCTCTTTCTTTCACGTCTGAAGACCAAAAACACTTTTGCGTGAAATTTTTAGCTGCATGTCTTTTCCGCTAGTTCTTTTGCATGCTAATGCTCTGTCTTGCTAGCTAATCTGTTCATATTTTTTTAAAATTGAAAAGACATTTTTCTCCGATTCGCCTCATATCAGTTTTAGAGTTTTTACCCTGGAAAACACAACCTCATCTAAATCTGGATCATGAAATGCTTCTGAGTTTCTCTAACATGGCAGGTGGTGAGACTTTAATCACTTTGAGGACATCTCCACAGCTGGCAGATCATCTCGTCCGTTGACCTCATAATCGGTCGGAGGTCCAGACACCAGAACTCGCATGCGGTCAGGAAAATCTGCCGTCTTTGGGTAAAGCAGGAAGTCGTAGATAAGTGCTGCAGCCACGCCCCCGGACATCGGCCCCACCCAGTAAACCTACAAAAATAAACATCATAACATAATATTAGCAACCGCGTTATTAGCATAGGCTCAGAAAAGAGCGATCTGATTGGCTGACACATGATCTAAATGAACATGCAGTGTGTTTATGTAGAACAGACACTCCAATGTCCTGACTTTCGTTACAAAGCACTGAAACTGGAGACTGTAGGTACCACCAAGCCACATTTACATCTGTTTAAACAATGTTTATAACTCTGTACTTTATTATATCCCAGGACTAAATTAAGCCCAGCACCAAATATAGACAATTAGCTAATTCTGTTTAAGGTCTGATTGGTTAGAACTGGTCCAGTTAACAGATATCTTACTGATGACTGAGAACTTCAGAACCATTCTGAAGCCCCGCCCACTTTTCTACCAATGCTTGTAAATGAAATCCAAAATGCTGAAAAAACAGAATTGATCATTTTGAAACAAATAGAAGGCAAGTGGAGAACATTCCATTAAAAGCCGTGATGGTTTCCATTAGATTGCTAATCGTTTCCATTAAGATCCACTCCAATAAGGATAACGTGTGGACAACATAACAAACATACACATTTAACATAACAAATACATTAGTTAAACATTGGAAGCATCAGATGTTTGTGTCAGTTATTAATACATTCTGATGTTGTCATGTTTGAATCAGATTTTAGTTTCCATTAAAAAACTGATAAACAAAAAGCGGAACACGAAAAGGGTCAAAATCTGGCAAAAATTGTCCTTAGGAATTTTATAAATATCCAGGTCATGTGACAGACGTAATTAAGCATTATAGAACTTTGTAATATAAGTATTTTGCTAGTGTCTGTTAGCCACATTAGCCTAATAGTTGTAAATCTGATGACAGACAGATTAGCACAACTCGGCTGGGTTTTGGACTTTCTCCTGTTGCTGGTGGATGTGAATCGATGTGTGTGTTTGCTAATCACTGCAGTAATTCAACTGTTATTTAATAACTTTCTATATTCTGTGTTATTCAAATAATAAATTCCTAATGGTTTATGATTAAACACATACAGACGAGAGTCACACGTTCTTCACTTTGTGTTCAACAGTAAATGTTTTATTTAATATCTGATTCTGCTTTTTAGTATTTATAACACACAAACACACAAACACACAACACACACACACACACACAAAGTGTAACCTTCTAATAGTGGTTACTTTGTGTTCATATGGTGTGTAAACATACATGCTCAGTAGCATATGTGGATTTACACTTAATGCTAATATCATTTGCTAATGCTAATTTTCTTTTTTTAAGAAAACATCTGTGCAGTAAAAGAGTGTTCTATTTACATAATTAAAAAATCTAATTTTTATTATAAAAATTATTCATTCAAATTTTTATTTTTTGAATAAAATAAATCCTAAAACATAGCTTAATGCTAGCATGTTAAAGATGCTAATAATTAAAATTTTAAATGATTTTCAAAGAAATGGGGTAAAAATAAAAGCAACAAGTGCTTAAAAGTGCCTAATTTCATTTAATCACTGAAAAACCTACAAAGAAAAGTGCTAAATCTTACAATAATATTTAACATTAAATAGCTAATGTGCTTAAAACACATTTACAAAAAAGCTGAATTCTAAAAACACAAAAAAATATTCAATGTAAGAACGTTTAAAATAATACAGTAGAGTAACACACACACACACACACACACACACACACACAATTAAGTAAACTGAACACCAAATAAAAGTAAAACTAGCACAAAGAGTTGTGTGTTTTAGTTTTAGGTCTCAGCCTGTGTTTATGAGGTGTGTGATTGAGTGGTGAAGCGTTTTTTACCCAATGATCGGTGAAGTCGGTCATGATGAGGGCGGGGCCAAAGGATCGAGCCGGGTTGATGCCACATCCTGTGAAGCTGATCTGAGAAACAGAGAGAGGAAGAAAGAGAGAGGAAGAAAGAGAGAGGAAGAAAGAGAGAGGAAGAAAGAGAGAGAAAGACAGAGAAGAAAGAGAGAGGGATGAACAAATATTTTTATTCATTCATTTTCAGTCTCAGTTTTATACAGTAGATCTAAGCCCCGCCCACTTGTCACACCCATGCAGAGGGAGACTTTATCGACAGCAGTAAGACAACAGATTACAGTTTGCGCAAACTCCGCCCCTTTAATCCACTTTCCCAAAAATAAACATTAAAGTGGTGGTCATTATTTTTGCTCTCAGTCTTTAGTGTTAGCTCCCCACTGAGCATGAAGTTGAAGTTGTTTTTTTACAGATTTTATGTAAAAATGTAGTTTTATCAAGTGTTGTGTACTCACGGCCGGTCAGGTGACCACAGAGCACAGAGAGCCCGATGGCGAGAGGAACCGATCCTCCAACGTCGCGCCGCCGTTTATCTGTAGCGGCTAACACACACAGCACAAGCTGGAAAGTAGCGAAAATCTCCACTGCGATCCCCTGCCAAGGACCGATTTTATTCAGCTGTAAAGATTCACAAAAAGAGAGAGAGAGAGAGAGAGAGAGAGAGAGAGAGAGAGGAGAGAGAGAGAGAGAGAGGGAGAGAAGGAGAGAGAGAGAGAGAGAGAGAGAGGGAGAGAAAAGAGAGAGAGAGAGAGGGGAGAGAAAGGCAAGGGGAGAAGAAGAGAAAGAGAGAGCCAGAGAGAGAGAGAGAGAGAGAGAGAGAGAGAGAGAGAAAGAGAGAGAGAGAGAGAGAGACAGAGAGACCAGCAACCTTATTAACCAATCAACAAGAGGTTATTGGGAGGTTATTAGAAGGTTATTAGGAGGTTACTAGGAGGTTATTGGGAGGTTATCGGGAGGTTATTGGGGGTTATTTGGAGGATATTAGGAGGTTATTGGGGGGTTATTTGGAGGTTAATAGGAGGTTATTAGGAGGTTATTGGGGGTTATTTGATTACTGTGATTTGTTAATCGATACTGCATTTAAATCACCTCCAAATTTCCATAAAACAGAATGCGGAAACCGAAGACTGTCAAAAGCAGAGAGATGCGATGTGGAGAACGAATGGGGACAGAATGCAGGCAGAACAGACAAAATCTGGAGGTTATATGAGTCACAGAGTGTGTGTAAGAGTTACAGTGTGTGAGAGAGAGTTACAGTGTGTGTGTGAGAGTTACAGTGTGTGTGTGAGAGTAACAGTGTGTGTAAGAGTAACAGTGTGTGTGTAACAGTGTGTGTGAGAGTTACAGTGTGTGTGTGTGTGTGTGAGAGTTACAGTGTGTGAGTGAGAGTTACAGTGTGTGAGTTATTAACACACATTGAGTGTTGGAGAAAATATAAATGTGTGTGCAGAAGGTTTTGAGATCTATAATGTAACTCACTGCATTGACCCCGAGTGCTGTAGTGTTTTCGGGTCGCACCCCGTACACGATCCCGCTCGCCACCGAGGCCCCCAGCATCTGCGCCAGGATGTAAAAGGCTGCGCGGATGAAGCTGATCTGACAGCTGACCAACATTCCCAGGGTGACGGCCGGGTTCAGGTGAGCGCCGCTGATGTGACCCAAACTCTGCGCGAGGGTGGCAATGGACAGACCGAACGCCAGCGCCACCTTCACTTCCTGGTCCGGGTGCGAGTTGTTGGTGTTGCCGATGGCGGCGCGATACTGAGGAAGATGAAGAGCGTCATCCCAAGTAGCTCACCCAGCACGGCTCTCCAGAATGCTTTACTCTTCAGCTCAGTCATGGCTGTCAGATGATCTGTGTGTGTGTGTGTGTGTGTTATGAGGTCAGCGTGTGAAAGTGTGTGAGAGATTGTGAAGAAAGTCCTCCGAAAGCCCTCATTTATAAAGGAGCGACCGGTCCAGATAATGCAGCAGGAGGAGGAGGAGTGGTTTGAGTGCGTGTGTGTGTTTGTGTGTGTGTGTGTGTGTGTGTGTGTGTGTGGTAGAGAGAGAGAGAGAGAAAGTGAGAATCTGCACTCTGGAAGTTTAGTGAAATGATTTGTATTGATTGATTTGTGTACAGAGATAAAGAGTGAAGAAATGAAGGGTGTTGGTTCAAATCTCTGACAGAAGAATTAAACTCTTTGATCTTTTTCTCTTCTTTTTAAATATTTTTTCTCATCTGTTTTTTTCTATTTGCTTTTCTTATATTTCCACTTTTATCTTTCTTGTGTTTTTTTAATTTCTTTTTTAATTTTATTTTAATTTTACTTTTTTCATCTTTATCTTTGTGTTTCATTTCTACTTTTTTGTTTTAATCTTCTTTTTTCTGTTTTTTTATTTGTCTTTATCAGTTTTTTTTCTTTTTTGTTTTTTATATATTTTTTCTTTTATTCGTTTATTTTTTTGTATTTTTTCCATTTCTTTTCTTTTTTTCTTGAATTTTTGTCTTTTCTTGAATTTTTATTGTTTTCTTTCTTTCTTTCTTTCTTTCTTTCTTTTTTTTTCTTGTTTCTTTCTTTCTTTTTTTTTTTTTCTTTCTTTCTTTCTTTCTTTTTTTTCTTTTTTTCTTTTTTTTTTTCTTATATAGATGGAACAAAATGATTTCTCCTCCAGAATGAAAACTTCATGCATTTTACAATAAACTCTTAACAATAGTTAAAGATTGATTATTGGTTAAAGTTTATATTATTCAGTGTTTGTTTATCTGTTATTTTTCTTTTAAGGTTCTTTTGTATTATTTTTAAAACACACAAACCAAAACCCCAAAAACACTTCACATTAACACCGCAAATTATCTTATCAGACCTTTCAACAACTTACCCTCCCAACACACAACACACACACACACACACACACACACACACACACACACACCATCCTCGACCATGAAACAAAATGAATGCATTTTTTATTCTGTTCCTGCATTTCTACTTCACCTCTCTCTAAAAAAGACACACACACACACACACACACCACACACACACATTGTCATCTCTGTTTCCTTTCAAGAACTGAGTGTCACTCTTTTCTGATTAGATATCACAGTAAACTTTTTTCTCTCTTTTTAAATAAAAGAAATGAGACGCAGGTCATCATGTTGAAGACGAGTTTAGGACATTTGAGTCCTGACTCCACCCACTCCCATTTTTCCTGTCCGGATCGATTGTACTGGGATCTAAACATTCCAATCACCACAGAAACAAACACGAATTAAATTTTTTTTAACAAGAATCCAGTACAATTTAAATTCCAAACAAGCATTCTATACACTTCAGTACTCAGTACACTTCAGTATTACTATACACTTCAGTACTCAGTACACTCAGATTCTATACACTTCAGTACTCGACACTTCAGTATTCTAACACTTCAGTACTCAGTACACTTCAGTATTCTATACACTTCAGTACTCAGTACACTTCAGTATTCTATACACTTCAGTACTCAGTACACTTCAGTATTCTATACACTTCAGTACTCAGTACACTTCAGTATTCTATACACTTCAGTACTCAGTACACTTCAGTACTCAGTACACTTCAGTACTCAGTACACTTCAGTATTCTATACACTTCAGTACTCAGTACACTTCAGTATTCTATACACTTCAGTACTCAGTACACTTCAGTATAGTCTCAGTACACTTCAGTACACTTCAGTACACTTAAGTATTCTACACTTAGTACCAGTACACTTCAGTACTTATACTTCAGTACACTCAGTACATTCAGTATTCTATACACTTCAGTACTCAGTACACTTCAGTTATTCCCTACACTTTAGTATTCTGTACACTTCAGTATTCCCTGCACTTCAGTATTCTGTACACTTCAGTATTCCCTACACTTTAGTATTCCATACACTTCAGTATTCCCTACACTTTAGTATTCTGTACACTTTAGGATTCCGTACACTTCAGTATTCCCCACACTTTAGTATTCCGTACACTTCAGTATTCTGTACACTTCAGTATTCCCCACACTTTAGTATTCCGTACACTTCAGTATTCTGTACACTTCAGTATTCCGTACACTACAGTATTCCCCACACTTTAGTATTCCGTACACTTCAGTATTCTGTACACTTCAGTATTCTGTACACTACAGTATTCCCCACACTTTAGTATTCCGTACACTTCAGTATTCTGTACACTTAGGTATTTCCCACACTTTAGTATTCCGTACTTTAGTATTCTGTACACTTCAGTATTCTGTACACTACAGTATTCCCCACACTTTAGTATTCCGTACACTTCAGTATCTGTACACTTCAGTATTCCGTACACTTCAGTATTCCCCACACTTCAGTATTCTGTACACTTCAGTTTCCGCCACACTTTAGTATTCCCCCACACTTAGTATTACCCTCACTTCAGTATCTGTACACTTCAGTATTCCGTACACTTCAGTATTCAAACACTCAGTATTCCAGTACACTTCAGTATTCCAAATTCTCAGTATTCCAAACACTTCAGTATTTTATACATTTCAGTATTTTAGTATTTTGTACTCTTCAGTATTCCAAACACTTCAGTATTCCGTACAATCTAGAATTCTGTATGCTTAAGAATGTTACACACTCATCACACTTCACCGTGTAGTAAATGATTTTGGACACGCCCACTCCGGCCTGGATTCCTTCCTGTTTATCTAGGAACTTTGCTGTCTCTGGGATTCTGTTCATTATTATTTCCTGGTCTAATGCTCCACTATTTTGTTTCCTTGTTTCTATAGCAGGACTTTCGGAAACACAGACGTAAACAAGCTTCTGCCTGCAATTAAGGAACAAATCTGGTGTAAAAGTTCCCTTCACAAAGCTCTTCCCATTCTCCATCCCATCATCCCATGAGAGGAGCCTCTTTTCCCAACACTGCGTTCATTGTTGCTGCTCCGTGTGGATCCTCACGTCTATACGGACTACATGTACACACACACTCCCACTGTCTGTACACTCAGGAGATCCATCATACACACTGCACTGGAATTCTGGGAATGCAGATAGGAGCAGATGTATAGGCTTAAGGATTAAAATGTCCTGGATGGAACTGCAAATCCACCTGACATGAAGAGGAGACATGAGGAATTCGATCAGTAAAGGACTCGGAAATCGATCAGTGTTCAGGAAGTTGAGGAATTCTTTCAGACGACATAGTAAAGAAACACAAGAAAAGTTCACTGAAAGTATCAACGTTGTGTGTTAATATCTCACACTGTATACACACCTTTATACCTTTACAAAAAAGAACCCTGAAGAAACCAGGAAGGAGTGTGTGGTCCCTTTACACCGACACACACCAATCAGTGAGTCCCACTCCGAAAAAACATAATAATAAATAAGTACACAAATACATAAACAAACAAATAGTACAATAATATGATAATAATATTATATATATATATATATATATATATATATATATATATATATATATATCTATATATATATATATATATATATATATATATACATGAATAAACAAACGATAGATAAATAAATAAATATAAATAAGTAAATAAGTAAAATAAATAGAACAATAAGTTATTTAAACTGTTTTATAAACATGTAAAAGAGAAAATAATGAACTGATGACAGGAATAAACAATTAAATAATTAAATAAATAAATGCACAGGTGGATTTATTCTCTCAGCCCATTAGTAGAGGAAGAACAGAGCTCAGTGTGTGTGTGTGGTGTGTGTGTGTGTGTGTGTGTGTGTGTGTGTGCACCAATGCGTGAAACTCAGTTTGACAGCACAGAATTTTTATTATGATTCACGACAAACAATTAATCAGGCTTTAATTATGACCCTGAGAATCTCACAGAGCTACAACACAAAACACCAGGAGAAGGAGAGACAGACAGACAGACAGACAGACAGACAGACAGAGAGACAGACAGACAGAAATAAAGAGACAGAAAGAGAAACAGAATAAGATACAAAGTAAGACAGAAAAATAGAGAAATAGAAAGAGAGAGACAGGCAGAGAGAGAGAGAGAGACAGAGACAGACACACAGAGACAGAAACTAAAAAAAAAGACAACGTGAGACACATGGAAAGAAGTAAGGAGAGACAGACAAAGAGAGACAGACAGAGTGTGAGACAGACAGCGGGAGACAGACAGCAGGAAACAGACAGAGAGAGAGAGAGAGAGAAAGAGAGACAGACAGACAGAGTGAGAGAAAAGCTCATTTTGTGTGTAAAGAATGTGAGAGATGAGAAGAGTTGAAGTGGACAGAGAATCTGATAAGTGATTAGACACGCTGACTGACAGGAGACAGGATCAAACCTTCTGACACACACACACACACACACACACACACACACACACACACACTGTGCAGGTGAGGGTAGAAGATCAGCGGCTGGTGAATGTGAGTGCTGACTAAACTCCAGTTACTGCTTGATATGAGGTTTATAATGACATGGGTGTGAATCTCTCTTACATGCACGCACACACACACACACACACACACACACACACACACACACACACATGTTTTTTATTTAGACATTTGGGGTGCACTTAAATAAATTTTAATTAACCTCTCTAATGAAGTTCCTCTCAGCTTGCTGTGGTGTTGACCTCTTCATCAACCCTGTTACACAACACACACACACACACACACATTTGATTGCCCATCACGCATGGCTTCTCCCTCCCGGTGAACTCGACGGCTGCAGAATTTAACCCAAACATCTCTGGAGCGTACCATCCTTCCATCCTTCCTTCCTTCTAGGACAGGAAACCTCACCAACGCTAACGCTAAGCTAATTAGCCCAGTATCGTGTGAGTTGTTTGTTTTTGCTAATCATTTCAGGAGGAAATCCGCCGTGTTATTGCTGATTAAACAGCCACTCTGAGTTTGGGCTGTTTTTAACTCCACACTTCCTGAAAGGTCTCCTGAGATCCACAGTGAGATTATTCTTCACACCTCACAGCAGAAATCCTGTCAAAACCCTGTTAGCCGTGTTTGTTCAGAAATCTTCTTAAAGAAGCTTTGTGTCAGCGAGAGACGTTAGGGTTAGCCTACTTGCAAAAATGACTAATCACATAACAACATTGTTGTTAAATAATTAGCTAAACCAAGCATGCACTCTGTTGCCGCCTGTCCCTTAAAATACAGAATCATCCCATATTTATCAATTCAATAGCTTGTCCCATTTTGCTACAGTACAGGACGGCGTTTGTCCCGCATTCTGTTCTACTCGCTGCCGTCTTCAGTTTGATTGGTTTGTTAAATACTCTCAGGTTCTGTTCGGGGGGTATCAGAAGGGGGCGGGACTCTTGGCAGTGATGTGATGGCAGGTTAGTTAATTTGAAACGATGGTGACAGGGCAGCTCCAGATCCACGTCCAGAGCTGAAGAAAAGTGTTAGTGGCAGAGGCGGGGGGTGGGGGTGTTGGTGCGAGATGGGGGTTAGAGTAGACAAACATTAACAGAAGTAAAACAACTTTAATAACGACTAAATTATAACTACCAATAATAATTTATACTGTATTATAACTACTACTTATAATAACTAATACTGTATTATAACTACTAATAATGACTAATACTGATATTATAACTACTAATAATAACTAATACTGTATATAAACTAATAATAATAACTAACGACTAAATTATAACTACTAATAATGGACTAATTATTGAATTATAACTACTAATAATAACTAATACTGTATTATAAGACTAATAATGACTAATAACTGTATTATAACTATAATATACTAACTAATAAAACTAAATTATAATAACTAAATAATAAAGACTAATAATGACTAATACTAAAAAACTAATTATAAAACTACTAATAATAACTAAAGACTAAATTATAACTAATAATAAATATAAACTACTACTAATTATAACTACTAATAATAACTAACGACTACTAAATTATAACTACTAATAATAACTAATACTGTAAATTATAAACTACTAATAATGACTAACTACTGGATTATAACTACTAATAACAACTAATACTGTATATATATAATAATAAGATTTAACTAATAACTACTGTATTATAACTACTAATAATGACTAATTACTGTATGATAACTATAAATAATAACTAACGACTACATTATAACTACTAGCTAATAACTAATACTGTTATTATAACTATAATAATACTAGATAATAATACTAATTTATACTGTATTATAACTACTACTAATAACTAATAATACTGTATTATAACTACTAATAATAACTAATACTGTATTATAACTACTACTAATGACTAATGCTGTATTATAAACTACTAATAATGACTAATGCTGTATTATAACTACTAATAATGACTAATGATTATTATAACTACTAATAATGACTAACGACTAAATTATACTACTAACTAAAAAACTAATACTGTATTATAACAACTACTAATAACTGTCTAATACTGTATTATAACTACTAATAATGACTAATACTGTAATACTGTACTACTACTACTTATAACTAATATTGTATTAAAACTGACTCAAGTATCAGTTAAAGTATTTAAATTCTTAATTAAGAGAGTAATAAAGTCTGGAATAATGAGAAAACCTTCAGTTGTGATTTATTCATTACTTGATTTGGATTAATTATTTCTTTAGTCTCTTGTAATATCTAAACCGTCTGTGTCTCCCAGTCTAATTTGTCCTCTGCAGATGATTCAGAATTCAGCTGCGCAAGTATTTTCCAAATTTTCTCTCAAGATTTTTTTCACACCAGCCTGCTGTGTTCCCCACTGACTCCCAGTAGTTGCCCACATCAGATCAAAAACAGAGAAGCGTCTAACCTTCAAGAACTCCTCACTCCTTACATCACAGCGCACTCTTTCTAAACTCCCGAAACTTAGCATTTAAAAAAATACAAATAAAAGATTTTGTTTTTGACAGTTTTTTAGTGCAGGGTTTGCTAAATGATGTAAATGTAAAAGTGTTCATCAGATTCCTGCAGAGCATCCTGGGAAACAACCAAAAGCTTCAGATGTGCCACTGATCAATATCGTTTGTATTAATTCAGCCTTTTTGAATAAATCAATGAGTTAAATGACTCTTTAACTCATTTGAACAAAGGCATTTTTACTCAGTGTTCATATTAGTGAATTATTTAGACATAACCAGCTCATTTCTCTCCTGTCTAGTGATTCTGTGTAATAATCCTTAAAATTGGTGATGATGGAATCTCACTAAGTAACTCAGTGAATCATTTAATGAAAACCAAAATTCATTCCTCTTTTATTGAGTGATTTATTGTTTAAATATATGAAGTCAGTGTTCGAATCAGTGAATCATTAAGTCATAACTGAGATTCATTCTTCAGTTTAGTAAATATTTGTTTAAATCTTTTTCTGTAACTTGACTCCTTTGAATATTTCCTTGATTCCTTTCATAAATCCTGCAGTTCTACCGAAATTTCCGAAATTACTGAAATTGTAATTTTTCACTCCACAGTAATCTGAGTGTGTGTGTGTGTGTCTGTGTGTGTTTAATAGCTTTTGCACTGTACAAGAGCTTATATAACCGATTAGCTTTAACACATACCTGCGGCGTGACCCCTCAGTGTCCATCTCGATGACCTGCTGTCAGAGTCAGAGGCTTGTGAAAAGACAAGTCTAAAACACACATCATCCCTGCACTGTTTATTCCCCACTATTATTTTTAAACACACTTCATACATCACTGTAATCTGGTTAATGGGTGGAACTCCAGAGAAGATATTTTTTATCATCGCTGATAAACTCTAATGATTTACAGCAGGAGTTAGTCGGTGCGTCACGCTGGCACTTAATGTACGACTGTTTTATAGGAATGTTTTAGGAGGGCTGTGTGTCAGTCTTGCTAAGAACCTGAAGAACATTTTAAACAGCTTCACTTCAAAACAATCAACAGACCAATCATCCAACATTGGGTAAAAACATCTCTATGATGGATGGAAATGTATTCCATGGTGGAGGAGGTGTGAAGGTAAAAAGTGTGTTTATTTCTCCAGTCATCTGTGAGACGTTTCGGCACAAACCTTAAAACCTGCTGATTAAAATCTCAGTCATGCACAAGTTTAACTAAATCTCTATTCATTGTTTTCTTAAGCCCTGCATGATCTCAGTCTGGAAAAGAGGAACATTTGGAAGATCTGACATTAGAACAATTAATGGTAATAAATCAAATTAACCAATTTAATAATTTTATTCATTTGGATTTCATGTTATTTCAATAGATTTTTAAACAATAAGCACTGACACAAAATTGTACATCTATTTTATTGTTTCCTCTTCTTATTAAAACAGGACTCATATATATCATACAAATAAAATGAAAATCAGACCCGTATAAACCAGATTTTGTTGGTAAAAATTACTTAAATTTACATTATTTTGAATTTACGTCCATGCGAAAGCTTTAATATTTCAATGAATTTTTATGAATTTTCAATTTTTGAATTGTGTTTCAGACGTGTGTAAGAACTTGGTGCTGAGGGTGGATCAGTGAGGAGTTCTGGAACAGAGGAGCCTCATTGTTCCTGCTAAGTGATGAAGCTTCCTTTGAAAGAGTTCTGGATGTTCAAGGCGGCCTTTTCAATCTTTATCAGTTTTCCGAAGAAGTGAGTCATCGGTTTCTCACATGTTCCTGGAGGAGGCACTGCGTGTTCCCTAAATCCACTTCTTTTCCTTTGAATCTTACAGCAATGCCCCAAAGGTCTGATTAAACATACTTCTTGTGTTTTTATGTAAAAGGAGTAAAATACAAGTCTTTTGGCCAAAACATCTTTAAACACATGATTGAGGCCTTGAAGATTTCGCAACAACATTCTTGAGGGATCAGTGGAGAGACATTGGATTCCAACCAGACAGCAGAGACCTCCTGGTTGGGGTGAGCATGTGTGTGAGTGATAAGGTCGTCTTTAAGGTCAGCAGGTAGGGGCACAAAGTCCAGAATCAGGAGGTGGAGTAATAATATGCTTTCCAGTATCTGGAGGTAAAGCAGTGATGTCCATGCCAGTGTTCCAGAGGTGAAACAGTGATGTCCATACCAGTGTTCCAGAGGTGAAGCAGTGATGTCCATGTTATTGTTCCAGAGGTGAAGCAGTGATGTCCATGCCAGTGTTCCAGAGGTGAAGCAGTGATGTCCATGTTATTGTTCTGGAGGATGTTGAAGCAGTGATGTCGATGCCAGTGTTCCAGAGGTGAAGCAGTGATGTCCATGTTATTGTTCCAGAGGTGAAGCAGTGATGTCGATGCCAGTGTTCCAGAGGTGAAGCAGTGATGTCCATGCCAGTGTTCCAGAGGTGAAGCAGTGATGTCCATGCCAGTGTTCCAGAGGTGAAGCAGAGGATATCTATGCCAGTGTCCAGAGGTGAGCAGAGGATATCTATATGTTCCAGTGTATCCAGAGGTGAAGCAGAGGATATCCATTGCCAGTGTTCCAGAGGTGAAGCAGTGACATCTATGTTATTGTTCAGGGAGGTGAAGCAGTGATGTCGATGCCAGTGTTCTGGAGGAGAAGCAGTGATGTCCATGTTAATGTTCTGGAGGTGAAGCAGTGATGTCCATGTTAGTGTTCTGGTGATAACGCAGTGATGTGGAGGTGAAATGGTGGGAAGCTGTGATGGAACGCAGTGATGTAGCAGGAATGCAGTAATGTCCATGCCAGTGTTGTGGAGGGTTTGTGGAATCATTTACATTTACAGCATTTGGCAGCTGCTTTTATCCAGAGCGACTTACATTTGTCATATTCTGGAGGTCTGGGGGCCATTCTGGGGGTCTAGAGGTGGAGCAGTTATGTCTTTTCTGGAGTCAGGAGTTTACCTTCAGCCTACCTCTTAAAGTCTACTTCCTACCCCTACTCCCTACCCCCTAAACCTAACATCATTCTTCCTATATATTTCATTCCCTAAACTCTACTCCCTATACCCTTCTCCCTAAACCCTACTCCCTAAACTCTACTACCCTATACCCTTCTCCCTAAAACCCTACTCCCTAAACTCTACTCTCTATACCTTACTCCCTATACACTACTTCCTATACCCACTGTAGGCTACACACTTACTGCAGTGCATTATGGGAGTGTGCTGGATTGAAGACACCAGGCATTCAGACATGAAGTTTCCTTACTTGTGCACTAGATAGTGAATACAGCATAGGTTTAATGGATTATGTTGTCATAGTAACCACACGAGAAAAGATTATTAGATCATCCTAAACAAAAGTAATTAATTATGTTGCTATAGTAACTACACATCAACCGTCATATCAATCAATCAAAAATAATGTATGATGATGTCATACCATAATATAAAAAAATAATGTATTAAAATATATAAAAAATAAGATAACTGCATTATTGATATAACTGCATATTTATATGCATTTATATCATTTATATTATTATATAGAAAAGATTTGTTGAAATGTTATGAGATTAATTGGAATATTAATGGGCTTGCTCCGGTTGTTAAACTGAAGTTAAAGTGATGTCATGAAAGAAATATCATCATAAATAAAGATAAAGAATAATGATGTCATAGTGAATATAAATAAAAACGCTAAAACATAAATAAGGCTTTGTTTTTATTTTACTGATGAACGATTTAGTTTTTACTGTAAACTCTATAGATGTAATAAATAGATACACAAACATCGATAAATAAAAAGGTTTATAACTGAAATAAATACATACGAAGTTTTAAGTTTAAATATCAAATATTATTAAATTATTAATTTATCTTTATTAAATGTATGAAGAATAAAAAAAACGCTATTGTTTGCATTTGTATATTTTATTTAAAATAACTTTTTGCTTTTTCCCATAATATCAGTTTTTATTTTATTTCCTTGAAACCGAGCGGCCCCTGTGTTCTGAGGCTGTACCTTAGGGGCCTGGCCGGTCAGAGTCATTATTGTTAGCAGGTTTTATGAGTGTGAGCTTTGGCCCTGAGACTGACCCGAGGTCAGCGGTTTGACGTGATGGGTTTTAGCGAGTTTCCTTCCTCTGATGCCCTCAACGCTCAGTGCACTTTGAAGTCGCTGCGTTTCCTTGGAGCTGAAACAATGCGGCTGGTAGCTGGAGACTGTTTAACACAATACATTCACCTCCAATGTCTTCCTTAACCTTGGAGGGTCATTAGGTTGTGCCAGTTTTAGGCCATTTCCTCCTGAAGAGCAGAGAAATGTGTCAGGCTGATCGTAAAAACATGATGAATATATATATATTTGTGAACAATATTTATGTAAATAAGTTTTCAGCTCTTTTAATTTCTCGACCAGCAGATGATGTGAAGCAGCTTTGAATTTAAGATCATTCTTATTCATTATCATTTATTTTATTCTACATCAAATATTCTAATTTATTTACATATTATATCAATTTTAAAATCAATTTTATTTATTTACATATATTTTCACACTATATTTTAGTGTCAGTAAAACTAACATTTAAAATTGTTTATATTCCTTGTTTGGTAAATAAATGTAGCATAATTCTACTTCTTGCAGTAGCAAAATATTCAAAAACAGAAAGCAGACACACACACAACACACACACACACACACACACACACACACACACGTATGAACTAATCACATTTTCTGATTAATCAGATCAGATTGGTAGTGTAGGGAAAATATTCAGGTTGTGATTTGTTTATTAATCAATAGATATTATTAAATAGCAGATCTGATGTATTTATGTTAATGAGCTCGTTCTAACATCATATGGTTTTAATAACAGTTCATTTACAGAAATGTGGTGAATGGAGACTTTTTCATTTATAGGAAATGTTTATGGAATAATTATTATTTTATTGAGAGCAGATTAATTCCTTTGTATTTATTTATTTTATTACATTATTCATTTTTATTTATTTATTTGGCTGTTATATTCAGGTCAATTTACACTTCATTAGTAACTCAACATTTATTAAACCCTCCTGTTCTTTATCTCACCTAAATCAAGCAATAAAAAAAGATAAAATATATATAAATAAAATATAATTTATTTAAAACAAAATGAAATTACAATTAAAACACTAAATAAACAGAAACAGGTCTGAGAAACGAGTCTGAGAGACGAGTCTGAGAAACGAGTCTGAGAAACGAGTCTGAGAAACGAGTCTGAAAACGAGTCTGAGAACGAGTCTGAGAAACGAGTCTGAGAGACGAGTCTGAAAAACGAGTCTGAGAGACGAGTCTGAAAAACGAGTCTGAGGTTGGCGCCTCATCAACAATTCTGAGGAAAAGATTTAGATGATTGAGTCTCAGGAATGAGTCTGAAAAACAAATCTGTTTACTGAGTCTGATTGGAAGATCCTAAATCTCTGAAGGTGTTTCGAAGGAAAAAGTTTTTGTCAGTGATGAAGTGAGAAGAAAAGAGATAAGAAAAACTTTCCCTCAGGAGCTCCTTAGAAGCCGAGCAGTCAGAGACAGGACAGAGTCTGATGTTTTATCTTAGTGCGCTGGCAGTAGTTTTAAGCTTTATATATAAATCTTCATCAGTTCTTCATCAACATAAATTGGCTCTACCGATGGAGATCCTCCTGTTCAGTGTGTTTTGCGAGCTGCAGTAAAGGACAGGATCTTCTCACCAATGCTGCCTCGTGGGATCCCGCCTGCTCCTCTCACTGCAGACGTCAAGGGCCCTAGGTGGGAAGGAAGCTGTCCTGAAGCCACTTCCCTCCATTGTGTGCTTGTGTCCCAAACAAGTGCGACGAAGTTGGTGGGCTCAGAGGTGGAGAAGTCTCAAGGTGAGCGGCTCGTACCAACGAAGCAATTAATGGATCGGCTGGAGGCTTCATACGCAAGACAGTCGCCAAACCCGGCCTCACAGAGAATACGAGGAAAGGCGACTCTCTTCCTTCACAACATCTGTTTTAAGAAATATCTCGGTTCTCATTTTAACAAACTAAGAGAACAGTTCGTTACAAACCCAGAACATTCTCACCCAGATCCAGGACCTGAAGACAGTAAACACTGCGTCAGAGAGGTGGAGGCTGCAGAAGAAACCTGTCCAAACCAGTTCTCAAAGGTAGACGGGATGCATTAAAGGTCAGACGCTACAGAAAAATGACTTTGCAGGCCGATTCTAATAACGTGGTGAAAGATTTCTGATGTCACAATGACAGGAAGTGAGTTTAAATCAACATCTGTGACCTGCACTCATTTATTCTCACTCGGGTCACCAATAACACCACCTACAGCGTTCAAAAATAAACAACCGCTTCTCTAAACGCTGCGCTGAGGGTTTCCAGCAGACGGGCAGACAGCTGGAGCTCTTCATCTACCTACTTAACTGTCTGTCTGTCTATCTATCTATCTATCTATCTGTCTATCTATCTATCTATCTATCTATCTATCTATCTATCTATCTCGTAATCTATCTGTCTACAGTATCTGTCTATCTATCTGTCTATCTATCTATCTATCTATCTAAGTGATCAGAGGATCGAGGGTTTAATTCCCAGCACCACCCCACTCAACCCCCACTGATACCCACTCAATTCCACTGATCCCCCTCCATACCCCACTCACCACTGATACCCCCACTCAACTCCACTGATACCCACTCAACTGATACCCACTCTGACCCACTCAACCCCATACCCCACTCATACCCCCAAACCCCACTGATCAACCCACCACTGATACCCACTCAACCCCACTGATACCCACTCAACCCCACTGATACCCACTCAACTCCACTAATACCCACTCAACCCCACTGAAACTCAACCCCACTGATACCCACTCTGATAACTCACCCCACTGATACCCACTCAACCCCCTGATCCACTACCCACTACCCACTCACTCCCTGACTACCCACTCAACCCACTGATACCCACTAAACCCCACTGATACCCACTACCACACACTCACCCCACTGAAACCCACTACCCACTGAACCCACCCACCACTGATATCCACTCAACCCACTGAACTCACCACCCAGAAGAATGAACTCCACACACCACTCAACCCACTCAACCCCACTGATATCCACTCAACCCCACTGATATCCACTCAACCCCACTGATACCCACTCAACCCCACTGATATCAACCCCACCACTCAACCCACTCAAATGACCCACTACCACTCAACCCACTGATTCACTGATATCCACTCAACCCCACTGATACCCACTCAACCCCACTGATACCCACTCAACTCCAGGAAGATTTAAACAAAAAGAATATCTATAGATCATCTGTAAATATACACAATCTGTGTGTGTGTGTGTGTGTGTGTGTGTGTGTGTAATCAGTGGTAAATACGAGGTACTGTTTATTAATATATTGTGGAATCTAAAGAAGACTAGCATAAAAACACAGCTACACTATATATAGATTTACTTGAGTGTGTGTGTCTGTGTGTGTGCCCAAATCTATTGTGTGTGGAGTGTAAACCGTGTGTTGCGTGAGTGTGTGTGAAAGTGTCTGTCTGTAGGTTTAAAATCAGGAAATGCCCCATTAGACTCATGTCTCCAGGAGTCCTACTGCCTACTGGATCCTCCTGAACAATGGGTTGATAAACACACGTACACACACATACACACACAAACACACACACACAAAACTACTATAATACACACAGATACACACTCAATGAATAAACAACAAGCACACACACACACTCAAAAAACAAACACACACATAAAACTATTTAATACAGACAAATAACAAATAACAGATACACACTCAACACACACACAATGCCGAACCCTGAGGGACACCTTATCTCATGGCTTTGTTTACACTGACAAATTATAAAAATTCTGCTGGTTGTTATTTTGTTTTATCTTCACTTTTCTTCATGATGTTCCACTGCAGGTGCCAGTTATAACCAGGTTCTCCAGCAGTCTCATAATTGCATCCTGGGACCATTTGCTTTCTTCTTTCTTTTAATTCTAATTCTAACCCTAATTATATAATGTTTAACATAAATATCATTGTGTGAAGTGTAAACCGTTTAATTGTTTCTGTTTCTCCCACACATTTGTGAGCTCTCTAAAGCTGAGCAGCTCAGCAGGAGTTTCCACCAGCAGGAGACGTCTCTCAGCGGAGGTCAGTGAGAGATTCCCAGAGGACAGGGGAGGGGTGCATGAGCGATAAAAGAAAAGAGAGCGAGAGAAAGATAAAAAAAAGACAGGCAGAAAAGAGCTCTGTTACAGGAACTGTAGGAGCATTTTTACCCTAGGAACCAAGAACAAGACCTTATTAAAGTTCCTGAAGTTTTAAAGCAAGAACTTAAAAAACAGGCTGGTGAACAGATACATAAATAAACGCGAGATATATCTTCCTGCCCATAAGACTCAATTTCATCAATTTTTTTTTCTGAATATCTGCTCAACGTTCTTCATTCCCCACTTCTTCAATAAAGCATGAACTACAATCAGTCTTGGTTCATCTGGTGTAGAAGGTTCTACTTTTTTTAGGTAACTTTTTACCAAAAGAACCAGGAAGGAACCAGGGCTGACGTTTAACCAAGAACCGCATGGTCTGTCTACTTGTAATTTTGGTAAGAACTCACCTGAAGTTTTTCTGTGATGAACCCTTTCACCAGAGAAAACAGGACTGATGTTAAAATGACTGATGACTAAAATCACTGCAGGCTCACCTGGTGAAAGTGATCTAGCGAAGTAAGACTTTTCTCCCATTTTTATATCCATGCCTCTTCAGGAAAGTTGCTTCTCTTGTTTTGTTTTTTTTTACAAGAGGAATCAGGGCTGACTGTAGCTCCACTGTTCCTGGACCTTTTTTTAGTTCCTGCACACACACAATCAGCTCTGATTTCTCTGGTAAATGACACCTTCTGCTGGAGATATCTTCAGCCAAAGGACCAGAGTTAAGTTGGCTCCTGTGATAAAGTTTCTGAAACATTTTACTTAATGGAACTGTTTCACCAGAGGAACCCGGACTGATTGAAGTTCCCAGAAGCTGCAGTTTGTCTTGGTTCTTATGCCAAAAACTTGTTTAAGTGTGCGCTCTCACATTTTACACACTAAATTTATCAGTGATGCTTTTATTTCCTGAAGATACTACACCCGACATTACACATTTCTGTAGACCAGGAACTACAATGGAACCAAAGGAACTCAGTTCTGGTTCTCTCAGAAATCTTTTGCCCAGAGTAACCTGAGCTGATGTTTCCTGAACGTTTTAATGACTAAAAGAGGTATAGATTCTTCAGAGAACCTTTTTATTTACTGCTTTTCATTTATTTAGTACCTCAAACCTCCCAGGAAAGTTTACCATGTAATTACCTTATATTCTAGGGTTAGGGTCAAGGTTCTTCACTGGTTCTTTAAAGGTTCATCAAAAACGTGAAGGTTCTCAGATTCTCTAAAATACTCTGTATTGATGGTTATCTGGTAGCGCTTTTTCACCTGTATTCATTTTAAAGTTTTATTCATTTGTTAAATTCGCTCAGTCTGCAAATGGGTTAAAATCCACAGTTACCATTTCCACATTATCTTCTCACAAACATGCTTTTTTTTTCTCTCTGGTGCTACTTTGGATTTTCTTGGTGGAGGAAACCAGTTGAAGGAATCATCTGAGTGTGTGTTGTGGATGAAGCAGTCAGAGACTGAGAGCAGCAGGAAGTTTTATTTTATCCCTGACATCAGGAGCCAAAGTAACAAGCTGTAAAAGAGCTAAAAAAGCTGTTTATGGACTCTTTCTTTGCGAGCGTCTTCTTCCTGCTGAGACAGAGCTGGAGACGTTTGTGTGAATCAGTGTCTTTATTC
>VCAZ01000170.1:360000-365000 GCA_005784505.1 Bagarius yarrelli | reverse complement strand
TTAAACCCACAACTTTTATGTTGGTAGGCCAACACCTTAACCATGAGCCACCACTTCCCCTATGCTCATGATGTCATTATGTCACTAGCATGAAAAATAGTTAACTCCATTGATAACTTTAATTTCTACAAAAACCGATTTCGACTCTGTTGCCCAGTGCTGAGTTTTGATGTTGACGTTCCTCCAACTTTCCCGACTTCCTGCTGTGGCTTCATGAATAATCTGGAATTAAACGCAGCCTCCAGCTCATAAGTGACAGTTTGCACTAACGCAGCTCCTTCCTCAAAAGATCTAACTACATGCTCTTGTAGCTGAAGGGCATAAAAGGCGGGGCCGGTTAAAGGCGGCCAGTCGTTTTCAGGTTCGCTGTACAGCTGTGTGAATTAGGCAATGTCGGTAACTCTCTTTAGCGTGAGGTGGTTAGAATACAAGTACTCTTGGGACTTTTGATAATTCGAGGAGTAAAGCTGTTTTTAATGACATCTCAGCGAGTAAAGCCGCTGGTGCGAATGTAAAACAGGCCATCAGAGATTCAGGGTTTGCTCACAGAGAAAGAACGTAACGAGAATGTTAATATTTTTATTTGATGTAAGACAAAGAACAACAAAATAACCGATATTTAGGAGCTAATGCTAAAAGGTGTGTGTTCTTCATCTCTGTGTCTGCAACTGTCCAGCTTTCTCTTGCATGTCTGGACATCCCTGCAGCTAAGGACGTGGCTCATAGACTGAGGTTTAACAATCAGCAACATGAACAAATGTTCATGTTGATCAGAAGATCATAGACCATCGGAATGCTTTGACACAACCGTACTGAACAGCGCAAACTGACCCACTGGTGTTAACCAAGGCTGTAAGAGGGCTGTATGCTCTGTCCACTTTTTTATACATTGCTGACACATGACTTCATGATGAGCTTCCGGTGTCGTAGTGTGAAAATAAAAGAGGCTTCTCCTGAACTTGTAAAGAAGGTCCAGCAGCAGCTTTAGCATCTCCTCTGTGGGCTAAATGAAGCTACCTTTTTATCCTATCTTTAGCACCTTTAAAGTGAATATAAGAGTTTTACACCTCCCTTAACCTTTCTTTCCATCTCACACCTCTAACCTATCATACCCCTCACCTGTTTTATCTTTCAAACCTTCATCTCAGCCATCCCCTTTACCCACTCACCTTTAACCTTCTCCACCCATTACCCCAAACACACCCTTTCCTCCGTTTCCCCTAATTACCTATCTCACTCCTTCCACCCGTCTCACCAACTCACTTTTCTTACCTATCCCACCTATCTTACCTCCTCCTTCTGTCACCTATCTTATGAAAACTTAACTCTCCCACGATGTGGCAGAAGGATGAGCAGCATCAGTTTCACCACCAGAAGATTCTGCAGGCGCAATGGGAAGAGAAGTGGATCTAATCATGAGCTGAAGTGTTCCATCTTCCAGCATGGGCCTGTACGGCTGCGGGGAACTCAGTCCTCATGATGATGTGATGGCAGAGCAAAGCAGCGGGTTCAAGTCTGAAGGGTACAGACAGAATTCTGAAGTGCTCACATTCAACTTTAAGCCTTTAAGCTATGCGTCACCGTTAAGATGAACATTGATGACCTGAAGCCTACGGCAAAAGCAACCCGAGACTTTTTTAAGTGTCACCTCAATCCAAGTGAATTCATTTCTACCACCAAAGACAAAGCACTCTAAGAGGAAAACAGGAAAGAATGCGATAAAGGACTAGGACAACATCACCAGGGATGAACCCAAACATCTGGCGATATTTTCAGACCTGACTAAGGCTCCAATCAAGTATTATATAACCATTGTACCGACATTGAACCGCCGTATAAATGCTTAACATGAATCCTGAGGAAGATTCCTTTTCCATCCATGACGCCCAGATGTTCTGTCATTAGCAACGTTTGAGTGAAGTATCATTTGAAGTGAATGGGAAGTGAAAGTGGTTCGACTGTGGAAGTGCATTCATCAAACATCACCACCGAGATTTTACAGCATGTCACATGTTATGAACTTCATAACTATTTCGTTTCTCCTGTTTCTCTCTGAGGCTTGTGCTTTGTTTCAAAACTTATCTTCAGGCTGATTAGCCTTCACGATTTTTTCTCCAGCTCTGACACAAGAGCGGCTCTGAGACCCTCACACACGGGGTGTGTGTGTGTGTGTGTGTGTGGGAGGGATGGGTAGGTGAGCTGATAAAAGCCTATACACATTTAATGAACAATAATAGCATTTTTTAAGAGAAAGTTCTGCCCCACACACACACACTCACACACACCCACACACACACCCATGTCTGGGTGCAGTCTGATGTTAAGTATATGTTTTACAAAGTATTGACACCCGGTCCATCACTGTAGAAGTCAATGATGTATGTGTGTGTGTGTGTGTGTGTGTGTGTGTGTGTGTGTGTGTGTGTGTGTGTGTCTGTGTTGGGCACTTTGAGTGTGCAGGGCAGAATTAGGTCGAACCTCATTGATTATTTCTGTTTAGTCAAATTCTGGAAACATCTTAAATTAAGTAAAAAACACTGAGAACCTAAAACCAGTTATTCTTTCTGTCTGTCTCTCCATTTTTTCCTTTCTGTCTGTCTTTCTGTCTGTCTCTCCATTTCTCTTTTTTGTCTTTCTTTCTGTCTCTCTCTACAATTTTTCTTTCTGCCAAATAAACCAATGACCAGTGATGTGCAGTTTTTCATGTTTTTGTGATGTTATATTAATATTAGGATAAATATTGGTTCTGAACTGATCCAGATGTTGTAGGTGGTACAGTTGTGGTTGTAGTGTAGAGGTTTGGAGTTGTGTGTTAACGGGTTTCTTGTCTCTCTGTCTGTAATTCCACGCCGTGTTATATTGTGTGTTTGTTTAGTATTGATGTGTTTCTATAATTGGGATGTGGGATGTAAATCCACGCTGAAAGACCAGCTATCAAAAATGCACCATCCGCCAATGCTAGTGACTATATTTATGATATGTGTATGTGTGAGAACTTTCACACGACGTAAAAAGTGTATCAATGCAACACACACACAAAATCACTAAAACCAATAACACCTGATGGTGTTAACAAACCGGTTCTTTATTCATTGCTCACTTTTGTGGAATGGATGATCTGACATTGCTGTCCATTACAAAACCTCCTGATGTTTAGAATCGAGTTACACACCTGCACACTGTCTCACCCCCTTATACCATCGACTGCTTTAAAAATGAGATAGATGTAAAAAAGACAGAGATGTTTTAGGGGTGAGATTCATAAACAAGATCCAAAAAACATTGCGTTCCACTCACATTTCTGTATCAATTTAATTCACCAAGCTAACTTGTTAATAGTGTGTGTGTGTGTGTGCGTATGTGTGTGTGTGTAATTTTAGTATTTAATTCTCTTCTGCACAGAAACTGGGTCTGATCTCAACGTCTGTGAAAAAGACGATGTAATTCAGCACAGAACAGAACAGAAGGTTCTTCTTGTTTATGCGTTTGATGGAACAATAGTTCCCGCGGTGCTCTGATCCAACCTGCTCTCCTAAAACACACCTTAACTCATTATACAGAACGACATATAAAAGAGGAGAGAGAGTCAGGGGGGGGAAGAGAGAGGGAGAGAGGGGAGAGAGAGAAAGAGAGAAAGAGAGAGAGGGAGAGAGAGAGAGAGAAAGAGAGAGAGGAGGAATAGGGGAGAGAAAGAGATAGGGAGAGATAAGAGAGAGAGAGAGAGAAGAGAAAGAGAGAAAGAGGAGAGAGAGAGAGGAGGGGGGGAAAGAGAGAGGGAGAGAGAGGGGGGGAGGAGAGACAGAGAGACAGACAGACAGACAGACAGATGGATAAAGTGTAAAATGTTTTTTTTTCAGTGTCAGTGCTAAAGCTGTGGGGTAAAAGGAATAACACACTTCAGCTGTGGGGTAAAAGGAATAACACACTTCAGCACTCCACCCTATCACACCATCACACTATTATTCACTGTGAAATTTTGCTCTTGATCTGAGGTTCTTTCCAGCTTTCCATGCACATGATTTAGCGTTCAGTTCACACACTTCACTCAGTGTAACTGACGGGGTGAAATTATGGACCGATCATCCCAGAACAGCACAAACACTCATTTTTCCCGCTCCGCTGCGCTCCATGCAGATTGTTCGGTCACGTGGTTTAGACCGTAAGTAGTGCACTCATCATCCACTGAACGGCTGGTTAGGCACAGCGCCGCTGGGTGGTGTGTGTGTGTGTGTGTGTGTGTGTGTGTGTGCGTGCGGGTGTGTGGGTGTGTGCGTCGCGCGCGTGCGCTGGAATCGCGGAGGAGATTTAAAGCGGAGTTGAGCGCTGAGGAGGAGGTGGAACATCTGGACACCGACGGTCACTGACGGTCCAGTCAGTCATTCAGCCGGGAGTGACTCATGGAGGTCAGCCTGCTGGAGCTGCTCAGCGTGGAGATGAACTGCAGTCTCGCGGACGCGTTTGGAGACGCTGCGTACGGAAACGCCTCAGGTGCGCGTCGCTCTGCTGGTCATGCAGATGTTCTATTAAAAGTTGATGAATTTCTCCATTATTATTTTTTCTTTTTATTCTTCATGCTTTTGATCAGACTTCCTGTTTTGCAACGCAACAGCGGATGAGATCGGCACGTGCTGGCCGAGGAGCGGCGCTGGGAGGTTGGTGGCGCGGTCGTGTCCCGACTTCATCAACGGGGTGAAGTACAACAGCAGCAGTAAGGAAGAAGTTTCATGGCGGAAAAAGTTTATTTGATGATGGTGATGATGACGAAGAATATGAAGATGAAGTTGATGTTAATGTTAATGATGATAATGAAAATGTTGGCGATGATGTAGATGATAATGGTAAAGGTGATGATGAGGGTGATGGTGATGAAGATGATAATAATAAAGGTGTTGATGAGGGGGATGGTGATGATGATGATGATAATTATGGTGATGGTGATGAAGATGATAATGGTAAAGGTGATGATGAGGGTGAGGGTGATGGTGATGAAGATGATAATA
>VCAZ01000170.1:340000-357500 GCA_005784505.1 Bagarius yarrelli | reverse complement strand
GTAGGTGCTGATGTCACTAACTGTGAGTGTGTTCTGGAGAGGAATAACCTGTAACCTGTATTGAATCCACTAAGTACACCACCATGTGTTGGTGATAGAGACTGAAACTGATGGAGATAAACAAGGAGTTGAAGTCCACACTGCTCCTCTCCCAGTATGCAGATGACACACCCACCATCAGGTGAAGATATGAAGAATTTGTATTCATCACTGTCTCCTTTTTGTTCTGCATCCAGGTTGTTGAGATCAAAGACTACAGAGGGAAGTGATGGCTTGGTGGTTAAGGTGTTAGACGAATACCAGAAATCCCAGCACCACCGAGCCACCACTGTGGGCCCCTGAGCAAGGCCCTTAACCCCCAATTGTGCAGTTGTATAAAATGATAAATGTAAGTTGCTCTGGATAAGAAGATCATAAGAACATCTGCCAAATGCTGTGAATGTAATGTAAACTACAGCAAAGCTCTAAAGTCTGTCCTGAAGACTATTCTTTTCAGACAGACAGGTGGGGGCAGGGAAAGTCGGACAATCTTGGTGTTATACAGTTTCACCTCTGACTCTCACAAATCACAGACCCTGGAGGATTTATCAGCATCTTCTGACCAACCAGATTTTAGAACTCAACACTATTTTCCATCAAATAAGGAATATCCATTAATTTACACATTTAAATGGCACCATGTCTGTCCTCTTTGTTCTTTTTTTCATATGATTTTTTTCATCACACAGAAGAATTCGATAAGACTTTCATTCAGTGAGTGTTTTTAAGAAGCAGGTTCTTCTGAATGTGCGACTGGGGAGCCAAAAAAACCTGACAGCTCTTAATACTCAACATTTTAGGACATTAAGATTTACACTTTTACATGCTTATAACTGCTTCAGAGGATTTATTGTTATTTAATCATGTTTGTGCTGAACCTCAGAGTGTAAAAATCAGAGTGTATCATTAACATTTTTATCCATCCTGAGATCTACAAATCCTGTATCCTGCCATCCCATGGCATACAGACTCCTCCTCCTGTCATCTTTAGATCATTTATCTCCCCATGCTTTCCTGATGTCTACAACATGATGACTATAAGCCCCTCCCCCCACAGTTATATATTATCTTCTTTCATACTGAAGCTTATAAGCTCCTCATCTTTTCATCTTGAGATATTTATGCTCCTCCTCCTTCCATCCTGAGGACTTCTCCACCTGCCATTCCATATAAGGCATATAAGATTCTTCTCCTGTTACTCAGAGACTTAAAGCTCCTTCTGTTTTCCTGTTTTTCCCTTTCATAATGTAGACTATAAACTCCTCCTCCTTCCATTTTGAGGCCTATAAGCTCCTCCTTGTGTCATTTCGAGACGAGTTAGCAGTTAATGCTTCATAAAGATCTATGAGCGCCTCTGAAGCCTTCTGAAGCTCTTCCATACTGTAGCTTTTTAGCTCATCCTCTGTTTTTACCCTCTTTTAATTCTGTAGCTTCTGGGTTTTTTTCTTCTTAGGTGTTTTCCCTCAGACTTTCTTTCTTTCTTTCTTTCTTTCTTTTTTTCTTTCTTCTTTTTTTTTCTCCCTCACCCTCTGTCTCCATAAACTCCCTCTCTCGCTCTCTCCACTTCTCTCCCTATATCTGTGCCTTTGCTCCTGCTGTGTTTTAAATGTGCCTCGTTCTCTCATGGCTGGTGTGAGGTGTAAAGCCCTGGAGGTTTAACACCCTGAATTAACGCTCTGTTCTTCCACCAAAAATAGACCAGGGAACTATAAATGAAGATGCCCCCCCTCCATTCTTTGCTTGCTGTCTCACTGCTCTGCCTACACGAGGAATTAATGTAGCAGCTCTGGTGAGCAACCGTTGGAGTGTGTTCAGCAGTTACCACACCAACACACCTGTATTACATCATCTACCTTTTCTTTTGTCCCTCGAGACCTCACGTTTTACAAACACAGCACACTCGTCTGGAACTTTCTGTATTTCGGCTCTAAGTTTAGAGGGAATTTCGGCGTCGACGTTTTTTGCAGCAGCGGTGCTTCTTGTTCTGAACGACACAATGAAAGTGACAGCGATATTTTTGTCTATTGTTGGAGTCGCTCGAGACCTGCTGGGAAAAAACAGCAGTGTAAGCAGGAAATCTTTTTATAAATGCTGCTGTCGCAAACTTTAAGCTCGAGTTTTTAGGTGTTAATTACTCTTGATCAAAGTTTAAGGCTTGAAAGAAGAAGAAAAAAGACAGAGAAATAAAATGAGTGCAGCATTTTGTTCCAGTGCTCCAGTGTTCCAGTGCTCCAGTGCTCCAGTGCTCCAGTGTTCCAGTGTTCCAGTGCTCCAGTGTTCCAGTGCTCCAGTGTTCCAGTGCTCCAGTGTTCCAGTGCTCCAGTGCTTCCAGTGTTCCAGTGTTCCAGTGCTCCAGTTTCCAGTGCTTTCCAGTGTTCAGTGCTCCAGTGTTCCAGTGTTCCAGTGCTTCCAGTGTTCAGTGCTCCAGTGTTCCAGTTGTTTGTTCCAGTGCTCCAGTGTTCCAGTGTTTTCCAGTGTTCCAGTGCTTCTTTCCATTGTTCCGTGCTCCAGTGCGTTCCATTGTTTTCCCAGTGTGTTCCAGTTGTTCCAGTGTTCCATGCCATTGTTCCAGTGCTGTTCCAGTGCTCCATTGTTCCAGTGCTCCAGTGTTCCAGTTTTTCCAGTTCCATTGTCCAGTGCTCCAGTGTTCCAGTGCTCCATTGTTTCAGTGCTCGTCCATTGTTTTTCCATTGTTCCAGTGCCCATTCCAGTTCCAGTGCTCCAGTGTTCCAGTGCATTGTTCCAGTGCTCCATTGTTCCAGTGCTCCTCCAGTGTTCCAGTGCTCCATTTTGCTCCATTGTGCTCCATTGTTCCAGTGCTCCAGTGTTTCCAGTGCTCCAGTGCTCCAGTGTTGTTCCAGTGCTTCCATTGTTTCCGTGCTCCAGTGTTCCATGCTTCCAGTGCTCCAGTGTGCTCCAGTTCCTCCATTGTTCCAGTGCTCCAGTGTTCCAGTGCAGTGTTCCAGTGTTCCAGTGCTCCAGTGTTCCAGTGTTCCAGTGTTCCAGTGCTCCAGTGTTCCAGTGCTCCAGTGCTCCAGTGCTCCAGTGTTCCAGTGCTCCAGTGTTCCAGTGTTCCAGTGTTCCAGTGTTCCAGTGCTCCAGTGTTCCAGTGCTTCATTGTTCCAGTGCTCCAGTGTTCCAGTGTTCCAGTGCTCCAGTGCTCCATTGTTCCAGTGCTCCATTGCTTCATTGTTTCAGTGCTCCAGTGTTCCAGTGCTGCATTGTTCCAGTGCTCCAGTGACCCTCCAACGGACACATCCTCTAAACAACACGCCCTCCAATCGACACACCTTTTATTTGACACACTCTGAATAATACAACCCAGTTAACATGGCCCAACTGATATACCAATGCACCTCAAACCTACAGCAGGAGACTAGCAGTGAAGTGCAAGAGATATTTTTGAAAGAGGTGTGAATTAAAGCACTTTATCCTCACACACAGTCTGGGTTTTGGATGAATGACCTGAGTGTGAAATAGATATTTTTGTAAATGGGGCTGAATCTAATTTACGCTTTGCATCATTTTGCCTCATCTTGCATGTGGTAGTGTCGGAGAACAGTTTCAGGCAGGCTGCATAAAGAAGGTAAAAAATAGCGCCTGTGATGTGGTGTAAAAATGCTGTTTGTGTAACAGGGTGAGAAGTTTTTGGTCTTGTGGTGGAAAAGACTTGACAAGTTTTGCAAAACATCTGCCGTGCTCATAGATGGTGATGAAATAGCGAAAGGTGCAGTAGTGAGGGTCTCTCTGCTGTAACCAGGACTGGATAACTTATTTTCCATACAGAAACCAACAGGAACACATAGGAAACCACAGGAACACATAGGAAACCACAGGAACATATAGGAAACCACAGGAACATATAGGAAACCACAGGAACATATAGGAAACCACAGGAACACATAGGAAACCACAGGAACATATAGGAAACCACAGGAACATATAGGAAACCACAGGAAACCACAGGAACATATAGGAAACCACAGGAACATATAGGAAACCACAGGAACATATAGGAAACCACAGGAACATACACAAACAAACAGAAACATACACAAAGACAAGAGAACCCACACGAAGATACAGGAACCTACAGGAATATAGAGAAACCCACAGGAACATACAGAAACCCACAGGAACATACAGGAACTCACAGGAACCCACAGGAATATAGAGCAGAACACACTAACCTCACTGTAACCACACAGATCATCAGGAGAAGAAATAACACATTTCCACTGCAAGTAAGAAGAAAACTGTTATTTCACACTTCCCTAAAGTTCAACTTCATTTGTGCAGAAGGTCAAACCTGAAGTGTGTGTGTGTGTGTGTGTGTACTGTAGGAGGAGAGACGTTTTGAGTTGGGAGAGAGTGTGTTTTGGTGGCGTGTGTGTGTGTGTGTGTGTGTGTTCTATACAATCATATTGTTACTTCTTTCTGTTGTGTATATTTTTGCTGTATTGTTCTAAATAAACCACACACATATATACACACACACACCACACACACACACACACACTTACTCAAACACTCACTTACTCACACACTCTCTCTCTCTCTCTCTCTCTCTCTCTCTCTCTCACACACCACATACACACACACACACACACACACACACAATGTTTACAGTCTTATTGTTGTAGTTTTGACTTTATTCTTAAAGAATTTTGACATGATTTTGATTTTATTCTAGTCGATTTTAACTTTTTACTTGTAATTTTTAGGTTATTATTATAATCATATTGTTATTTTTTAAACATGGCATGTTTTTTTGTGTAGTTCATTTCTTAATCTTAATATTATTAGAACCCTGACTTATTTTCTGTAAAATGATTAGTAGTATTATTACCTTTATTATTATTATTATTATTATTTCTTGCCCTCACCTCCTCGACAGCACATCCCCACTGGTGTTTTTTGTCCCCTGAGGGTGGTGGCGTGTGGGACTGAACCCCCGACCATGTGTAAGTGTCTCACACGTTAAGGATCTGATTAGTTGGCTGGTCTCTTTGTTCTACACACTCTTTCTTCGCTGGAAGGTGTGGGTGTTCTGCTCTATATTCAGTGTTTGTGCGTGTGTGTGTGTGTGTGTGTGTAAAACACGGCCGAGTCGAACGTCAGCGACACTTTAAAAGGTTTAAAAATCCGTTTAATTTCACAAAGTGGGCGGAAAAACTGACGAGTTTAAATAAGTGAATGTTCGGATGAGTCAGATTCACTTCACTAACTTACAGTGTTTTATTCCTCCCCTGTACACCTGTCTGTCTACCTGACTTTCTGTACATCTGTCTGTCTACCTGTCTGTCTGGACACCTGTCTGTCTACCTGACTTTCTGTACATCTGTCTGTCTACCTTTCTGTCTGTACACCTGTCTGTTTACCTGTCTGTCTGTACACCTGTCTGTCTGCATTTTACCTGCCTATTTGTCTCTCTGTCTGTGTACCTGACTGCCTGCCTGTCTGTCCATCTCTCTGTGAGCTTCTCCACCTGTCTGTATGTATCTCCAGCTGCCTGTCTGCATGTCTACCTGTCTGTGCTGCCATCTGTCCCTTTCTTTTTGTCACTCGTTCCTCTCTCTCTCTTTCTCTCTCTCTCTCTCTCTCTCCTCTGTCTGTCTGCCTGTCTGTCTGCCTGTCTGTTGCCCTACTTGATTATCTACTCTGTCTGCATTTTGCTCTGTCTGTAGGTCTGTCTGTCTGTCTCTCCAGCTGCCTGTCTGCATGTCACTCCTCCCCCTCTCTCTACCTGTCTGTCTGGTGTCAGATTGAACAGACGAGTCTGTTGGTCTCGTTATCTCGTTAATCAGTTCCTAATGACTGCCGCAGGTGTGAATTTGCATATGCAAATAGTTTTACGTTTTTTTGCTCGCATTACGAAAAAAAGTTTTCTAAGTGTAAAAATGGATCCTTTTTTCCACATCCCGTCCAATACCAGACTGAAAAACAAGAAAAGGACAAATAAAAAACTGTAAAGGAAAGAAATAATAATTAAAGGAAGAAAAAATCCCAAAATGACTGATTAAAGAAAACAAACTTATTGATTGTTTGTGTGTGTGTGTGTGTGTGTGTGTGTGTGTGTGTGAATTTTCTGAAGGTTTTCTCAGTGTGGATCTCAGTTCTTTGTAAATAACCCATGGCTGTAAGCTAAAGAAATTTAAAACTTTATCCTCTTATCTTCCTCTGTGTTTTACTTTAGAGAGAGCGAGAGAGAGAGAGAGAGAGAGAGAGAGAGAGAGAGACAGACAGAGGGAAAAAGGGGGATACAGAAAACAGAGGGAGACAGAAAAAGAGAGAGAACAGAAAGAGGGAGAGGAAGAGAGAAAGAGAGAGAAAGAAACAAAGAGAGAGAAAGAGAGGGAGGGAGAGAGGAGAGAGTGAGACAGACAGACAGACAGACAGGAAGGGAGGGGTAGTAGTGAAGAATATTTAACATATTAAAGAATATAGAACAGAATAAACAGCACAGACAGATTAACACCATAAAGAGCGAATATTAAAGAGATGAACAGAATTTTATAGAAAGTGTGAAGGACATCAAAAAGAAAATAAACATCAAAGAGAAAACATCAAAGAGAAAAGTAAAGAAGATCAAAGATCAAAGAGAAAAAATAAACAGGGATTTTTTTGATTGATGAGTTTTGGATTAATTAAACTCAGCCTTTAAAAAACTACCCTGGGTTTCTGAATAATTACCCAGTATGTTTCATTTATTACCCCAAGTGTTTAGTTATTGAACTTGTTTTTATTCATTCCTACAGGGTCCTTTGATTAATTAATTACCCCAGGGTCTTCAATTAATTAATTACCCCAGGGTCTTTGAAATTAATTACCCCAGGGTCTTTGAATAATTAATTACCCCAGGGCCTTCGATTAATTAATTACCCCAGGGTCTTTGATTAATTACCCCAGTGAGTATTTAAAATAATACCCTAGCTATTTGATTAATTACCCTAGGTGTTTGATTATTAACCTTAAGTGTCTAATTAATCACGCCGGGTGTTCGGTTTATTGTCCGGGCACTTTATCTTATTACCCTGGGTCTTCTTTGCATAATATTCATTGTTGCACTTTTTTAATAAGCAATTTAATTGCTTATTAAAAAATTTTTTTTGAATTTCATTTTTGTCTAATTGCTGTGGTGTGTGTTGTTTGTTGTGTGTTGTCTGTCATGTTGTGTGTTATGAGGTGTGTGTCGTGTAGTGTTGTGTTGTTGTGTGTGGTGTGTGTCATGTGTTGTTTTTGGTGTGTGTTGTATGTTAAGTGTTATGTGCCGTGTGTTGTGTATTGTGTATTGTGTGTTGTATGTTGTGTGGTTCATGGTGTGTGTTGTGTGTCTTGTGGTGTATGTTGTGTGTGTGTGTGTGTGTTTGCACCTGTTAATCTCTCTGCAGGTTTGTCTTTACACATTTACCCTAAAACACTGCTGAATGTTCTCCTTTGCGCCACTAACAGAGCCGCATGTTCACACACATCCTCTGGAACGTTCTCGGGAAAACATTCCGGAAACATTGTTATGTGGATTTGGGGAAGTTTGGTGTTGTTTCTGCAGGAGGTGTGAACTAACGTCTGAAGAAGAACACGGGAGCTGAAGATGCAGAGGAAAATAAGCTTAAAACAGTCTGAAGATTTATTTCATAAACGTTTCTGTTTGGTTCCTGAGCTTAAAGTCAACGTTAGATTAAAAACTGCAAAATAATGTTTATTAAACGTTGGAAAAAAATTATTAGGTTATTTGAAGCTCGAACAGCTGCTAATTTTTTTTCCCTACATGCTGTTTCAGTCAGCTGTGTGTGTGTGTGTGAGTGTGTGTTTGTACTATATCTGGACTAAACTGGACAGCCTGGGATAAAGTCCTAGTGTGTTTACTGGGAAGAGAGTGATGGTGGTGGTCTGTGAGGTGATGGTGGTGGTCTGAGAGGTGATGGTGGTGATTGCAGTAATTGTTGAGAAAGTGCTAATGATGAAGACAGTGATTTTGGATGTAGTAAAGGTGGTGATAGTGGTGCTGGTGTTGGTGGTAGAAAGGTAATGGTGGTGATGGTACTGCTGTTTGTGATAGAAGTGGAAATGGGGGTAATAATGGTGACAGCAGTGGTGTTATTGGTTGTTGTGATGATAGTAGTACTGGTATTTGTGTTGATTAAGGTGGTGTTGGTGGTGTTTATTAAAGTGGTAGTTGTGTTAATGGTGGTGGTGTTGATTTTGTCGAGTTGTTGTTGTTGATGGTGGTGATAGTGATGGTGGCGTTGAAGAAGGTGGTCTTGATAGAGGTGGCGGTGATAGTGGGGGTGGTGTTGATGGAGGAGGTATTAATGGTGGTGGTACAGATGGAGGTGGTCATATGGAAGGTGATGTTGGTAGCAGTGATATTGCGGCTCACTCGTTTCCTTGTGTTTTCTATTATACTGTATATTTATTTGGCTTTCACTTTGAAACAGAAGCGACCTGCTGATTAGCATTTTTCTTGGTGTCCCTGTAGGGAGTGTGTACCGAGAATGCCTGGAGAACTGGACCCTGGACGAGAAACGAACGAACCTGGGCTTCTAAGATCAACTACTCC
Source organism: Bagarius yarrelli (assembly GCA_005784505.1). NCBI lineage: Eukaryota > Metazoa > Chordata > Actinopteri > Siluriformes > Sisoridae > Bagarius > Bagarius yarrelli. The sequence continues at coordinate 348,901 of VCAZ01000170.1, read as the reverse complement.
AACTGTGAGCCCATTTTTGAGGAAAAGGTGAGTGATGACTCATCCGTCTCGCACCAGAGCTCGCTTTTCTCCCTGTCTGAGATCAGATCATTAGTGGAAAATGAGAAAAAATTGTGCAAAGGATCTGGAATCGTCTTATATTCTTTATTAAAGGGAAATGCAGACTAGGGTTTAAGTCGTGACCTTTGACCTTTGGCGTTACAGCGAAAGTTCCCAGTGCATTACAAGATCGCGCTCGTTATCAACTACCTGGGACACTGTATATCCGTAGGTGCTCTCGTCATCGCCTTCATGCTCTTCCTGTGCTTGAGGTAAATTTGCACACACACACACACACACACACACACACACACACAACACACACACACACACACACACAAATTCTATGGTTAATTTAATAATTACTACTAATAATTTATGACTTCATTAATTTAACCTCCTTCATCCTAAACATCCTACAGCACTGCCCATATCCAGTCTGCGTGTGTGTGTGTGTGTGTGTGTGTGTGTGTGTGTGTGTGATTGCAGGAGCATCCGGTGTTTGCGGAATGTAATTCACTGGAATTTAATAACGACCTTCATCTTGAGGAACATCATGTGGCTTCTGCTCCAGCTCATCGACCACAACATTCATGAACGGAACGAGGTGTGTGTGTGTATACGTGAGGGTGTGTAAAAGCGTGTGTGGGTTTGTGTGTGTGTGTAGGTGTATGCATGAATGTGTGTGTATATGTTTGCATAAGGGGCTTCTGGTATGTGTGTAAGCTTAAGTGTAAATGAGTGTGTGTATAAGTGTGAGTGTATTTGTGTATTTATTTAATTTCTCTTCTCTTCTCTTCTCTTCTCTTCTCTTCTCTTCTCTTCTCTTCTCTTCTCTTCTCTTCTCTTCTCTTTTCTTTTCTTTTCTTCTCTTCTCTTCTCTTCTCTTTCTTTCTCCTCCTCTCTCTTATCTTTTTTCTCTTTTCTCTTTTCTTTTTCTTTTCTTTTCTTTCTTCTTTCTTTCTCTTTCCTCTCTCTTCTTTTTCTTCCTTTCTCGCTTCTCCTTCTCTTTTTCTTCTCTTTCTTCTCTTTCTCTTCTCTTCTCTTCTCTTTCTCTTCTTCTCTTCTCTTCTCTTTCTTTTCTCTTCTCTTCTCTTCTCTTCTCTTCTCTTCTCTTCTCTTCCTCCTCCAGCCTTGGTGTCGTCTTATCACTACCGTATATAATTATTTTGTGGTGACCAATTTTTTCTGGATGTTTGTGGAAGGCTGTTATCTGCACACCGCCATCGTTATGACTTACTCCACCGACAAACTGCGCAAGTGGCTCTTCCTCTTCATCGGCTGGTGTGAGTAACGGCTGTTCTATCGCCATAGCAACAGATGATCAGATATGCAAACAAAGTACTTCAGAGTAAAGATTTCAGAGTAAAAAATAGACTGATTTCGGATAATTTACGTACAATTTAAAAGAAACTAAAATATGCAGATAAACGCTACAAATCTCGATTTTTGCCCTGATGATTAACGACAGAATGTAAAGTTGTGTTTAAAAGCGTGGATCGGTACATTTTTATTTCATTTTAATGTATTTATTCGTTTATTTGTTTCTATCTTATCTATCGCAACTCTATTCCTGTTGTTCTTTATGATGAACTGAGCAGTAATGTTAGCATTGTTAGCATTGTTAGCATTATCGGTCTGCGGTCTCGACTTCCTGCTTTCCTATTAAACTCAGAGCAGAATCGGAAATTCCGACCTCTTTTCCGTCTCTGGTTTTTCTGGCCGGAGCGCCGATGAAGGCTCACGTTATGATAAATTCAACCTTTTCACTCGCAGGTTGACATGGGGGTAATTGGAGGCGTCCTGGTGTGCAGGAGGTGTGAGAGAATCAATAACCAGGAGGAAGAGCTCGATTCCACAGACATAAAATTGGGTTCTTAGAAAGAAAAACGTGACCAGCACACAGTCACACACACACACACACACACACACACACACACACACACACACACACACACACACACACACACACACAAACCCACAGTCTGTGGTTTGTGTTTCTAATGCAGAACTGGCAGTTAGAGAATAGCAGGTGATGCAGCACAGGCAGCTGCTGGAGAAATCTCATCTTTCTATCCTTCACTATCTATCTCATCTTTCTATCCTTCCCTATCTATCTCATCTTTCTATCCTTCCCTATCTATCTACATCACCTTTATATCTTTCCCTATCTATCTAATCTTTCTATCACTATCTCATCTTTCTATCCTTCCCTATCTATCCTCATCTTTCTATCCTTCACTATCTATCTCTCTATCCTAACCTTCCCATCTACTCTCTTTCTATCCTTCCCTATCTAGCTCATCTTCTATCCTTCACTATCTATCTCATCTTTCTATCCTTCACTATCTATCTCATCTTTCTATCCTTCCCCTACTACCATCTTTCGATTCATCTTTCTATCCTTCACTATCTATCTCATCTTTCTATCCTTCACTATCTATCTCATCTTTCTATCCTTCACTATCTATCTCATCTTTCTATCCTTCACTATCTATCTCATCTTTCTATCTTCTACTGTCTTATCTTTCTATCTTTCACTATCTAAATAATTTTTCTATCTTTTATTATCTTATCTTTTTATCTATCTACATCACCTTTATATCTTTCCCTATCTATCTCATCTTTCTGTTGATTATTATCTATCTCATCTGTCCTCATCTATCTGTCTTGTATGATCTGTCTCAGTATATCCTGAGACAGGATATAAATGAACCTCGTTATCTTACTGCTATTCTGTCGTTAGCTGTCTGTCCGGTTCTCTGTGTGTCCCTGCAGGTATTCCGTGCCCCATCATCATAGCCTGGGCCGTAGGGAAGCTGTACCATGAGAACGAACAGTAAGTGCTCTTCAGTTATGGGGGGAAACGTCCGCTGATCCGCTGAGCCAAAGGAACTCAAAGATTCGCTGCTTTTTGTTGAGAGTAGATGCTCTGAAAAGATCATTAACATAAAGTCACTAAAGGTCAATCAGTCAATTAATTAAGTAATTGGCTGATTGACCTTTAGTGACTTTATGTTAATGATCTTTTGATCTCAATCAATCAATCAATCAATCAATCAACCAATCAATCAATTAATATATTTTTTTTAAATGTTGACTTTCTTTTCTGGCTTTACATTACACACACACACAATCTCTCTGTTACCTCCATGTGTGTGCTTGTGTTAGCTAGCTATGTTCCTCTAACATGTGCTTGAGTCTGTGACGCTGGTCAATGTCTCGCGTGTAAAAAGGTTTACGCACATTTTTATTGTTAACGCTGTGAAAATGTTTGTTGTGAAGATGAAAATGAGATGAGTTTGAGAAATAATCTGAAGCGTTTTTATTTATTTTTCTCTCTCCGTCAATTCCAGGTGCTGGTTTGGAAAAGAGCCCGGAAAATTTGTGGACTACATTTATCAGGGACCTGTGATCATCGTTCTGCTGGTGAGAAACATTCCGAATAAAAAGAAAAAGAAAAAAAGAAAGAAAGAGAGAAAAAAAAGTCAGCTTCAACATCAGGTAGCGACTGTGAGTGACTGTAAGAGTCTGTAAGTGACTGTGAGCAACTGTTAGCGACTGAGAGCGACTGTGAGTGACTGTAAGCGACTGTAAGTGACTGCGAGCGACTGAGAGTGACTGTGAGCGACTGTAAGCGACTGTGAGCGACTGTGAGTGACTGCGAGCGACTGTAAGCGACTGCGAGCGACTGTGAGCGACTGAGAGCGACTGTAAGCGTCTCTAAGCAACTGTGAGCGACTGTGAGCGCTGTAAGCGACTGTGAGCGACTGTGAGCGACTGTGAGCGACTGTGATTTATCATCACACGCCATGATTAGCGGCTCAGTTTGTTCTTCAGTCACTTTAACACCCATTTTACAGCTGATGACAGATATAGATTTTATCCTGTGTGTGGTGTGTGTGTGTGTGTGTGTGTGTGTGTGGTGTGTATTATTATGAAGTCATGCTAAAAAAGCGATTAAGTGACTAACTAAAGCTTTTAATGAATCTGTTTTTAAAAAATGAATATGGAAAAAAAAACCTTCTGAAAGCTAAAAAAACCCTTTTTATTTCTCAAATCTAAATTCTCATTAAAATAAAAGTAAAGAAAACAAACAGAAAAACAGAAAAACACTTTCTTTCATTGAATTTTTAAAAAATTATTTTTAAAAAACCTCAAAATTTACACTAGATTTATGTGCATTAGTGTGTGTGTGTGTGTGTTGGTGATGATGATAGTGTGTGTGTGTGTTGGTGATGATGATAGTGATGAATAGTGTGTGTGTGTGTGTGTGTGTGTGTGTTGTGTGATGTGATAGTGATGATAGTGTGATGTGTGTGTGTGGTGTGTGTGTGTGTGTGTGTGTGTGTGTGATGATGATGATAGTGTGATGTGTGTGTGTGTTGTGTGTGTGTGTGTGTGTGTGTGTGTGTGTGTGTGATGATGTGATAGTGATGATAGTGTGGTGTGTGTGGTTGTGTGGTTGGTGATGATGCTAGTGTGTGTGTGGTGTGTGTGTTGGTGATGATGATAGTGATGAGAGTTGTGTGTGTGTGTGTTGGTGATGATGATAGTGTGTGTGTGTGTGTTGGTGTGATATGATGATAGTGTGATGATATGATGTTTTGTTGTGGGTGTGTGTGTGTTTTTGTGTGTGTGTGTGTGTGTGTGTGTTGTGATGATATGATGATAGTGTGTGTGTGTGTGTTGGTGATGATATGTGATGTGTGTGTGTGTGTGTGATGTTGGTGATGATGATAGGATGATAGTGTGTGTGTGTGTGTGTGTGTGTTGGTGATGATGATATGATGATGTGTTGTGTTATGTTGTGATGATGATAGTGTGATAGTGTGTGTGTGTGTGTGTGTGGTGTGTTGGTGATGATGTGATGATGTGTGTGTGCGTGTGTGTGTGTGTGTGTGTGTGTTGGTGATGATGATAGTGATGATAGTGTGTGTGTCTTGGTGATGATGATGGTGTGTGTGTTGTTGGTGATGATAAAGTGATGTAGTGTGTGTGTGTGTATGTTGGTGATGATAGTATGATCTGTGTGTGTGTGTGTGTGTGGTGTTTGGTTGGTGATGATGATAATGATGATATGTGTGTGTGTAGATGTTGGTGATGATGATAGTGTATGTGTGTGTGTGTGGTGGTGTGTTGGTAGATGGATGAATAATGTGATCGTGTGTGTGTGTGTGTTGGTGATGATGATAGTGTGTGTGTGTGTGTGTGTGTGTGTTTGTGTGATGATGAATGATGTGATAGTGTGTGGTGGGTGTGTGTTGTGTGATGTGATGATGATAGTGTGTTGTGTTGTTGGTTGGTGATGATGATAGTGATGATAGTGTGTGTGTGTGTGTATGTTTTGGTGTGTGATGAATAGTGTGTGTGTGTGTGTGTGTTGTGTGATGAGATGATGATGATAGTGTGTGTGTGTGTTGTTGTGATGATGATGACGATGTGTGTGTGTTGTTTTTTTCCTCTTCTCTGTAGATAAACTTTGTTTTCCTGTTTAATATCGTTCGCATTCTGATGACGAAGCTTCGAGCCTCCACCACGTCCGAGACCATACAGTACAGGTAGGACCTCATCAGTGCTAATGGAAAGATCGGGGGTTCGATTCCCAGCACCACCAAATTCTGGCTGCCTTGGCCCCTAGACAAGGTCCCTTAACCTTACTGTTCAGTTTGAATAAAAAGAGACTCCCTAAATAAGGATATCTGTAAAATATCAGAAATGTCAATATGATGAATGTCGGTGTGTCGCTATAGTGAAACGGTAATGCAGACCCACATCAGCCCCTCCCCCACTCCACAACTTGAACTCTGACCTTTTGTCTTTCTCCTGGCATTTCTAAGATTTTTAATAATAAAAAAAATAAATAAAGTTCGGAGCTTTGCGAATTGAGATTTAAGGTAATGAGATCACGCGGTCGCAGGTCTGGACACTTTTTACCCTTTTTATATTTAAGTCTTTTTTTAATGCTTAAGTTTTTTTACTCTAATTTTATGATGCTTCTGTTTGGAATGTGTGTGTGTGACCCTAGACCAGGGGTGTCCAATCTCGGCCCTGGAGGGTCGTGGTGTCTTGCAGAGTTTAGCTCCCACTTGCCATAACACACCCCACTGTAAGTTACCCAGCAAAATGTTAATTAGTTGGTTGAGGTGTGTTTGATTGGGTTTGAAACTAAACTCTGCAGGACACCCGAATCCTCCAGGACCGAGATTGGACACCGCTATGGGAACTGATCTTCTGTCTTCATATTTGGCCTCAGTATCCAAAAAAAAAAAAAAAAAAAAAAACAAAAAAAAGAAAAACATATATCACTAACATACTAACACTAACAACACTAACTTTTAAGATTCAAAAACAAATACAAAATAAAACAAAACATACGAAATTTCCTTTAATGTGCTGTAATGCATCAGACGCTTTCTGGGTGTGGCCTCTAAGGCTGAGGCTAATAACCAGTGGTTTTTCTGAGTGACAGGGCGTCTGGGTTGGGTTTGCAGGAGGGTCTGAGGACCGGTGGGATTTTTCTGCTGGTGAGTGATTTTCCGACTCTCTCCTCTTGGAAAAGTGTTCTGAACAGGAGCCAGCGCTGCTCATTGCCAGAGCCCATGGTTCCTGATGCAGGTGCTGTTCAGCAGGAAGCGGCTGATTGGTTCGGCTTCCCTCGGGCATCGCTGTTCCTTGTCATGTTGGCGCTGTAGCAATCCCGATCAGCGAGTCATCTGGATACACCACTTCTATTGGTGTTTCACAAACATCTACTCTCTTCAACAAAACTTTATGACCATCAGGTCCATCGCTAGCAAGTTACTGTTACTTCTGACTAATCAGAATGCAGAGCTTAGAGTTTCTTAGTGTTAACAAACCTCCAGACTTTCCCACATTGAATATTTATCCAAAGAAAATCTTCTCTGTCACTTTAGAGTTGTTTTTACCCTCCAAAACAATAGCATAATTTTTAACACACTCGCAAAGATCTGACTCTGCTTCCTTGGTCACACTTTCTCCAAATGCTGCTCTTTTTGTAGCCTACAGCAAGCAATAATAACCCAAACGAACTGTACAACCTCACAGCCTCACGCTTTCTGGGAAAATAATGCATACTCTCAGCACTTTAAAAAAAAGAAATTATAGCTTACAGACACATATCGCACTCACTCTCCACACTCTCGGACAGAAAATCATAATTTCAGAGCACTTTCTACAACATTGCTGCAAATTATCTGCATAACCAAAAACCAGGATGCCTCTGTTTATCTTTTTATACTTTAGGAATGCCTCAGGGTTGGCCTCTCAGTCTGCTTTTATTTTAATTTTAATAATACTTTATCATTGTCATGAAGCATACACAAATATCTATTGTCAGTCATTATGATGGCAGCTGGTCCAAAAGCTCTGGTGATGATTTAACCAGCTGTACGAGATATATGGACAAAAGTATTGGAACACCAGTCCCATTCATTTTTTTCCACATGCTTTTCCAGATGTTCATTTTACCCTGTGTCCTATAAACACCTTTAAACTTCTGTACAGGTTTTCCATTAAATTGTACTCACTCCTCCGGGTAATTTACAATCACCAATCAATCTAAAATACGTTTTTGGACTGTGGGAGGAACCCGGAATACCTGGAGTAAATAAGTCACCTTTCTGCCTAAATGTCCATCCATCCATGTAATTACAGGCATTTCTAATTTGAGTCAGGTGTGTGAACGCATGGGAGATGTGCTGCGATTGAACGAGACAGACGTGATTCAACGACCTCAAAGGTCCAGGTATAAATGTGAAGCTGGACATAAAAATAAATTGGCTAACCTGATCCCTGTGCTGTGTTGTGATTTACAGTACAGGTGGATCTTGTATGTATGTTTCCTGTGAAAGTTCTGGAATGAAAACTGTGTTGGCTGTGTCGCTTTGATTACTTTATTTTAGCTAATATTCTGCAAAAAGAAGTTGCTTGGAATTTGTTGGATGATTGGTAGAAGCAGCAGAAAGCGGAGAGAAGTCTGTTTTTTCTGTCCCTCAGCCTCACCGTGCAGTTCTCTAATTCACCCACGCAGGCGAGCCGCCGAGCCACGAGATCTGGGGCAATTAGTGTCTACCTGTCACGCGAGGTTCCTGACAAGTGTGTGCTTTATTTATTGTTTTAATTGCTGTGGCGTTTAATTTCTGCAGATGGAGCGAAGATTAATGCAAATGTCATGCCTTGCTGCTCCTCTCTGTCAACCAAAAGTCAAACTTATTTCCTAAATGCTAACAACTCAGGTTTTTAGTAGAACTTAAATGTTAAATAAATATTCACCAATGTTTTTATTTCATTTGTATAGCCCAGACGTCTGGTGGCAGATTGGTGATACTGGGAATTGACCCCAAAATATTCTAATCAATAGTCTAACACTATACCAGTACCTGCCCCAGTAGTGTTAACAGTTACTTCTGGTCTTTGGGTTGTCTTGATTAAGAAATCTATCTATCTTTATCCATCTATCCATCCATCCATCCATCCATCCATCCATCCAACCATCCATCCATCAACCCATCTGTCCACCCGTCCGTCTATCCATCCATCCATCCATCCATCCATCCATCCATCCATCCATCCATCCATCCATCCATATATCGGTCCGTCCATCCATCCATTCATTAATATTTGGACTTAATTATTTTTTCAGCTGTTTGAGTGATGTTTAGGTGTGAGTTACTCGTTAAGGCTGGAGATCAGCTGTGTGTGTCTGATGTTACCACAGCTAACGTTGCTCATTAACTCTACTGCTGGTTATTAGTTCTTTGATTGGAGTGTGTCAGACTGACAGCTGATATCATTTCTCTCTCTCTCTCTCGTTAGGAAAGCGGTGAAGGCGACGTTAGT
>VCAZ01000170.1:320000-332500 GCA_005784505.1 Bagarius yarrelli | reverse complement strand
TTCAGAGTTAAAAAAAAGTTTTTGTATAATGGGTCATTCTGTAATTTTGGGGTCCTTTTAAACATGTAGATTTATTAAAATTTAAATAACAATAAATCATAAAATGTCAAACAAGTCCAAACAAAGAGGACACTTTTCCCCCCTGAATGAGCTCATTTTAAATTTGCCTGCTGCAGGTCTGAGTATAGTTGGCCTGGGGACAAGAGAGGACAAAAAAAGCAATAAATTGCTTTATAAAAAGGTTCAGCTAAAAGAACATTTAGTAACTAATTAAGTTAACTAATCATCAGATCTGTAAGATGATTAACTATCAAAGGGACATGTTAGAGAGACAGCGTCTCTCAGAAATAAAGATGGACAGAGTCTCTCAGAAGTAAAGATGGACAGAGTCTTTCAGAAGTGAAGATGGACAGAGTGTCTCAGAAATAAAGATGGACAGAGTGTCTCAGAAATAAAGATGGACAGAGTCTCTCAGAAGTAAAGATGGACAGAGTCTCTCAGAAGTAAAGATGGACAGAGTCTCTGAGAAGAAAACATTGACAGAGTCTCTCAGAAATAAAGGTGGACAGAATCTCTCAGAGGTCTCTCAGACCTTGTGTATTTCACCAGGACAAAACCACATACTGCAGCTATTCCAACAGCAAGAGTTGGTAGTAGAAGAGTCAGAGTGCTGAATTACCCTGTCTGCAGTCCAGATCATTCACCTGTGGAGAACATCTGGCGTATCAGTAAAAAAATACTTTAAGCCGACCACAAACTCTTTAGCAGCTGGAAACCGGAATCAGGCAAGAATGGGACCAAATTCCAACACCAAAACTCCAAAAACTCATAATCTCGATGTCCAGATGTCTTCAAACTGTTTATAAAGAAGATGAGATAAGACACCATAAATCCATTTGTCAAAATTTCATACCGGATCGGTCGAGGCCCGGGTTAACAACGACCGCCACCGGCGCCATTGACCTACAGGGTGCCGGCGAAAAATTGGGCTACTGTTGGTCAAAGGAGGAGAGGAGGTGGACGTGAAAATAGACAGAAAGAGAGGAGGTGGAAGGGTAGTAAGGCTCGTAGTACTGGATCGGGATTTAAGTTGTTTTATCATGGTGTGGATAGGGGGAGAAATGGGGTAGGAGTAATGCTGAAAGAGGAGTTTGTGAAGAATATTCTGGAGGTGAAATGAGTGTCAGACAGGGTGATGAGTCTCAAGTTGAAGGGCTGATGGTGAATGTTGTAAGTGGGTTACGCCCCACAAGTAGGTTTTGAGTTAGAAGAGAAAGAGAGGTTCCCTTTCTACTACTTCCGGTATAAAAATAAACTGGCTGTGATACTGCTCATCATTCTGTTTTTCGGCGCCGAATGCGCATCTTTTCAGCGAGATGAAGCGAGCAGAAGCAATTAAAGGCGATTACCTTAAATGCGTCGCTGGTTAAGGAGAGCGATCAGCGGTCTCTCTCTTGCAGCGGCATCCAAACCAGGAAGTGCAGGAAGGACCCCTGCATGCGTCGGTGGCGTCCGCAGCAGTGCCTGAGCAAAAAATTCCTAAGAGCGATATTTTTGCGGCAGCACCGCCGGACCAGTCCCTGCATGCACCCCATTCCTCCTCAGCTTCGTGCCTGCCAGTCGGGACACTGGAGGGATGTGAGGGGTTCCACAGCCGCTTTTTCGAACCAGATGAGATGTCAATCACGGCATCTGAGAGTGGGCTTGACGCCATTAAGGCTGATGACTCTGCTGAGGTGGCGCTGGCGAGGCCCGGGCATCAGTCAGTGCGATGCCGAGATGGCAGCCGTACTGGCCCGGGCAGCCAAAGCCATCGGCCTGTGGTGGTGTCCTCCACCCTGTCCCGAAAGGTCGAGGCTGGATAATTGGTTCTTGGTGAGAACAGAAGAGAACAAACACAACCCCAGGTATTTATTTAATACAGTGGCCAAATTAACTAAAAACAAAGAATCAACATGTGTTAATATCCCATCAGCACAGCAGTGGTGAATTAATTTAATCCCAAGGTCGATACTATCAGAGTTAAAATCGTAACCATGCAGCAAACAGCCGCAGTATCGCATCAGATAGCGCTGTGGATCCCCCGAGGAACAATTCCACTCATCCACTACTATACAGTGCCTCGAAAAAAGTATTCATACCCCTTCAACTTTTTTACATTTTGTCACTTTACAACCACAAACTTAAATGTTTTATAGAGATTTGAAGTAAAAGACCAACACAAACTAACACATAATTATGAAGTGGAACGAAAATTAAATTTTAAGCAACTAAAAAGTGCGTCAATACTTTGTAAAGCCACCTTTCGCTGCAATTACAGCTGCGAGTCTTTTGGCGTGTGTCTCCACCAGCTTTGCACATCTAGAGACTGAACTTTTCATCCCCGGCGGAGTGTTCAGGGACTGTGCAGAACTCCGAGCAGATGTCTACAATGAGATCTTTAACACAAGGATTCAACCGATCCAGGATACAGACTGTTTGTGCCCCACGATCTGGCAAAGATATAGGGCAATTAAGACACACAGAGTGAGGAACAACTTCTACCCAACTGTCAGAGCTGTAACCTGTATACCCCCCCCCCCCCCCCCCCCCCCCCCCCCCCCCCCCCCACCCCCCCCCCCCCCCCCAACACACACATAACTGCCAAAGATCCAAGTTATTTTCCAACCTCCTTTTTTACATCTGTTTGCATGGCTACTGTTGCGCCTATTGTATAGATTTTATTTTTTATTTGAAATATTGTGTAGATTTATATGTATTGCTGCTGGTCTCTGAGAGCTACCAAACATGTTTTGTTGTATCACTATAAAGACAATAGGATGATCGCACAGGTGAAGGAGTGTATTGACCAATTTGAGAAGACTGCAGCAATTGCAGCCGGCCAGAGACACAAGACGAGGAAGGTGAGACTTCTGCCTAATTTCCAGATGTTAACTGACTGCTGATGGATCTTACTAGAAAGCAGGTGCCAGATTCAGTTCAGTGAATAAATTTGTGTTAACAGGATTTTACTGAGCTAAGATTTGTGTGGGGCCACCTTTACATTTCCCTGACCTCTGTCCCTCATTGTTTTACAGACAGATGTGTTGGACGAAGGGCTGGGGGGCAAGGGCTGGGCATGGGAGTCATGTTTTATCAGGTTAAATGGAGGTTTTAGAGAGGACCATACCTTTAGAGGCCCAGGGTGGGGTAGAGGCCCATACCTTCAGCTTCCAGCTTCCCTTCACCGCTGCTTCAACAGCTGTTACAGCTAGTGTTTCCCAGCAGTGTGTTTAGTCTGATACGCAGTTAAGAAGAACCATTTCCGCTTTTTTTTCTAGCGTGTCTTGTAAATTTTATGTTCTCTGTGTTTTTAAAGCTCTCTGAACCTGAGGAAAAACCTGGTTCCACTCTATTTATTAAATAATGGCTGAAACTCGGCTCAGTGTTTGTGTGTGTGTGTGTGTGTATGTGTGTGTCAATGTACAAACACTGCGTCAGGTTATTTTCTAAACAAAAATGTTTTCCTGGACTCTTCAGTTCCTCAGTACGCAATAGAATTGAGCACAATACCAGACTGAACTTCTTTAGAATCCCAATACACACACACACACACACACACACACACACACAGATAAACAAAAATTTCATATAAATATTAAGTGCAAGTCAAAAAAAACTGGTTTTTTTTTAAATCTTCTCTCTGATGTGTGATGTAAGAATTGAACTGTTTATTCTGCTCATCCACGGAAATGAAGCTTTATTACAAACGTCTTTGTGTCCTAAAGCATAAAGAACATAAATAATCTCATTTTTTAGTCTGTAAATGACGTAACGTGAATAAATGCTAATGTGAGGCTGATCCGGAGTTCTGAGGTTTTGTGTTAGTGAAACATTACCAAGCATTCTAATGTCCATGTCCATGTCCAGGTCCATGTTCATGTCCACCTAGTTTACTAAACTCTGCTCTGTTTTGCATTACCTTTTTTGGCCTTTTTGTATTTTGCTTTTTGGAGCGTAGGGGCCCCCCATGTGGTGCAGGGCCCCCCAGCTGGCAATTTATTGACTATTTATTTATTATTTAAAATGTACTTCAAACGAGTAAACCCCGCTATCACTGGCCCACAAGAAACAGTAGAAAACGAAGCAGGTGATTGGAAGTGACGTTTTAGTTACACTGCAAAAAATTCTTATCTAGTGATTTACAATCTATTTCTAGCCCAAAAATCTTATGGTCCTGTTTTAGGAATGAAATACTACACAAGAGCCAATTATTATTATTGCTTTTAAGATGATTTATCTTTCTTTCTTTCCTTAGTAAAGTTTAATGTTAGTTATTTTACCTGCATATGGAGCAGAATTACAGTAAGACACATTCTTTGATGCCATGTATTTGATAAGGAATTTAAGATGAAATAGCTTAATTTTAACTGACTTTTCACTGTTGTACTGTTGTGTTATTATTAGGAATTAGCCACTTTACTGCCCCTGCATGTCGTACCTTTTTTGCAGTGTATGTTATGCTAGTATGTTTATGACCTGCACAGAAATTTGCACTGCTGATTTTCAAGGGTTCTCAGTAAGACGATTTCCATATTCTGCTCATTTCCGTCCTGCTTTTCTGAGTGTATGAAGCTCCTGTAGTTTCAGAGTCGTGATCAGACACCCAGTCTACAGGAGGGTGAAGCTACAGTGAGGGATGAAGATGAAGGCTGTTCTCTCCGTCCTCCTCTTGGTGGTTCTGACAGGAGCAGCTCACGGTCAGATTCAGAGAAAATACATTTTTGTGAACTCAGAGCTGGACTGGACAGGCGCTCAGGCGTACTGCAGAGAGAACTACGTAGATTTAGCGACTATTATGTCTGAAGATTTATTGCAATTTCAGACTAATATACGATGGCAGTGTGACAGGTATGGGTGCTGGATTGGTCTAAGGTGGAATGAAACCAAGCAGAAATTTATCTGGTCTGATGGACATGTATTATCTAGCCAAAATTCACAAATAAAGCCAAACTCCTGTGTATATGCAAAGAACGACTGGTACTATGAAGACTGTGATAGAACTCGGAACTTCATCTGTTATATTTGGGATTCTTTTCCTCTGGTTGCGGTTCAGGAGATGAAGACCTGGGAAGAAGCGCTGATCTACTGCAGAATGAACTACGTTGATCTGGCGAGTCTCGTCACAGTGTCTGATCACGCTGTAGTCGACATCACGAGCAAGCAAATCCAGACATCCAGTTTCTGGACCGGTCTGAGGTTTCTGGACGCATCATGGTTCTGGGTGAACCCGACTGCCACACATCCAACTGCCGACCCTGCCACTGCCACACATCTAGCAAACCTATTTAACATGAGTGACCTGAGCTCCATGCCCTCATGTCCTGCTCCACGTTTCCGTTGCGGAGCCCGAAGCTCCACGCGTGATAACCTGGAGGCTCGGGACTGTGAGGAGAAACTGAACTTCATGTGCTACAATGGAACAAGGTGAGTTATTGAGTTCCTGATCTGAGCTTCTTCAGGGATCAGACACACACTTTGATCTGATGGCTTTCTGATGGTCAAACACAAAACTAATAATATCCTTTAATTCATCTACAGGAATTAAATCACACTGAAGATGTTCATCACTGCAGTCGAGATGGAGAAGAAAAGAAGATGATTTACATCCACATTAAGCTCAAACTCAACTAGAGCAGATTTTCCTTTAAGATTTCACATTTAAATGTGATTTCTCACACACATAATTACACACAGTACAACATATAACGATCTTTACGACTCTCCGGATTAAACAAAATAAATGTCATTAAAAAATAGATTAGAATAAAATAAAAATAGACCGTGTGTGTCGTATAACACGGTGTGTGTGTGTTTATATACGATTTCCTTCATTAATCCGTCTGAAATTAACATTAACACCTTACAGCTGCTAGTAAAGATTAGATTCGTCCTGTTTAATCTTTTATTTAGTCTACAAATATATTTTATTCACTTTTATTATCTCTCTTATTTATTATTATTATTATTATTTATCTTGTTTCTTCTTAAAATTAATTTTCTTAACGTTTATAAAGAAGTTTACACTTCAATTTACTTTAATGCATTTTTCTTTTATTCTCTTGTTTATTCTTGATGTTTATCTTGTTTACACTGGGTTTTTTTAATAATTAGTTAAAGAAGTTTTAGTTTAGTTTTAGTTTTGAGTTCCGCTCTTTTTTCTGGCGTGTCTTTTTGGTTCCTGGGGATTTTGAGTTCCTTGTCTGAACCTGAGGAAAAACTCTGTTCCGCTCCATTAATTAAAGAAATCCAATGGACAAAACTCGGCTCAGTGAGAGTGTGTGTGTGTGTGTGTGTGTGTGTGCCACTGAACAAACACTGCATTAGGTTATTTCCTAAACAAAGATGTTCTTTTGATCTGCTGGACTTTTTAAGGACACTGTAGAAATTCAGCACAATAACGCACACACACAAACACACACAAACACACACACACTGATTACTTTTTTAGTAAAAATGATATTTATCTGGTTTATTCTTTTATTTATCCTTAAAATAATTTTATTAACTTTTTAATATTTTGTTTATAAACAATATAAAAATCATTATTATATTGACGTAAGAGGAAGTGAAAGATAAAATATGGGAATCTCAGAGGTGAGAATTAGGCAGACAGGTGTTTTTTTCAGTCTGTATTCCAAGCTCAGATATTTGGGAATGTGGACGTAACCCAGTGGAACTGCTATAACACCATAAAACACCACCGTTAACACATATAAGCATAATAATCTCACTGAACAGGGTGTAACTATGAGCAGGAATAATGAAGCACTGAAGTTCAGTGTAACGTCAGCACATCCTGCCAACAGGGGGAGCGGGACACTGTCCCGGGATGGAGGAGCTGGGAAAGAGCTACGTGGTTCAGACGGCTGGAAATGAACGGCAGGAGGTGGTGATCCACCAATTTCAGGAGATTTGCTGTCTGAAAGTTAAGAGCTCTGGCTCTCATATCGCCATGGTGATTAATGTACGACACCACAGACCTGTAGTCAGTGTGACTCAGTGCAGCCAGTCCTCAGCACACACACCAGCATGTCAATACCGTGCAGGTAGTCTGAAAACTCCACCGCTGCCCTGGTGGGGGCCACCGGATGCAGTGGCTGTGGCACATCAGTTTGCACATCAGGTTCCCTGGCATTAGCCAATAATCTTTAAAGGTAATGTGAAGGTGGGAAAATTCTTTTCATGTTCAAGGAGCTTTATTGTCATTTCAGCCATATACAGCAGAATGCAGTACACAGTGAAATGAGATAACATTCCTCCAGGACCCCCTGGTGCTACACAGAACATAGAATTCACAAAACAACAAAGAGCCACTAAATAGGATAGACATAAAGTGCATGTGTGCAACCTGGTGCAGAAACAGTGCAGAAACAGTGCAGAAACAGACAGTGCAGTTAACAATACAAACATTACAAAGACAGTGCAGAAACAGACAATAGAGAACAGAACAGAACAGAACAGAACAGAACGCTGGACAGAAGATTCAATAGCGCCAAGCAGATTATAAAATGAGGGAAAACCCCTGTTGAAAATAGTTAACTCTTCTCTCAGCAGTGGGTATGTTCCCAAATCTTTTAATTAGCAGTTATTAAACCTTTAATTAAGGAACCTGACCTCGACCACAATGAGCTGTGGAACTACAGGCCTGATATCTAACCTTCCGTTTATCTCTAAAATCCTAGAGAAATAGTAGCGCAACAACTATGTTCATATTTACAAAGAAATAACATACACGAACTTTATCAATCAGGATTCAGGGCTCACCACAGCACAGAGACGGCACTGGTCAAAGTAGCTAATGACCTCTTACTGGCATCCGATCAAGGCTGTGTCTCGTTGCTATATTACTTTGACCTTAGTTTGCGGCTTTCGACACTATAGATCACAATATTCTTCTTCACAGATTAGAAAAATCAGTAGGAATTAAAAGGAACGGCTCTTGCGTGGCTCAGGTCCTATTTAACCGATCGCTACCAGTTTGTAGATTTAAATGGTGATTATTCTGCCTGCTCCCTTGTAAAGTATGGTGTTTTCGCAGGGCTCGGTTTTAGGCCCACTTCTTTTCCTCTCTTTACATGCTGCCTCTGGGAAACATAATTCGTAAGCATGATATCAGGTTTCCACTGTTACGCTGATGACAACACAGTTATACGTCTCATCATAAGGCCTGATGCTTAACGCTAACAAGACGGAGGTTCTGGTTCTCGGAGGACCACAGGTAGCTAAAAGTAAGCTTCCTGATCAAACACCTTAACCCTAGACAGTCTTTCTGTTTCACCGAGTGCAACAGTTAAAAGTCTGGGTGTGATTTTAGACTCCAATCTCTCATTCGAGGCCCATGTCGATAATATTAGCAGGATTAGCTAATGGTTTATCATCTCAGAAAATAGCGCTAAAATAAGAAATATCCTGTCACTAAATGATGCCGAAAATGAGTTCATGCGTTTATCACATCCAGGCTGGACTACTGTAACGCTTTACTGTCTGGATGTTCAACTAGGTGCATTAATAAACTTCAGTTAGTCCAAGAACGCAGCAGCGAGAGTCCTCACTAACACTAAAAGATACGAGCACATCACGCCGGTCTTATAACACACTGCATTGTCTCCCAGTGAGACACCGCATCGATTTTAAATACTACTGTTAACTTATAAAGCTCTAAATGGTCTCGCACCGCAGGACCTAAGCGAACTTCTAGTGTGTACGTTATTTCCGCCACGCCTACTTCCATCAAAGGATGCAGGCTGCCTGTCAGTACCGCGCATTTATAAACTCTACAGCAGGGGGCGGAGCCTTTTCTTACAGAGCCCCAAAGCTATGTTATAACCTCCCTATGAATGTTCGGGAATCAGACACAGTCTCAGTGTTTAAGTCCAGCTTAAAAAACTTATTTATTTAATCAAGCATTTTGTATTGATTACCCTTAGATAAAGGAGCAGATCTGGGGGGACTGATGGGTGTTGAGTATTATGGGATGTTAGATGTCTTCCCCCTCTTATTATTGATCACGGTGTTGATGATGAGAGCGGCTGGTTGCTTAACATATCAGGGAAGCCCTCATGTCTGTGTTTCCCTCTGGTTCTCCTTTAGTTATGCTGACCTAGTTAGTCTCACCGGAGTCCCAGCTTTACTCCACATTATTCACTTAATCACTCCAACCGTGTGTTAAATGGTCACTTAACTGTTTTCCTTCTTTGTATTCTTTCCTCTCTCTCTCTCTATTCCTCTCTCTCTATCTCTTTCTCTCTCTATTTCTCTCTCTTCTCTCTCTCCTCACTCTCTCGCTCTCTCTCTCTCTCTCTCTCTCGCTCTCCTCTCTCTCTATCTCTCTCTCTATCTCTTCTCTCTCTCTTCTCTCCTTGTCTCCCATCTCCTCTCTTTCTCACTCTCTCTCGTTCTCTCTCTCTCTCTCTCCTCTCTATCTCTCTCTCTCTCTCTCTCTATCTCTCTCTCTCTCTCTCTCTCTCCTCCTCTCTCTCTCTCTTCGCGTTAATTACATAGCCAACAACGGAGCTGCCAGTGATCCAGACCCCACCTCCGACCCCGTCCTGGGGTCCCTTCCCGTGACCTGCCCACGCGATATGCATCACCAGGGCGATCTAGGACGACCCACTTCACCATAAAGACGTTCGGCTGCTCGCTAAGGGACTAATGATTTAAGTTGTTCACACACACACACACACCACACCACACACACACACAGTTAACATCATGCCCTGCTACCTGTTTTCCCCAATGAGGATGGGTTCCGTTGAGCTGGTTCTTCAAGGTTCTCCTATCTCATTCAGGAGTTTCCTTGCCACCGTTCGCCGGCTTTCTCAGCAGGGACAATGATTTCTGTTTAATTCTGTTTCTATTATTCCATTGTAAACTCTTTGTGCCTCACCATTGTAAAAAGCGCAAAAATAAAACTAATTGAATGAATGAATGAAATGAGGAAGACATGAATTGTAAATTAACGTATTCTGCAATGTGAGTGAGTTTAAGGAAACTTGTAATTTCGAACAATTAACAGCAGACCAGCAGAGGGCTCGTTACATTTTCTCTGGATACCGTGTGTGTGTGTGTGTGTGTGTGTGGGTGTGTGTGTGTGGTGTAAAACTAGTTTGTCGGTAATAAAATTCTAATACTGTGGCTTTACTAACAGCTCGTCAAACTAACATCATTACTAAATATAAACATTAATAAAATTATAGGTGCGACCGTGGCTAGTGGTTTAGCACTTTTGCCTTAACGTAAGGGTCCCGGGTTCGATTCCCTGCAGGGGTCTTCTGTGTGTGGTTTGTATGTTCTCCCTGTGTTTGTGTGTGTTTACTCCGTGTTCTTCAGTTTCCTCCCACAGTCCAAAAACATGTATGTGTGGCCCTGTGATGGACTGGTGACCTCTCCAGGGTGTTCCTTCCTGCCTTTCATCCTTTCAGAGACGGCGGGATAGACTCCACGGAATCCCAGTGACCTGAATTGAGAAATAATCGGCTATAAAAGAATGAATAAATAAATAATAATTATAGTTGTTAGTTTTGGTTTTTTTTTGTTTGGTTATCTATTTTGCTCTTCTGCAGTTTTTTTTAAATGCAAAAAAAAATAATATTGTTATAAATAAAAAAAAATTTGTGTATACGGTTACCAGTTGCTGTTTTTGTTTTAACGTGTTAGTTTGCTGCAGTTATGTTTGCAAGTTTGTGTTTTGTTTTTACGGGTCATCTGTATGGTGTTACAGTCTGCTGTTTTTGTTTATACGGTGTTACAGTCTGCTTTTTTTGTTTAACGGTGTTACAGTCTTTTTTGTTTATACGTGTTGGTTGTTACAGTCTGCTGTTTTTGTTTATACAGTGTTACAGTCTGCTGTTTTTGTTTATACAGTGTTACAGTACTGCTGTTTGTTATACGGTGTTACAGTCTGCTGTTTGGTTTTACGTGTACAGTCTGCTTTTTTTGTTTTTACGGTGTTAAGTCTCTGTTTTTGTTATACAGTGTCAGTCTGCTGTTTTGTTTTTACAGTGTTACAGTCTGCTGTTTTTGTTTATCCGTGTTACAGTCGCTGTTTTGTTTCTACGGTTGTTACAGTCTGCTGTTTTTGTTTATACAGTGTTACAGTCCTGCTGTTTTGTTTATAACAGGTGTTTTACAGTCTGCTGTTTTTTGTATACGGTGTTACAGTTGCTGTTTTGTTTATACAGTGTTACAGTCTGCTGTTTTAGGTTACAGTGTTACGTCTGCTGTTTGTTTATACGGTGTTACAGTCTGCTGTTTGTGTTTTATACAGTTGTTACGTCTGCGTTTTTGTTTTACCAGCTGTTTTTTTGTACAAGTGCTGTTTTAGTTATATTGTTACGATGTTTTGTTACAGTGTCTGCTGTTTTTGTTTATACAGTGTTACAGTCTGCTGTTTTAGTTTATACGGTTGTTACAGTCTGCTTTTTTTGTTTATACGGTGTTACAGTCGTGTTACGTCTGTTTTTGTTTATACAGTGTTACAGTTTATGTTATGTCTGCTGTTTTTAGTTATACGGTGTTACAGTCTGTTTTTGTTTATAGTCTGCTTGGTTGTTTGCGTTTTGTTTTATACGGTGTTACAGTCTGCTTTTTTTGTTTTATACGGTGTTACAGTCTGCTGTTTTTGTTTATACACAGTGTTACAGTTTTGCTGTTTTTGTTTAGTGTTACAGTGTGTTACAGTCTGCTGTTTTTGTTTTATACAGTGTGTACAGTCTGCTGCTGTGTTTTAGTTTACAGTGTTACAGTCTGCTTTTTTTTTTTCATACAGTTGACAGTCTGCTGTTTTTAGTTGTTTACAGTGTTACAGTCTGCTGTTTTTGTTATACAGTGGGTTACAGTCTGCTGTTTTTGTTTATACAGTTGTTACATGGTTTTTTTGTATACTGTCTGCTGTTTTTTTTATACAGTGTTACAGTTTGCGTTTTTGTTTCTATACAGTGGTTACAGTCTGTGTTTTTGTTTATACAGTGTTGACAGTCTGCTGTTTTGTTTATACAGTTTACAGTCTGCTTTTTTTGTTTATACGGTGTTACAGTAGTTTGCTGTTTTTGTTTATACAGTGTTACAGTCTGCTGTTTTTTGTTTGTGTTACACTAACGGGTTACAGTCTGCTGTTTTTGTTTATACAGTGTTACAGTCTGCTGTTTTTGTTTTATACGGTGTTACAGTCTGCTTGTTTTTAGTTTATCCGGTGTTACGTCTGCAGTCTGCTTTTTTTGTTTATACGGGGTTACAGTCTGCTGTTTTGTTTATACAGTGTTACAGGTATGCTGTTTGTTTATAATGTTTTGTTTACAGTCTCTACTTTGTTTATACGTTTTTGTTTACAGTCTGCTTTTTTTTTTGTTTATACAGTGTTTTACAGTCTGCTGTTTTTGTTTATACAGTGTTACAGTTTGCTGTTTTTGTTTATTACAGTGTTACAGTCTTTTGCTGTTTTTGTTTTATACGGTGTTACA
>VCAZ01000170.1:297500-315000 GCA_005784505.1 Bagarius yarrelli | reverse complement strand
TAGCAAAGGAGTGGAAGAGAAGTCAGAACGTTGTGGAGTAACAAACCTTTGATAAGATAAATAAAAATAATTGATTATTTAAAAATAACAAAATTATTATTTTATTTTAAACTAAAATATTTAAATCAATTCTGTATAATCTAAACCTGATGTGGCATAATTAGCAATTTAAAATGTTAATTTCTGCTTTGCTTCTTTGTGTAATTATACTATAATATTAATATATCTTCTTACACATTTTAAATATTTTTAATGGCCTTAATGACAGGGTTCGAGAAAGACTGAGGTGATCAGTTTTGCCCCAAAGGATGTGACATTTAATGCTGGTGGGGTGCCAAAACTTTAGTCAATTATAAACTTTAGCCAGGTCTTTCTCTAAAACACCAACAATTCATCAGGTACCATTAAAATAATTTAAATAAAAAAGGAGAAAAAGAAAATTTGTAAAATTTTATACTGACGATTCAAATTGCTTCTTATTTCTGTTTTGCGTCTTTGTTTAAATATTATAATATTTATTATTTATTTATTTAATATTATAATATTTATTATTAAATTTTTTATTTAATATTATAATATTTATTATTATTTATTTATTTTTAATAGCAGAGGTGGGTGCCAAAATATTTACACAGGAAAAAAAAGTTGTGACATTTAATTCTGACTTTTATAGAAATGATTAATAATAAAAATTAATTATTTATATAATAATCACAAATATATAATTATTTTAAAAAAAGGATTTTATATACTTTTAATGGTCTTTAATTGCATTTTTTAAATTATTTGAACAGTAAATAAAAGCAGAAAATTTCGGGAGAATTAAATGTTCACTCACCTTCAATCTGCTCAGCTGTGAACTCCACCTGCAGAAAAACACACACCGAACATCAGAATTAATGCGAAAACCAGGTTCGACTCTGACCGTCTGTCACTGCAGCAGAATTTAATCTGATTTCTGATTTAAAATTAATTTTAACAAACGAATTTATACATTTGTACAGGATTCAATGTTACAGTATTTACAGTTCACACAGATTAACACACATTCTGGCAATGAGTTTTATTGTAATTCTGAAGAACGGGGATGTGTGTGTGTGTGTGTGTGTGTGTGTGTGTGTGTGTGTGTGTGTGTTAAATCTCAGCTCAGGTTACGCTCAGCTAATTCAGCTGTTCTCCCCTGCCTTCTGTTCTAAAGAATGTAGGCATGACCTTCACACACACACACACACACACACACATATGCAAACACAGGAGTGTGAACACAATTAATTAGTTAAAGCTAATGCTAATGTTAATTCAGTATAACTTTCACAATGAGACATCCAGTAATACTCAGCCTGGGAAAAATGGGTAAAACACACAGCCTGGAGTTTTAAAGCTTTAGTTTAGAAAATTATGCTCCAACCTGCAGAATGTGTTACACATAAAGTACGTGTTAATAAAGTGTTTATAAAGTGTTAATAAAGTGTTAATAAAGTGTTTATAAAGTGTTTATAAAGTGTTAATAAAGTGTTAATAAAGTGAATATTTAAAAAATTTGGATAAGATGAAAGTCTTTAAAGTAAAGATAAAGTTTATTAATCAGTTTTATATCAATAAACATTAAATTTAAAATAATTAAAATTATTTAGTACATATAATTATATGCTGGAGATTTACAGTCACAGTGTGTGTGTGTGTCTGTGTGTGTTTGTTTTATCCAGATGTTTTTAAAAATAAACGCAGCGTTTCAGCTTTTCTAACACTTTCTTAATATTGCTTTATGAGACACACACACACACACACACACACACACACACACACACACACACACACACACAATACTAAAGAAAGAACAGATTCCTGAAACACACCTTGATTTCCGCTGGGTTAAACTCTGGTTCTTTGGGGGGTTCGGGCTCCGGGGCCTTCGGGGCAGGAGCGGGTTTTGGCTCTTCCTTCTTTTTCGGGGCCATGATGCTGCTGATGAAGATGAAGATTAGATGAAGGACAGCAAGCTAGACAGAGGAAGAGACAAAGAGGGAGAGACAGGACAAGCGGTGGAGGCTCTGTTGAATGATCCCGGGGCAAATCTGTTCTTCTCACAGGGGGTTTTTATGTCCAGGTGCCCCACACCTCCTTCCTGGGGCCAAAACCCTAAAAGGACGTGAGCAGCAGTGAGGCTATTTGAGACGCAGTTGAACAAAAGGCCGAGTAACAACGGGGAGCTAAATATGGGACAATGTCCATGAAAGAGAGAGAGAGAGAGAGAGGAGAGAGACAGAGAAAGAGAGAGAGAGAGAGAGAGAGAGACAAGAAGAGAGAGAGAGAGAGAGAGAGAGAGAGAGAGACAATGGGTCAGGATGGAGTGAAACTTGAGAACAGTCTCTGCTGGACAAACACCGATGGGTTGCAGTATCTAAAGTGTGGGACAGACACTTTTGAAGCTATCAGGCTAAAGTTAGCATTTTCCAAGATGTCCTACTGCATATGATAATTGTACAAGTACAACCGTCACTAATCAAACATCTGGATCAACAACTGCAAATCCATTCATACACTAAATAACAACACCGAACAAACACTAGAGTTAAAATCTGAACACATTAGAATCGGTTATAAAAGACTTCCAGAATCTTCTAGAGGAGGAACTCAAAGCGAGGGGACGGGACGGGATTATCCATGAAATAAAGTCCTCAAATCCAAAATTCCAGTCAGCAGTTCTTAAATGATTGAATATGATTCGGAGTGTAGGTTATTTCCCCGACAGCTGGACTCTGGGTTCTAACACCCGTTTTCTAAAGCGGAGATGACTTTGACACTAATAATGAGCGAGTGTGTGAACAGTAATCTGGGGAAGGTTCTAGGTAGCATTAATAATCCCAGATTCATAGACGTCCTTATGGAACACAATGTCTTAAGTAAAACTCCAATTGGATTTATACCAAAACACGGCATTAGAGACCAAACAAACCCCAAATCCAGTGAAGTTTCCAACGTGTGTTAAATCTGCAGATTCTTTATGACCCAAAATCAGTCCAAAACTCACAAAGACAAAATGTCCAATGTGTCCCGCGAATATTCACAAATTTCTTTTGAATTTGATGTCTGGAACGGGTTATAAAGGTCCTGGAGCAGGGACAACAAAACCCTAACACACACTGACCCCCAGAGCTACCAGTACAAAACCCTAATACACACTGACCCCCAGAGCTACCAGTACAAAACCCTAAAACACACTGACCCCCAGAGCTACCAGTACAAAACCCTAAAACACACTGACCCCCCCAGAGCTACCAGTACTAAACCCTAAAACAACACTGACACACACCCAGACCCCCAGAGCTACCAGTACTAAACCCTAATACACACTGACCCCCAGAGCTACCAGTACAAAACCACTGCCCTAATACACACTGACCCCCAGAGCTACCAGTACTAAACCCTAACACACACTGACCCCCAGAGACCCCCAGAGCTACCAGTACTAAACCCTAACCCTAAAACACACTGACCCCCAGAGCTACCAGTACAAAACCCTAAAACACACTGACCCCCAGAGCTACCAGTACTAAACCCTAAAACACACTGACCCCCAGAGCTACCAGTACTAAACCCTAATACACACTGACCCCCAGAGCTACCAGTACAAAAACCCTAAAACACACATGACCACCAGAGCTACCAGTACTAAACCCTAACACACACTGACCCCCAGAGCTACCAGTACTAAACCCTAATACACACTGACCCCCAGAGCTACCAGTACAAAACCCTAAAACACACTGACTGACCCCCAGAGCTACCAGTACAAAAACCCTAACACACACTGACCCCCAGAGCTACCAGTACAAAACCATAAAAACACACTGACCCCACCAGAACTACCAGTTAAAACAAAACACCTACGCCTATAACACACTGACCCCCAGAGCTACCAGTACTAAAACTAAACCTAATACACACTGACCCCCAGAGCTACCAGTACAAAAACCCTAATACACACTGACCCCCCCCAGAGCTAACCCAGTACAAAACCCTAACCCTATACACACTGACCCCCAGAGCTACCAGTACCCGTACAAAACCCTAAAACACACTGACCCCCAGAACTACCAGTACTAAACCCTAATACAACACTGACCACCAGAGCTACCAGTACATACAAACCCTAATACACACTGACCCCCAGAGCTTTACCAGTACTAAACCCTAAATACACACTGACCCCCAGAGCTACCAGTACAAAACCCCCTACAAACCCTAAAACACACTGACCCCCAGAGCTACCAGTACTAAACCCTAAATACACACACTGACCACCAGAGCTACCAGTACACAAACCCTAATACACACTGACCCCCAGAGCTACCAGTACATAACCCTAATACACACTGACCACCAGAGCTACCAGTACAAACCCTAAAACACACTGACCCCCCAGAGCTACCAGTACAAAACCCTAAAAACACACTGACCCCCAGAGCTACCAGTACATAACCCTAAAACACACTGACCCCCAGAGCTACCAGTATAAAACCATAAAACACACTGACCACCAGAACTACCAGTACATAACCCTAAAACACACTGACCCCAGCCAGAGCTACCAGTACAAAACCCTAAAAACACACTGACCCCCAGAGCTACCAGTACAAAACACCATATAAAACACACTGACCACCAGAACTACCAGTACTAAACCCTTAATACACATGACCCCCAGAGCTACCAGTACTAAAACTTAAAACACTAAAAAACACTGACCCCCCAGAGCAAAACCCTAAAACAACACACTACCAGTACTAAACCCTAATACACACCTGACCCCCAGAGTACTAAACCCTAAAACACACTACCAGTACTAAACCCTAATACACACTGACCCCCAGAGCTACCAGTACTAAACCCTACAAAAAACACACTGACCCACCAGAGCTACCAGTACTGAAACCCTAACAAATACAACACACTGACCCCCAGACCCTACCAGAGCTACCCTACCCAACACTGACCCCGAATACCCTAAAACCCACACTGACCCCCAGAGCTACCAGCTACCACTACAAAACCCTAAAATACACACTGACCCCCAGAGCTACCAGTACAAAAACCCTAATACACACTGACCCACCAGAGCTACCAGTCAATACAAAACCCTAAAACACACTGACCCCCAGAACTACCAGTACAAACCCTAAAACACACTGACCCCCAGAGCTACCAGTACTAAACCCTAATACACACTGACCCCCAGAGCTACCAGTACTAAAAACCCTAAATACACCACTGACCCCCAGAGCTACCACGTACAAAACCCTAAAACACACTGACCCCAGAGCTACCAGTACTAAAACCCTAACCTAACACACTGAACCCCCAGAGCTACCAGTACACAAAACCCTAATAAACACACTGACCCCCAGAGCTACCAGTACTAAACCCTAATACACACTGACCACCCAGAGCTACCAGTACAAAACCCTTTAAAACACACTGACCCCCAGAGCTACCAGTACAAAACCCTAAAAAACACCTGACCCCCAGAGCTACCAGTACACACTCCCCAAACCCTAAAACACACACTGACCCCCAGAGCTACCAGTACTAAAAACCACTAACAACACACTGACCACCAGACCCCCAGAGCTACCAGTACACCCTAACACCTAAACACACCCTAAAACACACTGACCCCCAGAGCTACCAGTACAAACCCTCTAAAACTGACACTACCAGACCCCCAGAGCTACCAGTACAACCAAACCTACTAAAACACACTGACCACCAGAACTACCAGTACCCTAAACCCTACTAAACAACCCTGAAGTACAAAACCCTAAAACACACTGACCCCCAGCTACCAGTACTAAAACCCTACAAACCACTGACCACCCCCAGCTACGTACACAAAACCCTAAAACACACTGACCCCCAGAGCTACCAGTACTAATACAAACCCTAAACACACTGACCCCCAGAGAGCTACCAGTACAAACCCTAAACACACTGACCCCAGTACTAAACCCACAGAGCTACCAGTACTAAACCCTAAAACACACTGACCACCAGAGCTACCAGTACTAAAACCCTAATACACACTGACCCCCAGAGCTACCAGTACAAAAACCCTAAAACCACTGACCCCCAGAGCTACCCAGTCTACAGTATAACCCTAAAACACAACTGACCCCCAGAGCTACCAGTACAAACCCTAATACACAACTGACCCCCAGAGCTACCAGTACCTAAACCCTAAAACACACTGACCCAGAGCTACCAGTACTAAAACCCTAATACACAACTGAACCCCAGAGCTAACAGTACTAAACCCTAAAACACACTGACCCCCAGAGCTACCAGTACAAAACCCTAAAAAAACCCCCACACTGACCATAGAACTACACAGTACATAACCTAAAACCAACTGACCCCAGAGCTACAGTACAAAAACCTAAAAACACACTGACCCCCAGAGCTTACCAGTACAAAACCCTAAAACACACTGACCCCCAGAGCTACCAGTACTAAACCCTTAAAACTAAAAAACACTGACCCCAGAGAGCACTACCAGTACAAACCCTAAAACACACTGACCCCCAGAGCTACCAGTACTAAACCCTAAAACACACTGACCCCCAGAGCTACCAGTACAAAACCCTAATACACACTGACCCCCAGAGCTACCAGTACAAAACCCTAAAACACACTGGACCCCAATACCCCCCACACACACACATCATTGCTGTGGTGATGCTACACTGTCTCAGTGAGTGGTCTGACATTTTATCACAATTACCACAAATACATTTAAATGAATGTATCCCACACAAGCACATACACACAGACACACACACAGTCACACACATACACACAGACACACACAGACACACAGACACACACATACACACACAGACACACACAGACACACACATACACGCTGACACACACATACACGCTGACACACAAATACACGCAGACACACACAGACATGCAGACACATACATACATGCTGACACACACATACACACACAGACACACACAGACATGCAGACACATACATACATGCTGACACACACACACACACACAGACACACACCTACACGCAGACACACACAGACATGCAGACACACACATACATGCTGACACACACATACACACAGACACACACACAGACACACACATACACGCTGACACACACCTACACGCAGACACACACAGACACACAGCCTACAATCTGTTTATTAGTAAGTTGTTTATCTTTTTGTTTATTTTTGGCAGATAATGTAATTATTTATGATTATGCCAATAAAGTCTTCTGAATTACAGAGAGACAGACAGACAGACAGACAGAGAGACAGACAGAGAGGTGTGTGTGTGTGTGTGTGTGTGTGATTATAGAATGGTATTTAGGTGTTAAGATGTAATAATCTCAGTTCTTGTTCAGCTCTCAGCAGGAACACAAACACTAATCATAATAATCACTTACATCTGAGATGAACTGGAGCAAAATTTACACAGCAGAGCTTCAACCTGCACCTGTTCCCCTCCTCCACCTCCCCCATCTCCCTCCTTCTCCCCCTCCAACTCCCTCCTCCACCACCTCCGTCCATCTTCCTCCTCCTCCTCCTCCTCTCTCAGCACCTGTTCTTCTACTGTAAATGTTTTCTTGAACTTACAAAGGTGTGATGATGCAGGACCTCACACTGGGGTCAGCTGGAGTCAGGGAACACACACCATGCACACACACACACACACACACACACACACACACACACTTTAACACACATTTTAACACACTCCGCCATTTTATCTGGTTTCGTCTGCTTAAATATCGGTTACAAAGCTGTAATAACACACAGCGAGATCCAGAACCCCAGTATAACCCAGAAAAAACTGTGTGTTGGTGTGTGTGTGTGTGTGTGTGTGTGTGTGTGTTTGGGGTGGTTGATAATGTTTTCTAGTATACTATTTATACTATAATAGTGTTATTATATTTATTACAGTATTATATTTATAATAGCATGATTTTCCATACAACAATAACAACAAAAACAACAAAAACAACAACAATCCCAATCATAATAAAAAGGCTTTGATGATAAACTCTTTGATCTTAATGTTGCTGAAAGCTGATTGGCTAATATCACCAATTGTGTTTGATATAACCCCAACCCCCTTTTTTTTAACTCCCACCATGCTTGTGTGTGTGTGTGTGTGTGTGTGTGTGTTTGTGCAGACACTCTTTTTCTCTGGGACTATATCAGGTGATCAGCATTGATCGAATATTTGTCCCATGATGCTTTGCAGCTGAGACACACTGAACCCGGCGTCTATTTGTGTCTCAGTCTGTTATTTTCTCGGTGTGTGACGAAGCCTCCAGATTTATGACACCAATTGTTATTCGGCTCCCGTTAAAATGACCTTCAGCTCCACACACACAGCCTGTTAGAGTCAGAGAGACAGATAGGGGAAAAGACAGCTGGCAGAAATGGATAGACAGACAGGTTGAGAAAAAGGCAGACAGACAGACAGATGAAGAGACTAAGCGCCACCCAGAGGAACAACAAGCAACTGCAAATACAACTAACTTGAAAAAAAGAAAAAAAAGTGAGCAACCGCTTTATTTACACAATCCTGTGAGTTTATCGACAGAACACTGCGTGTGTGTGTGTGTGTGTGTGTGTGTGTGCTTGTGTGTGTGTGTAAAAAGTGCCTAAACACTCTTCAGATCTCCAGAATGTTCCATTACTCACACACACGATCAATAATCATTTAGAAAGCATCAGCTCGGCTCACACACTCCGTCTGCTCCGTCCCCTTCATGTCAATGAGGTGTGTGTGAGAACCTCATCACGCGTCTGCACTTTAACCCTTTGATCTTTGGGTGAATCTGATCAGCTTCCAGTTTACTGCTTATTGTTTATTAATGAGTCATAAATGTGCAGACAGACAGGTAGAGAGACAGGCAGACAAACAGGCAATTACATAGACAGGTGGACAGGCTTCTAGAAAGACAGATAGGTCTATGACAGACAGACAGGCAGAGACATATTGGAAGTAAAAGACAGATGTCAGACAGACAGAAGGGTTAAAATAGACAAGGCTGAGAGAGAGATGACAGACAGGTCAAAGACAGACAGACAGATAGACAGACCTGAAATGTTTGATTATTGAATGTTGTACAAAGTTCTGAAGCTCAGAGTCTCCATCTGCTTATCCAGCCATGACAGGTTCAGATAAAGAAGGTGTTATTGTGTTAAACCCTTAATCCATAACCTGTCTTACTCTCTCCAACACACACACACACACACACACACACATACACAGATTCAGCTGTTTCATTACCTGTCCTGTCTTCTGATTTATAGATTTGTAGATGAACAGGTTTGCATCATTAGAGTGATGCGTGTGGATATTGACTCGAGCTCCAAAACACTAATGGGCTGTGGTGTATGTGTGTGTGGGTTGGTGTGTGTGTGTGTGTGTGTAGATAAAGTTTAAGCTAAAAGAGATGAAGTGCTGTCAGAAAAGAGAGAGCTTTCTGATGGGGCAATCACAGATTTCCACAACCTTCTGAATCTATTAATGACATCATAAATAAGATACACTGCATGGACAAAATTATTGGAACGTCTGTCCATCCCATCCATCTGTGTTTATGTATATCTGTAACCTGCACTAGTTTGGGTCATGTGACTGTGTGGGTCATGTGACTGTGTGGGTCATGTGACTGTGTGGATTTGATCATTCAGGTCCAATAGTATGAGTGAGATCAGACACTGATGATGTAATAGTGAGGAGGTCTGGGGTTCAGTTGGGGTTCCAGTTCATCCCAAAGGTGTTCAGTTTAAAGGGGTGGAGTCAGAATCAGGACTCTGTACAGGACATAAGAGTTCTTTTCCTCCAATCAGAACACAGCATGTCTTTATGGAGCTGTTCCACTAAAGCAGACAGGAAGAAAGAGAGGGTTGAGGAACAGACAGTATGTGAGACAGGTTGACAGAGATGCAAACAGACAGGGTGACACAAAAGCAACCCTATGTGACAGGCAGGATTAGGACAGACAGATAGACAGGATAAGAAACAGACAGACAGTCTGTATTTTACTCACCCTGTCTGTCTGTCCTCCTCTTAAACCTGTCTGTCTGTTTGTTTGTCTGTCCCTCAACCTGTTTTTCTATCTCTTTTCTGTCTCTCAACCTGTCTGTCTTTTTGTATGCATGTCTTTTACCTTGCTTTATGTCTGTCAACCTGTCTTTTAACTACAGATAGACACACAGACATACAGATATGCAGAATAAAAGACAGATAAAAAGAAAGGTTGAGGTACAGACATACAGTCCGATTGGTTGAGAGAGGGACAGACAGATAGACAGTCAGATTGGTTGAGAGAGGGACAAACAAATATATGGAGGGAGAGAGAGAGAGAGAGAGAGAGAGAGAGACTCAGTGAGAGACAGACAGTGTTGGCGTCTCTTAGTTCCAGTGAAGGAAAAACAGATGCTATAACTGTTGGCTATGTTATGCTGGAGCGACCGGTTCATATCTTCTGGTTTTATTTCTGGAGGTTGAGGCGCATAGTTTTGTCTATAATTGTCTGGATCTGTATGTTCAGTGGAGCAGCAGGAAGTGTAGCACTGAAGTGTTCTCTCAGAGAACCCAGGATTTTAATATTATTATATTAGGCCGGAACCGTGGTGTAGTGGGTTACGGCACCAGCAGGTCCTTTCCGGTCGTCCCCTCCTCTATCTCCCCCATTTCATCCCTCTGTCCTATCAATAAAAGGCCCAAAAATATCTTTAAAAAAGAGAGAATATCTTTATGTGTGTGTGGTGTGTGTGTTTGGGTGTGTGGTGTGTGTGTGTGTGTGTGCCCTGATGAGTCATGTGATATTCAAGAAATCCATTAAACCCATTACCCTCCTGCATTAGAATCAAACACACCACACATAGATTTCACAAACCTGTTACCTCCTGAGTATCTAAGTGAGTATGCGTGAGTGTGGTGTGTGTGTGAGTGTGTGTGTGTGTGAGTGTGTGTGTCTGTGTATTTAGAAGAAATGAATGTCATTTGCTGGTCTGAGCCACAAATCAATAGCAATCTCCATCAATGCATTGGTCATTTCACCTCCACTGAGTTTGTGCGGAAATCAGTTTTAATGGTATTCAAAGATTTCTGTTGATTTGTGAATTATTATATTCATTTATTATTTATTTACTATTTATTACTCTGTATTTTTCTATTTTCTATTTATTTACTATTTATTATTCTTATTACTCTGTCTATTTTTTTTTACTATTTCTTACTCTGTCTATTTATTTATTTTATTTTTTACTCGTTATTTATTTACTATTTATTTCTATTTATTACTCTGTCTATTTATTTATTTACTATTACTTTTATTACTCTGTCTATTTATTTATTTTATTTTTACTTTACTATTTATTACTCTTCTATTTATTTATTTATTTTTTATTTATTTATTTATTACTCTGTATTTTTATTTATTTACTATTTTATTACTCTGTCTATGTTTTTTATTTTATTTACTGTTTATTACTCTGTATTTTTTATTTATTTACTTTTATTACTCTGTCTATTTATTTATTTACTATTTATTACTCTGTATTTTTATTTATTACTATTTATTACTGTCTATTTATTTATTATTTATTTACTATTTATTTACTCTGTATTTTTATTTATTTACTATTTACTCTGTCTGTTATTTATTTATTTACTGTTTATTACTCTGTGTTTTTATTTATTTACTATTTATTACTCTGTATATTTATTTATTTACTGTTTATTACTGTGTTATTTTTACTGTTATTTTATTTTTTACTACTATTTATTACTCTGTATTTATTTATTTACTATTATTACTCTGTCTATTTATTTATTTACTATTTATTACGCTGTATTTTTATTTATTTACTATTTATTACTTTAATTTTTTTTATTTACTATTTCTTACTCCTGGTGTTTATTTATTACTATTTATTACTCTGTATTTTTATTTGTTACTATTTATTATTCTGTCTATTTATTTTATTTACTATTAATTACTCTGTATTTTATTTATTTACTATTTATTACTCTGTATTTTTATTTATTTACTATTTCATTATTCTGTCTATTTTATTTATTTACTGTATTTTATTTATTACTCTGTATTTTTATTTATTTTATTACTGTCTATTTTATTACTCTGTCTATTTATTTATTTACTAGTTATTACTCTGTATTTTTTATTTTATTACTATTTATTACTCTATCTATTTATTTATTTTAATATTTATTACTCTGTCTACTGTTTATTTATTTACTATTTATTACTCTGTCTATTTATTTACTATTTATTACTCTATCTATTTATTTATTTAATATTTATTACTCTGTCTGTTTATTTATTTACTATTTATTACTCTGTCTATTTATTACTCTATTTATTTACTATTTATTACTCTATCTTTATTATTTATTTATTATTAATATTTATTACTCTGTCTGTTATTTATTTACTATTTATTACTCTCTGTCTATTTATTTACTATTTATTTATTCTGTCTGTTATTTCTATTTTTATTTATTTACTATTTATTACTCTGTATTTTTTATTTTATTTACTATTTATTACTCTATCTATTTATTATTTAATATTTATTGCTCTGTCTGTTTATTATTTACTATTTATTACTCTGTCTATTTATTTACTATTTATTACTCTGTATATTTATTTATTTATTTACTATTTATTACTCTATCTATTTATTTTATTATTTATTACTCTGTATTTTTTATTTATTTACTATTTATTACTCTGTATTTTTTATTCATGTACTATTTATTACTCTATCTATTTATTTATTTAATATTTTATTACTCTTTATGTTTATTATTTATTTACTATTTATTACTCTGTCTATTTATGTACTATTTATTACTCTATCTATTTATTTATTTAATATTTATTACTCTGTCTGTTTATTTATTTACTATTTATTACTCTGTCTATTTATTTACTATTTATTACTCTGTATATTTATTTATCTACTATTTTTTTACTCTGTATTTTATTTATTTACTGTTTATTACTCTGTCTATTTATTTACTATTTATTACTCTGTCTATTTATTTGTTTACTATTTATTACTCTGTATTTTTATTTATTTACTATTTATTACTCTGTATTTTTATTTATTTACTATTTATTACTCTGTCTATTTATTTGTTAATTAATTCTACACACATTTCTACATCTGTGTCTATGCTGTCTTTATAATCTATTCATTTTAGGATTTTTATGCTTCTTTTTTGCAAATTAGATTATTTTATTTACTGTGTGTTTATTATTACATGATATTAAATTATTTCATGTGTGTATTTTATTTATTTTTTATTATTTCCCACTCAGTCTCTTGATTGTTTTTTAATTATTTAGTTTGAGGTTATTTTATAGCAGCATGTCTTTCTATTGTCCTGTTCGGTTTCAAATTAATATTGTTTTTTTTTTATATATTAAATATTTTATTCCTGTTTTTTTGAAGAATATTTTTGTGTTTATTAATGTGTTTGTTCTATTTGTAGTATTTATTTAAGTAATTAGTTTATTTTTGTGTATTTAATGTGTATTAAATATTTAAAATGTGATATTCAGGGTGAAATGTGATATTTCGATGAATGCAGTATGTGATCTACAGGAGGAGACGTGGTCTTCAGTGAGAGATTTGAGCTGCTATCCGGTAACTGAATGATGTCCTAAAGGAGAGAAGGTTCCATGTGAGTTTGCTTCTGGAGCTCCTCCAGGTTCTGCTCCTGGATTCGAGTGAATTGTGCCATATTTAGGTTCAGCTCGAGGTCATTTCTGCCTGTAATTAGAGAACATTATTAACTGGATTCTTAAGGAAATAAGGAAATATGAATGTTCTGAGGAAAATGAGCGACACCACAGTACAGGCTGTGTCTCAAATATTCACTCGGGTAAAAGGCAACTTTTAAAGAGCAGAGAGGAAATGTAATTAATCTATCTGTAACTTCATGCTCAATAATAACAGTAACAGTAATGAGGAACAGTCCAGAATCAGTTATGGGATGAAGGCTGATGTGGATTCCTTGAGGAGGCTTTAGGAGGATATCCATATAGGGCGATAGAAGGATATGTACATATTCCTCAATAGAAAGTTTGGAGGTCATGTGGTTTGTTATTTTGACACAACTCACTGTGACGTCCTATGCCAAACCCACAGAACCTCACGCCTCTTCTAGGACAAGAATACTGGTAATCTACCATCCTGCTAGAACTCACCTCACGCTGTGCACACTCACCCTCTGATTGGATGGTTCATGGCCTGTCTGTTTAATCAACCAGTTTTTCATCCTTCTGTCATTAATTAATGACGTCTCTTCATGAGAAGAAAATCACATTGACCATCTTTTCAATCATCACGTCCCAACCAGAGGAAAGTGTTCATCATCAGCTGAACTGGATAGCGTGTAGATGTTTAGACCATTTGATGAGATTTGTGTTGAGTTTTTATTGAAGTGTTTAGTGCTTTTAACGACACAAATCAGAGGCAGAGGGAGGAAGTGAGGCGGAAAAATACAGTCCTTTAATATCCTGAAAGACATGTGCTAACGGTCGAAAAACACTCGGTTCCACTTTCTTGCTCATGAAGCCACCTTCCAACAACGCCAACTGCCCCCACCACTGCCTCACACCCTGTCCTCACTGTCTGTTTCTGCACTGTCTGTTTCTGCACTGTCTGCACCAGGTTGCACACATGCACTTTATGTCTATCCTGTTTAGTGGCTCTTTGTTGTTTTTGTGAATTCTATGTTCTGTGTAGCACCAGGGGGTCCTGGAGGAACGTTATCTCATTTCACTGTGTACTCTGCATTCTGCTATATATGGCTGAAATGACAATAAAGCTCCTTGAACATGAACTTGAACTTGTTTTTGGACTGTGGGAGGAAACCGGAGAACCCGGAGTAAACACACACAAGCACAGGGAGAACATACAAACTCCACACAGAAAAGACCCCTGCAGGGGAATCGAACCCGGGACCTTCTTACTGTAAGGCAACAGCGATAAACACTGCCCCCTGAAAAAATTTTACCAAATAACTGATTGGATTCATATGAATTTGCCCTCTAGTGGCCAATCTGTACATTTTATTACCACCTCCATAGTGATCATTATTTATCTCATTTTTGTTTTCCAACTGAGCGATTAAAGGTTAATGACCTTCCACAGGAGTCCAGCAGGGGAAGCCCAGTTCTTGGAATTGATCCCACAATATTATATAAATATATATATATATATATATATATATATATATATATATATATATATATATATATATATATATATATATATCACTGGACAGCTAATGGACCAAAATGATGGACAGGTCCTAGTTCCACCCCACAACCAGCGGTCACAGGAGCAGCAGAATAATCTCCGGGTCCAACAGCACATGTGACTCCAGCTGATGAAATTTGATGGAGGGGGTAATTGAGGTAAATCAGTTGGTAGGTGGTGAAGAGGGAATAAAAATAGAAAAAATTGATGAGGTTCAGGAGTTCTGCTCTCAGCTCCTTCATCAAAGTGTGAAACTCATTTCTTTCCACAGAAAAGTCATTTTCACATCTGAACGAGGTTAACACTCCTCCTCCCAGACGTACATGAATGCTGAAATTCCTTTCTTCATTTCGATACGAACATGACGACCATTTGTAAAGTCAAGTTCAGTACAATATGGTCGCCTCCACAATCCAGAAGCACACAAAGACACAGGAGCAAACATACTGTATAAGCTACAACATGGGGGAAAATCCCGCGTCGTGGGCATTGAATCACCTGCAGATCTCATCCATCTGTGTTTATTTCACATCCTATTCCAGAGGTTAGTCTCACGCTTCCTCCTATAATCACCTCCATTCTTCTGTGCAGATTATTAGCCAGGGTTCCAGTTCATCCCAGAACTCTGTACAGGTCATCAGAATTCTTCCACTCCAAAACACCCAGAACACAGCAGGTCTTCAGAGGTTTTGTGCACAGGGACATTGTCATGCTGGATTTGAGGTTTGAGTCTGGCAGTTCCAGTGAAGGAGGAACGGAACGATACAACCTACAGAGATGTTCTAGATGACTGTATGACTCAGAGTTCTTAAAAGAACTAATGTTTTTTTCTTGTGATTGTGACATGCTCAGTATAAACCCCTCAGCTTAATCGAACAGGAAACAGGATGTACCATCCAGCCTTGTGTTCGTTATTAATCTGTAAGATTCCTTTTCCAGGAAGTTGGACTCCAAACAGCAATTAGATTCCTGTTGAATTGATTTCATCATTTATTTCATATTAGTTCATGTTAAAAGGCTTTTTAAAGCTTTTAGAACGGAACTTTTTTTGGAACGGAATTGATCTGTGTAGATGTGGGCCGTGAGACCGCCATCATCTCCCCAGCGGCTCGCTACTCAGCTCGCCTTTACAAGGTCAGCCTGGCATTGAGAATACACACATAGATCACGGTTACGAAAACGCAATGTCATGTTCTTCCTCAGGCTCCGCTGTTTCTATGGGAGTTCGAGGATTATTATTGTTCTCTTTGTTAAATTATCAGTAGAATAATTATTTCTTTTCCACTGTTATTTATAAAGCCCTTTTCAGCTGCACCTTCAGACCAGCAGCAGTGCTGTTCAACACACAGCCGAATAACACATTAAATTCCAGCCCAACCTCCCAAAGGCTAAGGACAGAAAAGAACTTTTAACAACCAGTTTAAAAACATTTAACGACATGATCTTCCTAATTTCCTGAAGCAGATTATTCCAAATCCGAAAGCTGCTGACAGAAGCCCACCATACCAATCACTGAAACGGTCCAGACAACCAAGGCATTAAGAACCTTAACCATAACTCTTAACCACAGAATCAACTGGGACTGGATCTTTGATTTGATCATTTCAATAGTCTGACCAAGTGGCTAAATTTGAGACAATATCTAAGCATCCTTTGGCAGAGCCTTAAGGAATAATCCCAGTTTTACTCTGGTTTAATTTAATCAAATCATGTGGCATGCAGCTCTTCACCGCCCCAGACATGCCAAGAGTGAATTAGAACCACAGCTCTACTAATTTTAACGGAAGACACATCTGTGTATCATCGGCATACAAGATGGTTTTACAATTATCTGATCATTTTTCAGCAGTGGCGAAGCTTCTGGGGGGGTTGCAAGGAGCAAAATCTGTCCCCGGGGGCAGCGTCTGTGGGGCGCAAAACTGATGTTACATAATTACGAATGAATTTCAGAATAAAATGTTTTCCCAAATTTATCTTTAAAGTTCCATTTTTGCCTTAATTATTTTACTTTTTTCATCTTGTTCATTCCCGAAAAATATCCCACGAAATGCAGCTTTTATATCTTCTAAAATTTCTGGGACCTTTCGATTCTGTAAAACTGCTATATAAATAAAGGTGACTTGACTTGATGTGACGGACCCCCTAATAGC
>VCAZ01000170.1:290000-292500 GCA_005784505.1 Bagarius yarrelli | reverse complement strand
AGGGTAAAATTTGGGTAAATAAAATGTTTGCATTAGATGCTGAAGAAATTTCATCAAGTCCAGGCCTGCGCTCAGATCATGAGTTCAATTCCCAGAACCACCAAGCTGCCACTGCTGGGCCCCTGAGAACCGCTCTGGATAAAGGTGTCCACCAAATGCCAGTTGTGATGTAAATTTAAAGTACGGGACAAACTTGCTTACATGGAGAAATTTATGTTTCTGAATTTGTATGAATTGAATTAAAATATGAATGAAAGTTTGATTAGTTTCTGTATTTAATTCTTATGAAGTGTTTTTCATTCAGAAAAGACTTTTAAAGGCCATTAAACAGCTGCAGCTCATACAGAACGCTGCTGCCAGAACCAGACCATCTGATCACATCACTCCGGTCGGTCCTCAGCTCCGGACACTGACCGCCACTTACATTTAGAATTAATTTTAAGGAGGACCTAAAAACATTACAGATCTGATCACTGAATATAAACCAATCAGATCATTAGGATCAAGTCAGTTAAACATACAAAGAGTTCAGTCGAAACAAGGAGAATCAGTGTTTAGCTATCTGAAGACCAGAAAGACCTGGGTTCAAACCCCCCCTCTGCCAGCCAGCCACTGGCAGCGGGTCCCTGAGCAAGACCCTCAACCCTTCCCTGCTCCGGGACACTGTATCATAGCTGACCCTGCACTCTGACCACCAACTTACTAACACGGGATATGCAAAGAAGCAAATTTTACCGTGCTGTAAAAAGTCTTTGGACTTTTAGATTACATAAAGGCAGTTCCATTACGTTCACCAAGTCTAATCGGAATTCAGCGCTCCGTGTAGACGCACCTAATCATGTCAATTTCTTTACATTTCTATTGTATAAATCCATCAAGGAAATTTTGGTTCAATTCTCTATCTGTAAGTTAATGTTTTATGACTTTATTTAGGCTAATGTTCACTTTATCTCCTTATGCTTTGTAGAGACGTACCCACTGTCCTGTGATCTATAAAGAAACAACTTTTCACTGGCTTCACTCAGTAAATACAGATGCTAAATCTAACTGCATGCGTTGCTCTGCTTTTTTTTTGGTGTAGATACTGGCAGAACGTTAAGTGTGTGTGAAATTAGCATGCAATTCTGCACGCATTCGCATAAACACCACCGTTTTTTCTCCTCCCCTGGACTTCGGCTTGAATTGAGAAATAGACAGATTTGAGGATTGAAAAAAAACCCCAAAAATAAATATTGGGCATGGCAACGGTGCAAAACGACAGAGTTCATTAGAAGCGCCAGTCTGAGATTCTCCATAAATCTCCATCTGTTTTATTTCCTCAGACTTCCAGTTTAATCAGTAAAACTGGAGAAAATGAATGAATGCTGGATATTAACTGAATCTTCTACAAAATATTGTGCATTGGTTGGGCATATGAAAGAGCTGTTATCCAGAAAGCAAATAGACAAACGAATAAAATAAATAAATAAAGTGGTCTGGAAAAGTATTAAAAGCTCTTTAGTGTTGCACTTTATTGATTTAGTTCAAATTCAGATTATTTTATTATTTTACTCTGTAAAAAACTTTTCTGGTAGCTGATGTCCAGAGAGCAGGAGCCTAATCAGGAACCGGGCTGCACCTTTCCTGGCTCCAAACCCGCCCCAAAACCTTGCTGGTGTAAAATGGGAATCGTTGACGACAGGGGGCGGAGCTTTCACCACAGAACGCAGTTTAGGAGGTGCCACAATGCAAGATAAATAAAGTAGAAGAATAAAATCTGTCAGTTCATTAATGATGGCTAGAAAGACAGAATAACGCAAGATTTTAGCGTATATGAAGATATAGAGGAGAAATGGATACCACAGTTTTAACCGATTTGCAGGCCCTGATAAAGTATTTCTCATCGAATGACTAGTTCTAACTGATGGAGTGATTTTGATTAATGAAGTGATTTTAATTGATGGAGTGATTCTGACCGATGAAGTGAGTGTTCTGACTGATGGAGTGATTCTGACTGATGGGGTGAGTTTGATTGATGGAGTGATACTGAATGATAGAAGGATTTTGACTAATGGGGTGATTCTGACTGATGAAGTGATTTTACTGATGAAGTGATTTTCATTGATGGAGTGATTTTCATTGATGGAGTGATTCAGACTGATGGAGTGATTCTGACTGATGAAGTGATATTAACTGATGGAGTGATTCTGACTGATGAAGTGATTTTACTGATGAAGTGATTCTGACTGATGGAGTGATTCTCACTGATGAAGTGATTCTGAATAATGGAGTGATTCTGACTGATGGAGTGATTCTCACTGATGAATAAAGTGATTCTGAATGATGGGATTGATTCGGACTGTTGGAGTGATTTTTGACTGATGGAGTGATTTTGATTGGGTGGAGTGTGATTCTGACTGATGGAGTGATTCTGACTGATGGGGTGAGTTTGACTGATGGAGTGATACTGAATGATAGAAGGATTTTGACTGATGGAGTGATTCTAAACTGATGGAGTGAT